>CM069905.1:146245322-146645048 GCA_036172215.1 Camellia granthamiana | reverse complement strand
AAATGTGAGGTTGACCTTGATTGATTATTCATGTTTGTACTCCCTGTCGCCCTGTTCAAAGATCCTTGCTCCAGGTAGCAAGCCATTTCTTTTAGCGTTCTCACACTGACTTCAGTAGATCCTGCCAATGTAATAACACCATTTGATGTCTCACGAATTTGAATTGGTGGTTTCCCAGGAACAGTTACTTTTCCCACATGCCCATTTGTAGTTTCTGATTTATTCACAGCCGTGTGATCCAGCAAGTCTCGTACTTCTTCTTTTAGGATCTTCACATAAAAAAAATCCAGTTACGCACTTGCTATGGGAAATTGAACAGCAGATCTCAAGGCAGTGAAGTTTGGTGAACAAATACAGCAACACAAAGTACTATTACTACTAGTACAATTATTATTACTTTTCTTTAATAACAACATGATTTTTCAACCAAAATACCAATAGCTGCAAGTAATATGCCAAGAGTACCGTAGTACATGAATCAAGGAATATGTTTGGTATGTATACACATGCAAAAACAAGAAGAATAAACAAATCAACCTCAATGAAGGAAACATGCAATTGGAATTCAGTTTGATGCTTTAAAGCTTCAATCTTGCTGAACAAAGCATTCATAACTTGAGGAATCAATCCGGTTTGGCTACCATCTTTGAAGCTAGTACCCATTGTATATGTTTTCCCTGAACCCGTCTGCAGCACATTAAAAGGTCAACTTTTACAAATTGTGAGGAAATTGAGCTGCAATACAGAGGGCAAAAAAAACACTTCCACATAAATAATAACAGCCTTTACCTGACCATAAGCAAGAACAGTAGCATTATATCCCTGGAACAAACCGTCAACAAGTGGAGCAACACACTCTTCAAACATGGCAGATGGGGGAGAACCAGTACTCCCATAGACATGATCGAAAGTAAACGAATGTGTGCCAATTTGCACCTGCAATATAGTAACAAGCAACATTAACCCAAAAAGGTCATATGATTGCCTCACAAAAATATATAAGTAGATAATGGCAAGTCGACTGAGTATTATATTGGTGGTGTTTGGGAAGCCACTTCCAAATTTTTTATCTCAATTTTTTCACTAAAAGACAAGTTTTACAAAATCAAAAAAAACACATCCAAACAAAATATCACATCCAACCCCATAATCATTTCACTTTTTCTCTCACAAACATCATATCCAACCACATAAAAACCCAACTATCTTCCCAAACACTAAAAATTTTTTATCTCATAAAAACCTACATCTCCTAAAATCTACATAAAAACTCACTTCCCAAACACCCACATTAATTATGTAAGAAGCAATAATACTTGTACGATGTCTACAATGGAGAAGTTGAAAACATAGTTTTGGTTTCTTCAATCTATTTAGTTGTCATTATTGTTGCTTTCGCACTATTGTTGTTTCTATTGCTACTTGTTACATAGTTCTTATTTATATTTATTTCTGGTCAACAGGAGTTCATCACTTTATACAAGGTATGCAAAGTAAACAAATAACCATAATACTAAGGACTTCGAATAGGTATTTGGTAAAGAAAACTAGCTCATCTTATGTATAACAAGACATGAAACTACGAAAATTTGTGTACATAATAGTCTTCTAATCAGCTTTCACATGTGTTAGTATTACTAGGCAAGTTTGAAAGCAGCATACTACAGTTTAAATTCGAACCTTCTAATTATTTTTCAATGGTTTAAGTTTCCTGACCAATTGCAAGCCCTTTGACTCCGTAACTAGTGCAAGCTGACATGGCAATGTAAAATATAAATTGCTCCCAGGTATCAAAGTTAAATGAGAACATTGCATAACAGAGCAGTTATATAAAACCAATAAAAATAAGAGATCTCAAGTTGAAGTCACCCGAAGGGTTTGCCCGGTTATTAACTTCAAGTCCGAGATCAATGAAATGAGGTCCGAGATCAATGAAATATGCGCAAGCTGGCCCGGACAGCCAGTTATAAAAATAAACTAAATAAATACAAAAAGCAAGAACCAAAGCTGAAGACAGTAATGTACCGCCCCAAAAATGAATAAAGTAGCTGTAAATTACAATTATAAAGAGGAATAACATTGCCAGAAACTATCATAATATGGCATGTTTGCTTGTTATTGCCAAATACAAAACAAGATAGAACAATAAAAAAATTGCAAATCTGATCCAAATTACGCAAAGAACATAAAAGACACAACCTACGGGTTCAATGTCGGAGAGATACACAACGTTCTTTCCTTAAACTAATGACCCCGTTTGGCCTAATCAGTCAAAACCCTGAACTGATAAATTCAGCACAGCAAATTACAAAAGGTAATCTATAAACCAGTTGATGCTTCTTTTTTTTTTATTTACCTAAAGACCACTACAGAGACACCGACATATAAATATAAATATATATAATAGAATAGAAAAGTCAAAAATTGTAAAATTGGCACTGTTTTAAAAATAAGATAAAATAAAAAGTGGCTAGAACCTCTTCAATTTGACAGAATTAAGCTGAAACTTTTGGCAGCTCAATCACAGAAGCATCGGAAAATGGTTAAAATTCAGATTTAAAATAATAATAATACTAATAATAATAAATAAATAAATAAATAATGAGAACACTACTAGTTTTGAGTCAAACATGCATGAATCCAGGATTTGTCAATAAAAGAAAACAAAATCGTAAAACTCAAGCAAGCATCTAGGAGATCTAGATCTCGAACAACTCGTCGCTTTTTTTTCTTATTTCTTTTTCTTTTTTTCCTTTCTCACAGAAATGACGATCCTAAAAAGTAAATTAAGAACAAGCACACACAGAAGCTCTAAAACTCTGGCAATCACATTGACATTTGCGAGAGAGAGAGAGAGAGAGTACCTGAGGCTTTCCAGAGACGACAGTGACACAATCTGCACAACCTTGAAGCCTCTCATCGTTGATGAGTGGCCGGATGTGAACAGCGACTTTTACGCAGCAATCCTCCGTCGCGGAGGCTTCCATGGGAAGAGAAGCACAAGGAAGAAACAACAGTTATGGCGACAGAGAGAGAGAGAGAGATAATGTGGAAACAGTTAGTTAGTGAGAGAGAGACCAATTTTTACAGAGAATTATAGGAATTTTCAGGTGAGGGAAAGCGATGCAGTAACAGGAAAGGAAAGGAAATTAGAGAGAGAGAGAGAGAGAGAGAGAGAGAGTTTCAGACGATGTAGAGAGAGAAAGGGAGAGGAATTATAGAGAGAGAAAAGGGTAGTTGAGGGAATAGAGGGACAGTAGTAGTGTAGATAGATAGAGAGAGAGAGAGAGTGTGTGTGTGTGTCTGCAAGGCCAACAACAACCACTATCATTTTCCTTGGTATTCACTGCAAATAACACGATACCGATGCCACACATACATACATAGAGATACAGAGGGTTAGGAGTAGTGGTGACTGGTGGTGGTGAGATGGAAACTTTGGGGTCACTCTTTCCCCGATTTACCCTTTTGCCTTTTCTGGTTCACAACACAGCTCACTCGTTTGGGGGGATTACGAAATTGCCCCCATCGCAACATTTCCACGTATGTATTGCATTGGTATTGGCATGTAAAGGTAATTATTTAGTAATTTTAATTATTTAATAATTTTAAAATATAAATATGTGATATTTTATAATATTATGATTGACAAAAAAAATAAATAGATAAAATTTAATAATTAAGAAATATAAAATAATATATTAAATAATAATTAATTAAAAAATACGTAATATTTCAAAAACATTTTATAATTTCCCCGTATATAGGCGCCGTGGAATAAGGTAGAAAATGGTATGAAACACAGCGCAAAGCCACGTGATCAAGAATCGCAAATCGCACGCTATTAACATCCGAGAAGTTATTGGGTGCGAAAAGTTTGCACCAAAATTATCATAAAATCAGACCAATCTCGTAAGATGTGAATTTCTCATTCCATAGAAAAAGATTAAGGTTGTGTTTGGTAGAGTTTTCTAAATATGATTTAAGAGTATAAGTTGTATTTTGAGTTTATGAATTGTGGAATTATGATTTGAGTATAGAAAATTTATTTGGTTATGATTTTTGAATAGAGTGTTGAATTGTATATGGAATTGAGTTTTGAAAGTTTGATTTGATATGTGAAGTAAAAAAATGTGTTCGGTTATGAGTTTTAGAAATAACTTTCAAAACTTAATTCAAATTATTATAACTTATAACAAAATACATTACTTTCACACTATTGAAAATTCTGATCAACACTCATAACCAAACTCTTTTTAAAATTCAACTAAAAAAATTTATTATTAATAGAAAATAACATTAATCAATTTTTTAATTGAAAATATTACAAAGGAAATAATTTTTTTTCAAAATGAATATTCAAAAAATTTAAATCATAAATAATTTAAATAATCTAAAAAATTTAATAAGTAAAAAATTAAAATAAATATTCAAAAAATTTGAATCGTAAAAATTTATATAATTTAAATATTCAATAAATATAAATAATTTAAAATTTTAATATTTAAAATTTAAAAACAACTCTACACTCAAATCGTAACCAAACACATAAAACAAAACTTGATTAAGAAATTATTTTTAAAACTCATAACCAAACACATAACTCGAAATTTCATATTACTTTCACAACTCTACACTCAAATCGTAACCAAATACATAACAAAAAAATTAAAATATTTAAAAATATTTTTATAAAATAGAGTTTGAATTTATTTTTATAAAATATTTTAAAATTTAAAAAATTCAAATTGTAATAGTTAAAAATTAAAATATTTAAAAATATTCAAAAAAATTAAAAATTAAAAAAATCGTAACATATTTAAATATTAAAATATTCAAAATCTTAACAAAATTAAAATATTTTTAAAATATTTAAATATTTAAAATATTTAAAAAATTAAAATATTAATTTGAATTGAGTTTTGAAAAGAGTTTTTAATTATGTGTTTGGTTATGAGTTTTGAAAAGTAATGATTATGTTTTGAATTGAGTTTTGAGAAATGGGTGTAGAATTATGATTTGAAAGCTCAAAACAAACACCACACTCAAATCAATTGGTAGAACTATAATTTGATAGGCTTACCAAACAGAGCCTAAGCCTTTGTTTGGCATGCTAAATTTTTTTATTTTTTTAATTATTTTAATCATAAAAAGATAAAATATGTTAAAAAATTAATAAGATAAAACGTCACATCTAAACTATAACCATTTTATTTTTTCTCTTACAAAAATCAAAAATCAAAAAATTTATCCCAACCAAAATTTTTTAATTCCAAACTAAAAAAAACTAAAAAATTACAAAGTCAATTCACATCCCAACCACACCCATATATCTGATTTATATAATTGATTTTGTTACAGATGGAAGACTGGATGACATTGGGCGGTGCTGTTCCACTTTAATGTGGTAATTGATTTATACAAATCAATTTTATTTTTATTTTTAAATATATGAGTTTATCAGGTACTGCATACACCTAGACTATTTTTAGGACCAACAATGATTGAAACCTTTTTTTTTAAGATCCTCATAACTCTTTTTAGATCTTCACTATTGATAGTGTAAATTTCACACATAAATGAATGGATCTTACACATACATTAATGGTGGATATCCAAAAAAACTTGTGGGGTCTCTAAAAAATAGGAGTCTCAAGTATTTTTCTGTTAGGGCTTTAAAATTACTAGTTGTGCAAGCTTTTAGTAACTTTTTAGAAGTTATTTGGAATGGTTGATTTTACTCACACCACTACTTTATTTATTTATACTTTTTATATGAGTTTTTTTTTTTTCCAATTTTATCCATATGTGAAATTACCTTTAATCCTTACTCCTCTTTTTTCTTTCTTAATTTTTCTTTTCTATTACACATTTCTTTTCAAAAAGTGAGAATCATAGTATTTGATTAGTAAAGAAAGTAATGGATGAAGAAATGGTGATGAAAAACCATAAAAAAAAGTGAAAATAGTGAGTTTTTTTATTTATTTGGTAGGTTTTTGTTTCGTTTTTCTAGACTGGTGTTCGACTTTCGTTCGGTAGTTTGAAATCTAACAAAATAAAACAGTCCGGCATCACATTGTCAAACAAAAAATATAAGGCTTGTAACCAACTACCGAATAAAAGATACATTCCCAGTAACTCCAAACCGATTTTTTTTTTTTTTTAATTTGTTCGGCTTCTCATTTCCATGTATTTTCAGTTTATTTTTTTTATTTTTTTACCTGAAAGAATTATACTTATACTCATTGCAACAACGCAAATACTGCAATATTAATGGACTCTAGTCATAAATTCATTACAGACAAGGTTTGTTAAGTTTTTTTTATGAATACGATTTTTTCTTATTTTTAATTTGTATTGAGTTTTATTAATAATTTAACGTGTAAATGTATTTATTATCTTTAGTTTTTTAGTAGTCGTGAAGTATTAATTAAAATGAGCTTCTGACGTTGAGAAGAAGATTGGATTTGTCATTGTTATAGAGACATTAGATGCAGAAGGTAATGGCAGAAAACCAAGACTTACACTTGCTTGTAAAAGAAGTGGTTACTATAAAGACAACATGAAGATTAAGGAAGAAAGATTGAGGTTGACAAGTTCTAAAAAGTGTCGATATCTATTTCTATTAAGGCGAAAAAAATTACTTATAAATTACTAAGACAAATTGTAATAATATGTTTGATTGATGGATACAAACAATGACTGATTTTATGGATACTTTATGAATATTCGTACACTTGATTTTTTATGAATAATTTTATGGATACTCTTTATGTATGATTTTATGGATGCGTGATTGATTTATGAATTTTTTTATGAATGCTTCAAGGGAAAAATAAATCTTTCCATATACAGCGACAAGGCCCTAAACAACTCTATTGTAGTTTGGCAATATGACATTAGAGTAATCACATTTGTATAACAATGTATCACTGAACATGCACTTCACAAGTGACCCAAATTAATTTCTTGTTATCATCTAACTGGACGACAACATAATGCTGGGGAAAAAAATATTGTCCAATAACATGACACTAGAATAATTCAAATTAATTAGCGTTGTATTACCGAACAGGCCCACCACAAATTAAAAAATTATTGTTTTGAAGAAAGTATCTCTGTAAATGTATAGCAACAAAATGCTGAAGATATCTATTTTTTTCGGCAGCATAACACCATAATAATGTAAGTTATTTAGCACCGTATTACCAAAATTAATGGTGTAAAGAGATGAAATAGTTAATTTATGGTTAGTTTTGGTAATACATCGAGAGTGTAATGAGAATTACATTTTTTTTTGTAGTATAAAGAGGTTAAATAGTAATGTAGTAGAATCACCTTATTTAGTGCCTTATTTGATTTTTTACAACAAAAAAAAAATGTAAAAAAATAAAGAAGTAATTTGACTCAAATAAGTACATTTATTTAAATCATCTTCAAACAACCCCTGAGGCTTGGTTTGGAGACAAACTAAATAAACAATTCCTTAAAATGCCACAAATTTAAAATTTAAAATTTTATTATTAAATTTTTACCACTTAATTAATCCAATAAAATTGGTTATAAAATGCACACAGGTCAATGTTTTTGTTGGGGTAAATTACACTTTGCACCCCTCCACTTTGCATCAAATTTTATTTTGGCCTCTACATATGAAATCATTACAGTCAACCTCTTACATTTTTCTGTCAAATCTCATTTTGGTCACTATACATGAAATTGTGATAGTCAACCTCTTGTACTTTTGATCAAATCTCACTTTAGTCCCTACACAAATGTCCTTTTTCTGTTACTCAATTGTTTAGATCTTTAACAGAATCTAGTTATGTGACAAGAATGTGACTAGGACATGAGGATAAAAGAAAAAATTCTACATTTTTCACTAATACACACTTTGTCCCAAATTTTATATCAAATTATGATTGTATTAGATTAAAACAAAACGCATATTGTGAACGATTAAAAAGATAAACTATGGCTTTACATAATTGGAATCACAAAACTCTATTTTTTACAGTCACACAATCTTCTATCTATTCATCTTACTTTCTCTTTAATTTCTTTATCGTATTTTTTTATTTCAAAAATTCTATTTTCTTGCCTATTAGTTTCAATTTTTAGCATACAAACATATATATATATATATATGTATTGTATTATATAACTCTACGTGCTTGACATGTAGGATAAAGTATATTGGTGAAAAACATGAATGATTTTTTTTTCTTACCCTCATTTCATAATTACATTTTTGTTATATGACTGGATTTTTTTAAAGATTTAAAAATGAAATAACAGAAAAAAGATATTGACACTTATGTAGGGATCAAAGTGAGATTTAATAAAAAATGTAAGGGGTTGACTATCACGATTTTATGTGTAAGAACCAAAGTGAGATTTGATTAGAAGTGTAGGAAATTGATTATCATAATATTATAGGTAGAGATTAAAATGAAATTTAGAGCAAAGTGTAAAAATACAAAGTATAATTTACTTTTTGTTGAGAACAGTATTTCTTCTGTCCTGCACTGACTCGTGGGGATTTTTTTCTACTTTCCTCATCAAGATGTGGAACGAAAATGAATTTTCAAATTTTTTTTTTTTTACCTAATTATGTATACTAAATCATTTTTAAAATATATGTATACATATAGGATATATTTGGTTTGGCTTTGTAAAGTGATTTTGAAAAAAAAATTCTAAAAAACTTGTTTGGTTTATAATTTTTCTCAAAACAATTTCTAAAATCACTTTCTCTCTTTTACACATCAATCAAACATTTTTTTTCTCTCTCATTTCTCATTTTCAATCACTTTTTCTCTCACACACATCTACTCAATTATAACAAAATATCAAATCATTCCAAACTCTCAAACTTCCAAACTACTTTCAAAATAACAACCAAACAAATTAAAAAAATTTCTAAACTCTCTCCCCCAAACAATTTTTAAAAACTACTATTTCAAAACCAAACCAAACATACCCATAATTTTTCATAATGTAGTACGTTCAGTTTTCTTTCAATCAATAAGAATTTATTTATAATATAAAAATAACTATATTGGAACAAAATTTAAGAACACCGACTTTTTAAATAAGATTTGTTAGCTATTATAGCAAATATTATCACATTTTACTCTCCAACATGTTAGCTATTTTTTTTTAGGTACATCAGAAAGGCCAACATGTTAACTATTACAATAGTTATTTTAATTAAAAAAAATTTAAGACTAAGGCCTCGTTTGGGAACAGGCTAATTTAGTAACTTTTTGGCTAATTGGCTAAAAAGGTTGGTAAGAAAAACCTGTATGTTTGGGCCAACTTTTTGGCTAATTACGAAAAGATGTGCAAAAAGTAGAGAGAAAAGGGAATCTTTGACTTTTTGGTATGGGTTGTTGGCTTTTTGGCTAAAAAGGTAACTTTTTGGCTAAAAAGGTAACTTTTTGGCTAATTGGCTATTTTAGCCTCTTGCCAAACGAGGCCTAACTATATTTAAAAAATCTTGAGAAGCTCTTTAAATAATTTGTATATATAGATAGGTAAAATAAATAGTACGATTGGAATTGCTATAAAAAAGTAATTCAAATTATGATTTTGATTTGGGCGAGCAACTATGAAAAATTAAAAAAGTTCCCAATCTAATTAAAGAAGGTAAACACCACGAATGTCATGCCGAGTTTATCCTTTAAGACCAAGTTTGAGAAGATAAGTGTACTTTTTGACTTTTTATGAAATATGAATTGAATTTGGGTTGGGTTTGAAGTGATATGTTAGAGAGGTGATGTGATTTAAATAAGATGATGTGACTTAAATAAGATAGTGACTTTTTGACTTTTTGAATTTTTTAGAGGATGTCAAACTTGGCCTTAGTATCATAAGGTTTAAATACTAAAATATTATACCTAATATTGACTTTTATTTCTTCTTCTTCCTTTTTGTAAAAGAAAATGCATTAAAATGAAGAGGTTACAATTTAGGCCTTGTTTGGGTACTCCCAAATAATTCAAAAAGCCAAAAAATTATTCAAAAAGTTAAAAAGTTAACACTATTCACCAAAAGTCAACAATTACGGCTGCACAACTCCCAATTCAAATTTTCCTCTAAAAAACAATTTTCACAATTTTTTATTACACATTTTTTCATAAAAAGTCAAAAAATTAACCCAAACATCCATATTTTCAATCTCAATTTTTTAGTTAAAAAAGACAAAAAGTACACTTATTTAGTCTTCCCAAACTTGACCTTAGTTCGAGAGTATAAAGAGGCCCTGGCGTCTCCAAACTGAACAGAAATACAATTTGGAAATAGATTGATAGATAGTGAGGCCTAAGTTACTGCTGCAGCCTTCATACGCAAGAAGGCCTACGCATTTGTTCCCCTCAAAGGTGCGATCAACTTGAATAATCTCTAGCTGACCTAGGAGGTACCTGTAATCATGAATGATGTCATTAAAATGGTGGTGCTCAACGTTGTGCGCGAGTAATAGATCAGTAACTGATTGTGCATCAATATCAGCGGCAAGAGTAAGATTTAGGCTAAGTTTGGCATCTCTTAAAAAAGTTAAAAATTTACAAAGTCGCTATTTTATTTAAGTCATATCACCTTCTACCATATAACTTCAAATTCAACCCATATTTCATAAAAAGTCAAAAAGTACGCTTATTTAGAATATCCTAAACAACCCCTTATTTTTAGTGTTATATTTTTTGACTCCCAACTATTAAATTATATAAAGCTTTGTTTGGTATGGGTTAATATAGCTAATTTTGTTATGTTGGGATTTTTTTAATCTCGTTTGGTTTTGATTTTTTGATTTTTTTAACTTTTATAAGAGAAAAAGTATAATGATTATGAATTGAACGTGATATTTTATCTTATTAGCTTATTAAGTTTATTTTGCCATTTTATACTTTTTTTTAATTCTAAAATGATAACTAAATCAGGGCTAAAATTTTTAAAATATGTAAATTTAAAATTGACTATTGATATGAATAAGAGAGACGTGTTGGGTGTTATGCTACTACAGTACATACTACGTACGATACACCAATAGATGAGTTGGGGGTCTACTACAATGTACGTAGTCATCCACCATATGCTAAACCACTTATTGAAAAGCTTACTAATATTTAAGCTTTATTTTTCCTATAAAGTGCTCTTTGATGATAACAAATCTATATCTGTGTTATTATTTAAAGTCTTCACTGATTTTTTCACTTTTTATTTGTCGTCTCTGAATGGACCCATATGTAATGTATTTTAAATTTATATTAAACCCCCTAAAAAAAAGATAATTACCAGTTGTGTCAAGTGAAAAAAATCACAAATTAATAAAAAAAATTATAGCATTAATTATTAATATTTATAATATTTTTTATTTATTTATAAATAAATTTTCACTGACACATATCAGTGTAATTTTCCAAAAAAAAAAAGTTCTTGAGTTGAAGGAAAAGGTTGGTGCTATGTGTGCATAGTTGGTAGTTGTGGTGGTGTCTAGAGTGATCCCCTGGTCTATTTTAGTGGTTACCTAGAGGCTAATATGACTGTTACATGAGAGTTCACCATAACCCTTCTGTTAGCTTGAGACTAATCATTAGATAAGTTAAACTTATCTAATAAAAAGTTCACCATAACCCTCACCAAAATATTTATATATATATATATTAATGCATTGACGCAACCATACAAGGCTTAGGATGGGATTAGTTATAATATTTTATTATTTTTTTAAGCCTCCATCAATTATGTTTTCCCTCAAACTGAAAACATATAGTTCTCTATCACTATTTAAGGCTTGTTGTAGGCAAAGTGATTAGGCTTTTTAATTTCCCTCAAACGCAAAACATGTTCTCTGTCACTATCTTTAAGGTTTGTTGTAGGCAAAGTGATTAGGCTTTTTTAAACCGAGTGTAACAGTGAAATTAAAATAAAAAAATTAAGTTTAAGTACTTTTAAACTTATTTTTTAAACTCAAGTTATTTAACAACTTCATGAAACATAAGTTTAGAAAATAAGTACAAAATTATTTGAATTTGAGAATTTTGTTTTAAAAATATATATATATGTATATATGTATAAGATAGGAAGAGAAGTTATCAACTTAGAAAAATTTGCTCAAAATCAAATAATGTGCAATTTTTGTTATTTTTTATTTTTTTTGTTATTTATTAATGTTATAAATTAAAAGCACCACTCCCTAATTTTAGGATTATAAAAATAATTTATTTATTTCATAAATCGTAAACATAAATTACAACGCGAATCATAAACAATCCATTATCACACTCAACAAGTATATATAGCCTCCGTTTGGGAAGTGGGTTGGTTTTTTGACTTTTTGATTATTTTAGCCTGGGGCTAAAAAGTCTGGTTTTGGAAGAGTTTTTTGACTTTTTGACTTTTTTTGACTTTTTTTGTGAGAGAGAAGTATAATGATTATGGGTTGGATTTGATGTTTTATTTTTTGTGACTAAAATAGCTTATTTTGTTTTTTGTGGCTATTTTAGCCCCTAACCTACCAAAATTAACTTCCCAAACTATGCCGAGAGAGAGAGAGAGAGAGAGAGGAGTGTAAGAAATGTTTTAAGGAGAGTTAAGATGGAAGCAAAGGTTTGGGAGAGGGAAGGGGAGGGGAGGGGAGGGGAGGGAGCCTCCATCAGAGTAAAGAAAAGGACTGTTGGGGTTTGGAGAAGTTGGAAACAGAGAGCGAGAAGAGAGAGAGACCCACATATTTTGACATAGCCAGGCTGGTGGTCTCCTACACTCACATGGCCTTTTTTAAGACTTCATTATAATAATTATCTTTTGTGGACCCAAGCCTATATCCCCCACCACCCTTCACTCACTCTCATCAGTCAAGACTCTCCCTCTCTACACCCAGATGGATGGATGGTTCCCAACTTTTTTTGTTTTTTTTTTTGTTTTACAGAATTTGTGGCAGTCAATCACTTCCTCTCTTTTTTTTATTTTCTATCTAGAAGAGGTATTGGAGGAAGGGTAATCATCTTTTGAGATTAGATTTGAGTACTAAAAGCCAGCTCATCTCAACTTATTAGCTCGTCAATTCCAACATCAAATCTTGTTTGGTTTTTAAATTTAAAATTTATTTTGATTTAAATAAATTATGTTTTAGTAAAATTAGTTTACTTTTTAAATAAAATTTATTTTGATTTAAATAAATTATGTTTTAGTAAAATTAGTTTACTTTTTAAATGAAATTAATTTAAATATGTAAAATATTTATAAAAAAAATAATACTAAAGACGAAAATTAGAGATCACGTTTTCTTGCTTTTTTTGTTTTTAAAAATTATTGACTCATTTAGGGGCATCACTTGTCCTCACCGTTACCAATCATCAAATGTCAAGTCTTCTGTTGTTTTCCAATATCTCAATACTTGCTTTGGCAAGCTAGTAAAAAATTAATTTTTAACTTTTTTAGTCAAAAAAATTAGCCTGTGTTTGGTTGTGTTTTGTAAATGTGATTTGAGAGTATGAGTTGTATTTTGAGTTTGTGTGTTATAGAATTATGATTTGAGTGTAGAAAATTTATTTGGTAAAGAGTTTTGAAAATAGTTTTTGAAAAGAGGTTTGATTTGAGTGGGGAATTGTTGATGTGATATTTGATATGTGATACAAAAATTTACAACTCATAATTAAACATACAACTCAAAATTATTTCAAAGCACATTAAAAATTAAAAAATATTTAGAAAATATTTTTCCCAATTATATAAATAAAAAAAAAAATCTATATAGCAGAGGACATTCGGGTGGAAATCCCTAAGGACGCCCGAGCGGTCTTCCCCTGGGCAAAATTTTGCGGCTGATGCATAGAGCTTTCTGCAGAGCTCGTGAAAATTGATTCCAAAACAACAACCAAACATCATACTCAAACGCACATGTAGAAACACGTTTACAAATCACAACCAAGCAGAGCCTTAGTTTTTTTATCCAAGTCACTACTCAAAAAGCTAACTTTTTTGGCTCAAAAAGTCAAAAGCTAGCTTTTTACAAATTTCCCAAAACACCACATAAGTTCTACCATTTTTACCAATCATAACATTTCCAATGCCATTCTCCAAAATCGTGAAATAACTTTTCCAAATCATGGTCCTTGTATTTGGCTGTCAATTGTATTGCCCTTTTAAACGGAAAAAATGTTTGGGACCCATTTTTTGGGACTCCTATAACTTCCTTTGGATCTTAATCATTGATGTATGTGTGATACCCACTCATGTATATGTGAGGCCTACACCATCAATGATTGAGATCTAAAAGAGATTGTCGGAATCTCCATAGAAAAAATGAGGTTTCAATCATTGTTGTTCGAACGATTAAACATTTGGCCATTGGAATTTGATTGAAAAGTCTCATAAAGAAGGATCATAGAAGTATTTCTACACACACAGCTACTAATGTTAATGATCAAATTTTAGTACTAAAATTATTTGCTATCTAACTAGGGCTGCAAACGAATCGAGTCGAGCTTTACTGAGTTTGAGCTTGACTCGCTTACTTATCGAGCTCGAGCTTAGCTCGATAATGAATTGGGCTCGAGCTCAGCTCAGCTTGTAAATATTAATGAAACTCAAGCTCGACTCGGCTCGGCTCGGCTCGGCTCGATAATTTTTTTTAATATTATTTTATATTATTTAAATAAAAAATATTATTTATATTATTCAATATATATTTTAATATATTATTTAAATTATTTAATATATAAATAATATATTTATTATATAATTTAAATAATGATAACTGAACTGAGCTTGACGAGTCAAGCTTATGCAAACTCAAGCTCGACTCGTTTACTAAACAAGCCTAATATTCGAGTTCGAGCTAGTGTAACGCCCTAAAAAATAATACATAAAACCCATCATTCTTGACATGCATAGTCATAACAGAATAAAGTACATTTCTATTCATCAGAGTGTTCATTACAAAAGTATTACATGTTAACAATAAAAGTAAATGCCTATGGGCTTATAACTTTCCAAGCCAACACTTGGTTACAAAAAGAAGTACTAACTCATACACATTAAGCCCTTGGCTTGAAATTACATGTAATATACAAAAAGGTAAACAACCAAAAAGAGCCTTCAACTCCCAGAACCTCCCAAGCTATGTCCTTGGAGGTGGCATGCCACCTGAACCTGAAAATGATGTCCCATATAGGATGAGCCAAAGCCCAGTAGAGATATACTAAACCAACTATAAGCAATGACTAAAACAATAACATTTGATAGGTGGTTAACACTTATAAGTCAAATTATGTCACAATACAGTTCCATGACAATCGTGTCCATGTTACATTTCTCGTTCTTTTACTTATCCGAATCATTTCTTAAACATGGCTCAGAACCTGGCCAGACAATTAAGTGAGACTACATCTCATATTAAAATTACTTCCAATATCAACAATTCAGATGAGACCAAGGCTCATATTAAAACACTTCCATTTCAAATGAGATAACAACTCAAAATGAAACACTTCCATAATTCAATAAGTACACATATTTGCTGTACTAATGGAGTTCATCCCCTATCTCCTCCCAAACAGGTTTGAGAGTTCATCCCCTATTTCCCCTCAAACCATAGAGTACATCCCCTATCTTCTCCCAAACAGTATGCATATACAATGTATTCAACACTTGTCATATATAATAACCAATCAATATACGTATTTGCTGTATTAATTCAATTGTCATATTCAATATAATTAGTTTCAGTTTTCCCTAATCAACATACAATGTCTACAACAATCACGACTATCCTCCACCGATAGCCCAAACAGTTATTTCTAAATAGATAATAAATTTATCAACAGATAAAATATCAACAATTCCACAGGTGTGTAATTAAATTATCCAACTACACCATTTAATCTCATACTTCCTCAATTTCATGAATTTCAACTTAATTCCACATTTTCCCAAAATTAATTATACAAATTAATTTATTACAACAATTAGGGCTTTTCTCCATTTTCTCAATATCAACCCTAAGGTTTGATTTCACCAATCTACAATACAAATTTCATTCTTTTCACAATCTCACATACACATGAGTTTTAATACTTGAAAACCCCTCTTTTATAAATTACACAATAACCCCAACTTTTCCAAAAATTACCAAACATCACCAACTAATCAAAATGACCAAAATCAAAGACAAAGCTCATAAGATGGAGTAGGGTATCCCTACCTCGAAAATAGAAGCTCCAAGGAGTAGATGACCAAAATCCAAAGTGCTCCAAATCAAAGATTTTTTAGATTAAAACGAAACCCAAGCCACCCTCTAACTTTCTTACAAAGGACTTAGGGTAGGAATTCACTAATAGGAGATGAATACCTAGAGAGAAGGTGTGTAGAGAGAGAGGGAGCTCGGATCTAGGGTTTACAAAACAAAAGAGATGAAAAAGTGAAGTGTAATCCCGCTGCTGTTTGCTGATATAACACAGGCTCGCTCGAGTGAAGGATTGGTCGCTCGAGCGACTAGACACAAAGAACCCTCGCTCGAGCGAAGAAAGTCTTGCTCGAGCCAACAATTCGAAGCTTCAGGTCTGCAACCCAGAAGCACGCTCGAACGACAGAATGCTCGCTCGAGCGAAAAAACTCAAAACATACACCTGGCTCGCTCGAGCGAAGAAAGGCTCGCTCGAGCCAAGAAATGCAACCTTCAGGTCCAGAACCAGACGTAGACACAAGCTCGAGCGAAGAACTTCTCGCTCGAGTCACTAGATACAAAACTCAACTCTCGCTCGAGCGAACAAACCCTGGCTTAAGCGAAGGATCAAAAACAAAGAGCTCGCTCGAGCGACAAAAGTCTCGCTCGAGCGAAGGACCAAAATTCTGGGCAGCAACACTTAGTTCAAACTCACTACCAACCTGTAACAATCTGCCCAAAACATCCTATAACTTAAATACAAAGTATTAAAGGATGGAAATAAGATATATACAACATCAACTCCACGGAACCTAAGTCCGGAATACAACAACCAAATGGGGAAAGACCGGAATCGCTATAACTAGAGTTCGGCTCGTTTTCTAAACGAACCAAACCAAGTAGAGCTGAGCTTGTTCATGAATAACTCGGTTCATTTGCAATCCTCTATCTAACAAGATATTTTACATATAAAAATTAAATGTATATATATATGCATGTATATTTGTTGCAAATCTGTCAAAAATCAGCAAGTGAAAATTTCACGAGGTTATCATGTATATATTTTAGGGAAAGTTACCAATAAATCCTACATGTTGAGATTGTGCTCCATTTAGTCCCAACTTTTTTTCTTTTGATCTATTTGGTCCTTTCTATTGCTCAATGATGTAAATACCACTGCATATTTTTCTGAATGCTTGAATAGGTGATGGTGTGGTGTGCACAACCTCATGTTTGTGTGTTTCCGAAATTTGTGTTCGGCACGTGTCACATTGAGGGTGATCGGTGGGTGCCACATATCAACAAAGTGCACTAAGGCTCTTTATGTTTTTTGCCTTGAAATAATGTATGTCATATGACACATAATGTTTGGCACGTGTCTTTATGAGAGTGATCGGTGGGTGCCACACATCAACAAAGTACACTAAGGCTCTTTATGAGGGTGATCAGTGAGTGCCACACATCAACAAAGTACACTACGGCTTTTTATGCTTTTTGCCTTGGAATGATGTATGTCACGTGACACACACAAGGAAGGGTATATTTGACCACTCAATGTTACCAAACAAAGGAAATAAGATCAACTGGTAAGATATTTCCCCACTAATAGAACTAATCAGAACAATAGAAATAATCTTAGGACCAATCGGTAAATTGTTTGTCAAATAGGATTTATTGGTAAATATCCCTATATTTTATGCAGAATTTCATAGAAGTTTTTGATTTAACCTTTGTTTGATATTGATTTTTTTTAGTTGACTTTTTTGTATTGAGACTTTTTTAGTTTGACTTTTTTAGCCTCGTTTGGTTTGGCTTTTTTTGGTTTTTTTGACTTTTGTGAGAGAAAAAGTATAATGATTATGATTTTGATGTGACATTTTATCTTGTTAATTTATGTAGTCAATTTTGTCTTTTTGTGTTTTTTTAGTCAAAAATTTGTAGCCAAACGAGGATTTAATTTCTTCAAATGATTTCTCTAAGTAATCAAAATGTATTTTCTAATTATTTAACACGTTTTACCAAAAAATTTAAAAAGGGGATTTGGTGATAAACCACTCACTGTCTAATTTGTCTTTCAAAAGGACAAGAATTATATAGGTACTTTCAAAAACTCCTAATATTTTAAAACTTATTTCTTTTACTATATTACCTTCATATCTATCAACTCTTCTATTAAGCCATCCTCACAGTATATTTCAAATTAAAATTTTACTTTGAATGATAGTAAACTTTACTATGATTCAGAGTAAAATTTTACTCTGAATCGGAGTAAAGTTTACTATGATTGAAAGTAAAATTTTATATCGTTAAGCAAATCAACATGTTTTTAACTCGAGTAAAATTTTACTTTGAATCATAGTAAACTTTACTCTGATTCAGAGTAAATTACTCTGAATCAGAGTAAAATTTACTATGATTCAAAGTAAAATTTTATATTGTTAAGCAAATTAACATATTTTTAACCAGAGTAAAATTTTACTGTTACAAAAAATAAAATACATACTAAATGAATGAACCATGGTCAAATTTTACTCTAAGATCTATTAACAAATAAAAAAAAAATTTTACTTGATTCCATGTGAATCAGAGTAATTCAATCGTTATTGCGTCTTCTATCATTATTGTGTCTTCTCTCTCTCTCTCTCTCTCTCTCTCTCTCTCTCTCACACACACACACACACACAAGCACGCACGCACACACAGAGCTCTCTCCCACAAATCTTCATCATATCTGCATATTATCTCTCATACCTCCACCATCTCCATTGTCAATTGGTGTTGCTCATCGTCATAATCATCCGAAGAGAAAGTTATGAGTGATGATTTTTTCAGATTTTGAAATACAGAGCTTATTCCTTAGGTGCAAACAACGAAGCCATTGATTGAAGATGAACTTTTGCTATTTTGATCTTCTTATCGTTTTTATGGAGGCATTTGCTACCAGATCTGGTCACTGCGACCAGATCTCCTTTGAAACCCTAGCCATGGCATCATCGTCTATGTATAAGCAATAGTTGTATCAGACGAAGCTTGAGAGATTGAGATGGTGATTAGGGAAGATTTAGTTGAAGGTATAATAGTCTGATAAAATATTTAAATAATACGTTTTGTCTTTTATACAAGACTTTATAATTATGAGGGAGTTTTAAAAGTATAATTTTTTTCTTAATCCTTTTAATAATAAAAGAAAGATAAGAGGGGTTTATAGCCAAATTTCTCATTTTAAAACACTTTGGTATGGTACTCAACTCATATTAGAAACGTGCCAAAATTGAATTTCCTGATAACTTTTGAATGCATTATTTCAAAAATTAAATGCCAAACGCTCAGATCTTATTTTATATATATATATATAAAAGAGTGTTTTATGAAGTTGGTTTTTTGAATTTTTTTTTTTTGGTGACTATTTTGTCTTTTTGTAGATAAAAATGTGAGAGATGATGTGATCCAAAATAAATTAAAAGCTAAAAGCTGGCTTTTAACTGGATTGCCAAAACAACCCATATTAGTGGTAACTCGTGCTATGCACGACATGTAAAAAAATTGGTAATATATTTTTATATAAAATAATATAAATAGTTAAATTTTTGTATGCAAATTATGAAAACAAAGAAGATTGAAATTTATAATTTAAGTCTCACAATTTTATCACAATTTATTTATTATTTTTTAATTTGTCACAAGTTTAATCATGTAACTTTCAACCTCCTTTGCTAAAATTACAAACTTAGGTAAGCTCAACCCAACTAATTTGAGTCGAGCTTAAAGTTTTTTAAAGATTGAATAATATAATTTTTAATTAAGTAAGGACCTATGCAGAAATTTAAAAATTCAAATTAAATTTGAGTGAACTTGGACAAAAACACCAAATAACCTGAGCAACTAAAACAAAATTATATATATAAACATATAAATTATTTGCTAATTTACTTTTTAAATAATAAATAAAATTAATTAAAAGTTTAATATTAATGAACAAAAGAAAAAGCAATATACTTAGATTTTCAATAGAATTTTTCTTGAAAATATTTTAAAAATACACCTTATAGAAATGGATCATTGAATAAAGGATTTTTTGGGAAGTGCCATATTAGTTCATTTTTTAAAATCTTTTTTGAGTCATATCACATCTCTACTTTTCTACACATCTTTTCATAAAAAGTAAAAAAGTATGCTTAATTATCTTTTTTGAGTCACATCACATCTCTACTTTTCTGTACATATTTTCGTAAAAAGTAAAAAAATATACTTATTTGGCACTTTTTAAACTACCACTAAGTTGATATTAAAAAAATTTACTTTTTATAATGGCATAAGTAATTTAAATATGATTTTTTAGAAATTATTTTTAATTTAAAAATTACAATAAAATATTAAATAGAATAAAAACAAATTTCTTACAAAACAAAAGTATTTGAATAAAAAAAGTTAAGAAGAAAATTTAATATGGCATTTTCATTTAATCTGAAAATAATTATAGATGAACAATAAATTATCACCTATCACTTTTAATAAAAAAAAAAAACGTTTATTTCTAATTTATTTTAGCAAAAGTAACTTTTTAACAATTTGAGCCAAAGATATCTTTATTCTTTATTTTAATTTTTTTAATTGACAATAGAGATTAAAAAAAAAAATCTAACAAAATCTACCATGTTTGGTAAGTACCAAAAAAGGGTAGGTTTTATTAAAATACGAATCGCCCCATGTGGTTTTGAAAATTACATTCCACCCCTGAGGTTTCTAATTTCATAACAAATTGCCCATTTTATTAATAAATCTTAAGTCAATTAACAGTTTTTAATGATGTTAAAAATACGTTTCAATTAATAATTTAGGTAATTTTATTATTGTATAGGAGAGCAATTATAAATTTTATTTTTCTGTTACTTCTGTGAAATAAAAAATTATAATAAGGTGGCATTTGTAATTTTTCAAACTACAGGGGCTAATTTATATTTTAAGCAAATCTCGGGAGGTATATTTGTAATTTACCCCTAAAAAAGTTATGTTTTTTTTCTTTTGTTAAAAAAAATTATATTAAAAAAAATTATTGTTCAAATCCTTATAATTTAGAAGGATATAATTTTTTTTTTATAAAATTTAAAAGAAAAAAAGAAAAAAAATAATAGCGATTAATAATTTGAATACATGTATTTAAACAAATTATATTTAGACCAATAATATAACAAATTATATTTAGACCAATAATATTATGACACATACTGGGAATAAATTTAAAAAAAAAAAAAGAAAGAAAGAAGAAGAAGAAGAAGAAGAAGAAGAGACTGTAAAGTGGTTCGAAAATATTTCAGAGAAAAGGGAAAGAGTGGCTAGGGTTTGAAACAAAAGAACTTGAAGCTTGAAGAATGTCTGTCATGGTGACTTTTTCTTCCTCTACCTCTTCCCACTCCTCCATGAGTGGCTAGGCGACTATTTCTAGGGTTTTGATGAAACCCTAGCCAAGTAAATAGGGTTTTCTTTTTACTTTTTGATTATATAAATGTTTGAACAAATTGTATGGTATTTAAGAAGTTTCAAATATATTTTCCAATGTTCTCTTCAAGTATTATTCTTTCTGTGATTGCTGAATGTTTTTCATATAATGGTTTTTTGTGCTTTTATGTTCAAGATATGAGACGAGCCATACTACGAAGGACGAGTCGTGTTGCTACCCTAGTTTAAAGCGAGCGACTCGTACTACTTGAGATGGTTCGTATCTATACATTGAACGTATTAATTTTCTTGATAAATGCTTTGAGCTTGTAATAGCGAAGTATTATTTAGTTCGAACCATAACATAATTGAGTCTCAAATTGAAGCCTTATTTATGTAACTAGTGGTGAATTCATTACCCTAGTTTTTTTTTCCAAAAAGCAAAAATTCCAATTTTATTTATAAGTGCTAGTTTAATCTCTTAGTTTAATTTAGTTATTACTAGTTTATGATTCCTCAATCTTTTTATCAAAATTAATTTAGGAACACAGGAACATGGATATGGATATGGATATTCAACCCTAGGAACACAGGAAAAGGCTCTAAGTTTCCTAAGAGTCCTTTCTAGTTCAAGGTCTAAATTCCACAATTGAGGGCGACAAGAACGATGCTCGTGCATACACCACTCACACACACACACACTAAGTTATGACTCTTTACACTAAGTTATGAAAGCAAAATACCAAATGAGAAAATACTTACAGCGGTTTAACGAAAACGCTTTACTTGTCTTGCGGGTGCTTGACGTGTAAACTATTGTCTCCAACCTCCAATTGAGCTCTTTCTTTTTTTTTACCACTTTGGTCTTTGCTTGCGAGTATTAGCTTCTTTATTTTTTAGCACTTTAGTGTTGTGGTTTGTTTTTAAAGCTCGGTTACGCTTCACTTGCACTTCGGTGATAGCTTCACTTGCAACGACTCTGCACACTTAGCAACACTAAACTATAAAATCCTAAACTAAAAATTAAAATAAGAATATAACTTTAAATTAATAATTTCACCAGATGTCCCTGGCAATGGAGCCACAAATTTGATGGGTCAGCTCACACACCAAATATAAATACTAAACTATACCAAATTCCTTAAAATAATGGTAAGTCCAAGTATTGATCCACACACAGGGACAAATGGGAAATTAAACTAATTTAATTATTAAATTCCTAAATTAATTTTGATAAACAGATTGAGGAATCATAAACTAGTAATAACTAAATTAAACTAGGAGATTAAACTAACACTTATAAATAAAATTGAAATTGTTGCTTTTTTGGAAAAACCTAGGGTAATGAATTCACCACTAGTTACATAAATAATGTTTCAATTTGAGACTCAATTATATTACGGTTCAAACTAAATAATACTTCGCAACTACAAGTTTGAAGCTGTCATGACCCAAACCCGCCCCTATGGGTTTAGCACCGTAACTGGCCAGTAATCTGAGATTACCGAAGGCCTGCCTAACAGTAAAACAGTAATATAGAGTACAGGGGCTGGCGGAAGCCAAAACAGTAATTAAAAGATATCCAATGAGCTGTGACAGTCTGTATGCAAAAAGACTTTCATAACATATATACAATCAGTTCCAAACAGTATGCACAATATTTACAATCATTCAAAATAAGGACTTAATCCCTATTAGAACAGTATAATACCGCCTCATTCAGTCTATACAGAACATATACAACAAGGGGAAAAACTAAAACACCCCAAGCAGCCTCAGCTTGAACAGTTCTGGAACCTCAAAGTGAGGCCAAAAGGTTGGCTTTGACAAAACAGGAGCTTAACCTGACGCCTCTAGCAACGGTCCGGTGCCTATACACCTACATATATATGAGAGCAGTGGGCTAAAGCCCAGTGAATAACATATGCGTAAAGAGGTTAAGAATGAATGTCCTTTAAGTATTCAAAACAATCATTTATATCAGTATAACAGTTATTTAGTCATAGTAGTTATATGTGATACATCCGATTAGCAAAGCAGTACAGTAGGTCTTAATAGACCGAACAGTCAGTTGATGGCCATCGTATCAGTAAACAGTAGTGGTTCCAACATGGGAACCGACAAAGATCTTTGTAACAATAACAGTACAGTACAGTAACAATAAGTTGCTATGGATGCCACGAATACAGTTCACAAATAGGACATCATTCATTCGGTAACAGTATCATTTCAGAAAACAGCATAGTTCAATTGTTCAGGAGATAATCATTATTGAACATATCTTTACAACATTGTTACTCACAGAGTTCTGGGCTATTGATAAGTTAGAGGGTCTTCGGATGCCAACCCTACACAGTTGTAGAGTGAACACATACTAAGCTACACAGTTGGGAAGAATAATAACTTAATCCCTAATTTGCCTCGGTGTGGTTCTACATCAATATCCTCCTTAAGATGCCTTAAACATGTCCTAGGAATGCCTAGGATGGATAGAAGATGCAAAGATGCACTTTGAAACACTTTTCAAAATTTTCAGAAAACATGGGTCACGCTCGAGCGGACATGCAGATAAAGGTTTCCCACTCGAGCGTCACTTACCTCGTTCGAGCGGACTGCAAAACATGGCAAAAGTACTGGATGCATGAAATTCACGCTCGACGGACGCTCGACCCCCCGCTCGGGCGTGTGACTCAGGTCCACGCTCGAGCGTGCATTTCCCCGCTCGAGCGGACTATAAAACAATGCAAAGTGCTGGGAGCACGTATTCCACGCTTGAGCGCCAATCTCTTCGCTTGAGCGTGAGTCCAAATTCTGGAAATTCCAGATTTGAACCTCAAGCTCAAAACCAAGTTTTAATGCATCAAATTCGATCATTTAAGGCCAATTTTCTAGAAAACACTTGTAAATTCATAGTATAACATGATTCAAAGCTCAATTTGTAAAATCAAGGCCCAAAGGCGAGTCAATTAAACTCAATTTCAAACCAAACTTCAAGAACACTTCAAATGTAATATGTATGTGTTCAATCAAATTCAAAGCTTCAATTACTTGCTCAAATGAGCTCAATTGCCTAAAAAACAAGATGAATCCATGGTCCAATGCAACAATGAGAACATGCATGTGGAATTTCATGAACAATAACTTCAAAATTGAAGAATGGCAACACGCATGCATGATTTATGCTACAATTCAACATTTTGAACTAACTCTTGGCTAGAATCTCTAATTTCTCATGGATCATGCAAGACAATACACAAATACATCAATGAGAGGTTGAATTCTCTACCTTAGGTCTTGTATTCAAGTGTAGAAGTTCAATTTTGCAATTATCTTTAATTCTACCAAGTTTCCAAGCCAAAATGAGATGAAATCAAGCTATCTCCCTATTCTCTCTCTCTCTAGTTGGTTTTGCTTAGAAATGGCTGATGAAATGAAATGGTAGTGCCAAACAAATGAATCAAATACATAGCCTAAAGTTGTCAACTAAGTGGCAATATTGAAAATAACCCAATTAATGTAATTTAACATTATTTAAACCAATTTATTCATACCAAATCACATTTCAAATAAATATACCATAAAATTACATTAATTCTAATTAACACAAAGCACTAATCGATTTTAGATTCGGCTGCCAATAAGGCCTTCAATTTGCAGTTTAAAGCATGAAACATGAACAGATACATTTAACAGTCAACAGATAGAAATGCAAATAACACAATATATTTATGCAATTAATTCGGAATGTCAGTCTAATCATTTACTTATCCAGTTCAGTCACAGTTTAGCAGTAAGCAGTGGTCTTATTAGTAAACAGTAGTGAGGGTTGTCACAGAAACATTTATCAAGAAAATTAACATGTTCAATATATAGACACGAACTATTTTAAGTAGTACGAGTCGTTCGCTCTAAACTAAGGTAACAACACGACTCGTCCCTCGTAGTATGGCTCGTCTCATACTTTGAACATAAAAGCACAAAAAATCATTGCATGGAAAGTATTCAACAATTACAGAAAGAATAATACTTGAAGAGAATATTGAAAAATATATTTGAAATTTCTTAAACACCATATAATTTGTTCAAACCTTTACATAATCAAAAAGTAAAAAAAAAAAAAAAAACTATTTATGTGGCTAGGATTTCATCAAAACCCTAGAAATAGTCGCCTAGTCACTCATGGAAGAGTGAGAAGAGATGGAGGAAGAAGAAGCCACCATGGGAGACATTCTTCAAGCTTCAAATTCTTTTGTTTCAAACCTTAGCCCATCTCTCCCTTTTCTTTGAAATATTTTCGAATCCCTTTACAGCCTTTCTTTTTTTTCTTTTTATTCCTAATAGAAAAGCCTTAAATTTTCACGTACGCAATCCTAGATGGGCCGCTCGAGCGGTGGTGGGCCGTACGTGCGGTGGAGCTTGGCTGCACGTGCGGTGAGGTGGCAGGCTAGGACTTTTCACTACTCGCATGGAAAATCTGCTTTTGCGCCACTTTTTACTTGAATTTGCGTATTGCCCGCCAAATCTGTATAAGTGCACAAAACACATCATCTCCACCAAATAAACAAAATTCAAATATTATAAATGTAACTTAAACGGCCTCAATGTGGTACCTTTTGGCCTACATCAACACATCATTATGATACATGTGAATATTGATCTCATTCTAATTATAGTAATATAATTTGAAAAGGAATTTAAATTTGAAAGTTTATTTTATAATTTAATAAAGGATGCAAAATTTAAGGAATGAATATTGATCTCATTCCAATTATAGTAACATAATTTAAGTAAGAATGCAAATTTGAAATTTTATTTTAAGAATATAAAATTAATTTATAGACCAATCATATTGTAACACGTATTGACAAAAAATTAAACAAAATAAATAGAAAATGAGAAAAAAGAATTACAACTTTCAACCTTAATGAAATGACAATATTTTGCAATTATAATAGTTTATAGATATATAGATAAATCATGGAATAGATCATTATTTAAAACTTATATATTATAGGATAAATCATTATAATTTTAAATTTAAATTAATGGAATGCTTTTCATATTTTAGTGCCCATCAAATTTGAATTTTGAAATAGATTAGTACACTTTCTATTTTTTATTTTATATATTTGATATACTTTCCATTTGAAAATCATAATCAAGAGATATTATTTTATTTATTTATTTATTTATTGCTTGAATGACAGCTATAGAGGATTTTTTTAATAAAATCAAAAAATTAAAAATTTTAGTTTGACATATTGGAACTCCTACAAGACTTGTGGTTAGAAGGCATTTTTTACTTATATAATATATAGATAGATAGATAGATTTAATAAGAATTTATATTTGTTTTAAATTTTTTTAATATACAAATTATTTTTTAAAATTTTTTTATAAAAATAATTTAACAATCCCATCACTAACCATAGTGTATGGAAAAAGTTGAAAATGGTGTAGCAGTAGGTATGGAATAAGTCAATAAATGTTGAAGTTTTTTTTTTTTTTTTTTTTAAAAATCAAAAAATTAAGATTGAGATATTAGAGCTCCCACAAGACATATGAGTTACAAACCCTCTTTAATTTATATAATATATAGATTTGTTAGGAAAATTTAACGATAATTTTTAGGGTGCGTACTATATGCATTTTAGTTATGATATTTGTAATTTTTCGTTATGACTTATTGTTAGTTACGACTTACTATTAGTTATGATTCACTGTAATTTTGGGCATGTCATTATTATAGTTATGAGAGTTCTTTAGTCATATCTTATGTGGTATTTGGTTACAACTCTTTTTTTTAGTTATGACTCTGATTGAGTTATGACATTTAGGCTCCGTTTGTTTTGGGGTATAGAGGGAGTGATGAGATTGGGATAGAGGTGAGACCCATTTAATGTTGTGTTTGTTTGTAGATTTGGAGAAGGGATTGAGATGGAAGTCCGGATTAGGTTGGACCTTGGAAAGGGGATTAGGATGAAGGAGGTGGAGGTGATATTAGAAAAATAGTCCGTCAGATTATTATTTTTATTATTTTTTACTTGTTGGGCATTTTTTTTTTTTAACATTAATGTTTAATTTTTTGTATTTTTTGTTAAGTAAAAATCATTGTTTTATTTGTTTTATTTTTTTTCTATGTTTTTAATTTTTTACATGTTGGGCCTTTTTTGTGAACATTAATGTTAATTTTTTTTTTGTATTTTTTATTTGTTTTATTATTTTATATAAAAAATAATGTAACAATCCTTACACCACAACAACTATCATCAAAATAAACATAATTTTACTTAATCTCCTCACTACGAATCCACTCCATTCTACGTCTGAAAACAAACGGGGCCTTATAGTAATCAAACCTACAAATATTTATAACTTGCATATAATATATACCTTTTTGAGATTGTATACTATAGCATTTTCCTATTTTTTTAATTTTATTTTTGTTGTTGTTTTTTAGGCCTATTTTGAAAAGTAAATTAAAAATTAACCTTGTAATTTTTTTGACTTCTTTTTTAAAATATATATATATATATAGAAAGATAACATGATAAATAAATTAAAAAGTTGATAAACTGATTTTTAATCTAATTGTCAAAACACACCTGACTGGTGTTATTGTTGTTGTTTCTTGGTGGTGGCATGAGAAAAGTTGCTTGTTCTGTATTCAAAGTACTATTAATGACTCAGAAAAATAGACTTATCATTCTGTCTTTTTTTCCTCATACATGACACAATAAGGACCACTTCCAAAAAGTTAAAAGTGGTTTAAGCCAATTGAATTTTGATCATGATAATAAGTTCAATCAATCCCCAGCTTATTTATTAATTTGGTTGGTTTTTATGGCAACGAGTGAGACCGTTGTGAAGTAGTTCAAATCTAAATATGCACTTATTTAACTCAAACTCAACAACCCTTTTTTTTCGTCAATTACTTGGGATAATTTTAACTGAAAATTCATTTTCTATAATTAATTTTATTTGTAGTTTGTTGAAAATAAACTATTTATATACAAATCATTTCTTATCATCACAACCCAACAACTCATTCAACAGATAGTTTTTGTTATTTATGATCACCTTAACTCAAATGTTGCATCCCACGTGTTAAACCAAACCAGACCAATAGACCAGACCATGCAATTATTTTATCACCTCAATCCAAATATAAAGTAAAACTAGATCAGTGACGTTAGCAACCACTCAATAGTGCTTAAAACATAAATTACTCTTGTGATTTGGAGAATTACAAATATTCATTTGTTAGAATTTTTTATTTAACAGAATTAACTGAAAAAATTGAAATTCCTAAACTATTCTCAGATACAGTAATAAAATTATTTGAATTATTAATTGAAATATATTTCTTAAATCATTAAATATTGTTAATTAACTTGATAATTTATTAATAAAATGTGTCATTTGTTGAAATTACAAACTCAAGGAGTGTACATGAAGTAGTTTTATATTTTAATATTTTATAAATCTCAAAAAATGCATTTATAATTTATCCAAATAAAAAATAATGATCTAGTGTGGATTACTAATTGGAAGGTTGAAGTCATAATTTTTTTTTTATTTTGATGTCGAAAATAGAATGTTAATACTATTATGTTACTATTTAAAGTGATTATCACTAATTCATCAGCTCAAACTCTAAATCTTTCGCTCACCTAGCACCTAAAGTGTGGCTACACAACACCCAGCCACAGGGCTCTACCTGAAGTCATGATTCAGTTACTCAGAAATCCATTGATGGCACCATACTTATACCATGGAGTATACGCAACTTTATGGTAGTAGGTCATGCCTGAACTAATACGTCACGTTCCCCATTTAACTTAGCAAAATTATAAACATTGGCTTTCCGAATTTATTTTCCAAAACCATAAATTTTCAAAAAAATAATCACCTTATTTAATTTCAATTTTTTGAATTTTACTTTTTTAAAAATTAGAATTTTTTATCTTTTGTAATTTTTTTTATTTTCACTGAATTTTTAAAAATATTTTAAGTAATTTTTTTATATTTAGATACATTTAATATAAATACAGTTAAAATGTATAATATTTGTGAACAAATCTTAAAAAATTCACTAAATATCCAAAATACAAAAAAAAATATGTATAAAAAATTCAGTACATTTTTCAAATTCATGTGTATTTAACTAATTTTTAAAAATATTTTACTTGTTAAATACACTTAGGTAAAGTGAATCTAAAAAGTATTAAAAAAATTACTTAAAATTAAAAAATATGAAAAACAAAAAACTCATTTAAAAAAAAATTAATCCAAAGAATTAAACCAAACAAAGTGAATAATAATAAAAGAGTCAATATTGTTGGGGTAATACCATCAATGACCACAGTTGTAAACGAATAGAATTGAATAATAAACTATTTAAATTTAATTTAAAAACTTAACAAATTTTAAATTATGTTTAAATTTGAGTTTTAAATTTTTGTGTCAGTCTCAAATTACTTTAATTAAGTCAAGTTCAATTAGTGATTTTTTTTTTTTTTTTTTTTTAATGCATATACGTTTATGAAGTTGAAGTGGGATTTGGCAATTACCTTTTTAGCCCTTTTTTTTATTTTATTTTTTTAGAATTTAAAATGGCTAATGTGTTTGATAATTGTTAAAAAAATAATTTTTATTATTGAGAAAATTTTGTGAATCTTTCAAACCTTTTCTTTTTTGGTGAGAAAAAATATCATATTACTTTTATAGTATTTGTGGAGTCCATTGGTAACATAACAAAAGAGGTACAGTAAAATCATCTTTATACAAATCAATGTTTTTTTGTATTTTTTACTTCTAACTTTTTTAATCAAAAAACAGTTTATTTGTAAATTGACAAATAGAGCATAAATAATTGCTCTACAATTTGAGATTAAAATTGATGATATCAGTAGGTTGGCAGCAGAAATGTTTTTTGCTTTTGTTTTTGTAAATTTGAAATATTGTTGTGGGTAGACTGCAAGTTAAGCAAACAGCCCCCCACATTCACCCAACATTTTTGTGCAGTTATTCCTACTTCTTGATTCACAAGGAAGAATGAGAGAGAATGGAGAGATGAAAGCTGACATAAAAGTTATTTTAAAATCAAGTTTTCCTTTTCCCAAACCTAACTCTCTTTTTCATTGTATTTGTTTGTTTGTTTTGTTTCCCCAATCCTACCGTTAGCTTCGATGCAAAACCCACTCTCTTGCCCCCACAACCTCCAGCGAGGACCCCACTTAGTTTTCTTTAGTTTTATTGTGACAATCTAATGTTGTTCAATGTTAATAATCACAATTGCTTTCTATCTTTGTTTGAAAACTACTTGCCAACCTCAAACCCCCAAAATACGAAAAATTAATCTCACTTTGATGTGAACATTACTTTTGTGGTATTTCTTTGTCTAAACTTTCCAACCAATACAATGAACAAGGGTTCCATATATTTTGTTCAGCATGTGTAATTTTTCTTTTTCACTATTTTCATATTACCAATTATATAAAAAATAATAATAATAATAATGTGTTATTAATTAATTAACATATAAATATATATCATGAAATGTGACTTATTAAATCAGAATATATATTTTTTTTGGTGAACAAAGCATAATCATATAACAAATTAGATGACATTTAAAATTTTATAGTCAAATTTAAATTATTATATTTTAATTGTTATGTCTAACAAAGAATTTGTTTGTCAAATAATCTACACTAGCTGACACAGCCACCTTAAAGCATCTCTAATGAGATGGCTAAAAAAAATTGTTAACATGTGTTATATGACAAAAAAATATAAAAAGTAAAATTCAATAGTGTATTATTTGTTAATTTAGAGAGCGAGTGTATACTCTAATAGTATAGTTAAAGCGTGTGTTAAATGTATGTTATAAGGTCCACACAAATATATATAAATAATATTTATTAAATTCTTTTTAGAAGGTATTGTAACCATTTATATAATTTAAATATATATATATCTAGTACGGCAACACAGCACACCACTCCCCCCCCCCCCCCTCTCTCTCTCTCTCTCTCTCTCCCCTCTAGTTAGTCTCCTCTCCACAATTGGCTAACATTTTAGAGAAAAACACTAATATTGTGTCTGATTGAAAATTTTGAAAAGAGATTTAGAAAGGAAAAGAGAAAAATTAAGTAAAATGTAAATAAAATATACCTATATTTTATCTAATTTCATACATTTTTTCTTTTTTACTTTCTAAATTCCTTTCCAAATCTCTAAACCAAATACAACATAACTAACAAGTCAAACAAACCCATTGAAAAACAAGGAAAATGAGTGGGAGCACTAATTAGTGCTACCACTAATGATGTGGCAGTAGGTCCCACCATGACTGATTTGATGTTTTGGTCTTGGTGTTGTATTTTTTTTCTTTTTTTATTGAGTGCCATGTCATTAGTGATCTTTTTAGAGCTCCAAAATTAGTGGTCTCTATCATTGTTAGAAAAACAAATGAAATTGCATTGTTTGTTAACTGCTATGTACTGACACTTATAATGGGTTTAACAAATTCATTGAAGATGCTCTTATAACTCCAACTCAACCGTTATCTTAGGATCGACTAGGAAGACTAATGCTACACATGCACAATAATATACGAAGTTTTTATATTAAATGATGTGGTTGAATTGAAGTCATTTATTTTCAAATAAAATTTCTATCAAGATTATAAAAATATCATCACTACATGATCTTAGATATTTTTTTTTGTCTACATTTTTTGGTATTAATCTAAGGCATTTCATGGGTAATTAGATAGTTAAAAAGACGAGTTCACACATTAAAAATTAATTTCATGTTTTTGGTATATTAGAAAAAAATTGAAGCCAAACCTATAATTTCTTAATAAGATACATGATGGATAATGAACTATAACCTGTAGTTAAATGCTCCTTTTTTGAACAGGTCTAGCTTTTGTGATTAATTTACATAATAAATTAGAAATTAAGCTTTTGATTAATTGATCAAGCAACTATGAATATAGGTAGACATAAAATTTAAAACAAGGAAAGAAATATGTGAGTATATACACTTACTCTAGATTATTATTTAAATAATTATGTAAATTAATTAATAACTTACTTTAGCACAAATTAACTTTCAGAGTAGTATTAGGAATACATAAAACATAAAAATAATCACAGATATAACATAAGGGTAGATCCCACCCTTTGTCTGACATGTATTTTTAGATTTTTCCTAACTTTAAAGCAAATTGATTCTTGTAGAACAGCTAAATTTTACTCTCAGTGACCAATTGATGATTGTTCTTCGTCCTTGGCTTCTCTCTTTTTGCCATGAAGGTGCTATGCACACTCAATCTTCAATACTGCTTTTTTTTTTTTTTTTGGGTGGGGGGTGGTGCTTTAATCAACTTTTCTAGTTGGCCACGAGACGTTTACAGCTTTCGGCCATCCAAAATGCATCTCTTATAATTACTGTAAAAATATCAACACAAAACATTCTCATTAGTCAATCAGGAACTAATTGAACTAACCCACATGACTGATGAAATAAAAAAATAAAAGCAAAAATTATTTTATTTTGCAAAGTGAAAAAGGTTAGAAAGAGTAGAATTCTCACATCTCATCAGGAAGTCTAGAATTCAAATCTTCTCATCAGCATGTGACTTTTGTTCTTTGCATATATATATATATTTTTTAATTTCTCTTCTTTTTTTAAATTTTTTTTATAGCATTAATTATGTATTATATTTAATTTTTATTATGAATATAATTCATAAAATTTTATTATAATATGATACGTTAATTAGAAAGAAAATAAAAATTGATAGAAAGAGTCCGCCAACACTTGATAACCCTCGAGGGAATGATTTTGTTCATTAACCTGATATGTGAGTAAACTCAATCTTCAAATCTCATTCAAAAGCAGTAGACTCTATTATTCTAACCAATTAAATGAAAGATTTCATTTTGTGTGTTCACGTGTATCAAACTCAATCATCTCTCAACTTGTTATGCGGTTTATAACAAGTTAAAAGTTGAAAATTATAAAACAGAAGTTAAAAGCAGGGTTCTTCTTCTTTTTTTCTCTTCCATAATTAACTTAAAATTGTTTATATCTCATAAGTTATAGTAAGTTGAAATTACACTAAATATTATGACACGAAATTTTAAAATTAAAAAAAAAATTATAAGTAACACAATAAACTATAACCAGGGACGGAACGGCCCCCCCAACGTTTTCTATAACCTATATATATTTGAGGGATAAATATAACTATTGGTCTTCTCTATTCAATTTTCAAGATAACTTTTCAGTACCAATATATTATTTGTAGAGCTGTTCTACCTATTCTAATGTCACTTTTCATACTAAATTTAATGAAATATTATTTACTTTGACTAAATAAATATAAAATAAGTGATAAAAATAGAACGCAAATAAAAAATCTTTTAATTATATTTATTTTTATTGACTAGTGATATATTTTGATGCATTGCAATTTACAAATTAGAATATAAAAAAATATATAAATATAATTGGAGTTGAATATATATAATATTTAAAATTCTGATTCCGTCCCTAACTATATAATAAATAAAATTTAACCAACAAGCTTTTGATTTCCTTTCAAATTTGAGAGACGGATGGCAACTTGTGCATACTTTTATTCCCCTTTTTTTCCTGTGCTTTTTTCTACCCCATGTGGAGCTTAACATCACATGTCATGCTAGCTCTCAAACTTCTTTACATATATGATATATATTTATTTATATCTCACACCATTCAATTTATTCCCATCATTCTTTTTGAGTCCAATGCCTCATGTCTCTGTCCCCTTTCATTGCATCATTCCCACAAGCCAAACACTCCTCTTAAATTGCTGCTACTACTACAATTATCACTTAATACCACAATAATAATAATCAAAAACTAAAAGGTTGGGAGTCCAATAGGCGCAGTTCTGCTATTCAGTGCACTCATTTCAATAATTACATACATTAAACCTCATATTATGATTTGGTTTTATTAAGGATATATTATTTATGTCGGTTTGTTTGGATTGGTGCAATTTGATTTTGTGGCCTGTTCCACTTTGATGTTGTCAATAGTTGAGTGGAAGATATGATTTTGAAAATAGAATGTTTATTTTTTTAAAAATAAATATGATAAAATTATGTGATTATAATTGTTAAATTAATATGATTTTTTCATTAATGATCTATATATTAAGATTGTTAAGATGAAACTTTAAATTATCAAAATATGACTTGTAATGAGTCTTAAAACCCAAACTGCACCAATCTAGTTCCTTATGAAAGTAGAGACAAATTATTTTGTACATATTTGGGTCTAATAGGTTCTCTCTAGTTAGAGAGAGGGACTAGACCGTCAATTGTTGACTTTTAAATTTTTTAAACATAGATTATCTATAACAAAATAATAATAAAAAGAAAAGATTGATTTCGTAATATCATTTCATCGCATTGGTTATAAATTTTTTTTGATAATAAATATAAATTTAAAAATATACTATTAATTTTTCTAAAATAAATACAATAAAATAACATAATTGAAAACTACTAAAATAATTTAACTTTTTTTCATGGTCTATATTGTCTCTACTAATACTATCATCAACATCTACATATAAAAGATGAAGGAACGCTCTGCGTAGATCCCAAAATTAGTAAAGATGCACATAAATTGGTTCGGACATTCAATTATAAATAAAAAAAAAAAATTGTTAAAACTAAAACGGTACAAATTATGAATGGACCCACTGGATCGGATCACAGTGTCCCTCCAGTCATCTCAAAGCCCGCACATATTAGTAATCCAACTGTGCCTCTTTTTAGTTTTTTTTGGGTGTGCCTCTTTTTAGTTTTGTCTTCCATCACATTTTATATTCATATTCATATTCATTTATATTCTTTGGATAAAAACTACAATATGCCTTTTAGAGCTTTTTTTTTCTCTCTCATCCCTCTTAATTGTTGGGCTCTACGCATGAAAAGCAGAGTGTGGAAACATATCATGTGCACCACTACAAGAGCTCATCATAGGCCACCCCACCCCCCTCCCTCAAGATTTCGTTCCATCACTAATGGACCTACTCCTACCCTCTCTCTACTTGAATTTTGAAAATAAAAATAAAAATAAATTACATACAAAAATTAATTATTGAACTTTTGCTAAGGAAAATAATGGTGAAATTAAATCGCAAACAAAAATCGATCATTGTATCTGTGACTAGTTACAATCAAACATATTGGTCGATTATGATTTGTAATTCAACGAGTAAATTTTTTTTTCCTCACTAATGAGTAATACTGGGGAGATTGACTGACTATTGACTAAAGCAAGTATTTACCTCCTTAGTTTTTATATTTTCTTACTTAGATTTTTTAAGATTGATCTTTATGATATTTTACTTATAATCCATTTTAATTATTCTTTGTTGGACAGGGAAAGGAAGGCCATGGTTTAATTTTGATAGATGTGAACCTCGTGTCCCAATTAAGATCATAACGTAGTTCAAAAAATACATTATGATTGAGTAGCGAGTTCAAAAAAGTGGTGTACCTTCATTTTTTTTTTTTTTTTTTTTTAAATTTTTTATTTTATGTTGGAGTGTGTTAAAAAAATAAAAGAATAAATGTCGAAGCTCAGGCCTGCCATAGTCTGGGCTTAAGATGAAATTAGGGCACTTGTTTTTGGAATCAGTTACACTTCATCACAGGCTGGGCCTGGTGTCATTTCAGTGTGGAGGTAATGCAGGCCCAACGTAACTAATGAATATCCAGGACCTCCATCAAGCTAATAAACTCTCTTCCCTAACAATACGTTTCCCTTTGGATCATTTACTTAAGTGGAAATTAAAAAAAAAAATGTGAATTAAATATGTATTATTTTATTTTCTATTTATGTTATATTTTATTTTTCTTTTTAAATTTGAAATTCAAATACAACTTAAGAAATTTAAAATGATTATAATACTCAAACTCCATCCGTATTATAATTGAAATTAAACAAATTATAATTTGAGGTTGAGATTTAAAAAATCATTTTGCAATACCCGAACTCCATCTCAAATCATAATCTCAATCTCAAATTAAATAAATAAATAATTTATCTGTATAATTTTTTCACCGAATTTCCAAATGTGTTTCTCATCGGTGAATTAGCGGATTAACAAGCCTATATACAGTCATACATGTGAGTCCGGGCGTGACGTGTAAATTAAAAATTAGGCGTGAGTGTGACAGGTGGGAATTAAAAGCAGTAAAGATTTCCGTACGTGTGGGGGCATATCATAGCTTGATTCTTACGCCCAATAATATACAATTTCTTTGACTTCTTTCTCTCGTTGGGGATTCTCTTCTCTTATTGGCAACTATGCTATTTTTGTCTTTCATAAAGTTGTCCTATTGGTTTTGCAAACAAACTGATTTTTTTTTCTTTTTTTTTTGACATTATCTTTAGCATTACTTTGAGATTTTGAGACATAATTACTTTTTCACTTACAAATTCTTCTATCATTTTCAATTCTTTTCGGTCGCTGGTGGGATTGTGTCCATTCTCCCTCTTCTTTTGCTTTACGAGTAACGTTACTTAAGGCATCAGAAGTCTTATAGAATCTATTAATTCACTTAGATTCAAATTTTTTACTTTGAACAACAGTTGAATTCATTTGATATCTTGTCTTACCTTTTGATCGATATATAGTTGAAGAGGTTGATCACGAACACTACAGGTGTGGAAGCAATGCTAAAAACACTCTGAGATTATAAATAACATAATGGTCCAGACGTATTGAAGTTTTAATATTTGTCTTTTACGAAATTGGATTTTTTTATTTTATTTTTTATAATGAAAATATCATAAAGCGTGACTCAAGATCTGTGTTTTGTTTTTTTGTTTTTAATTGAAAATCATTTGAAATAAATACAGTTATTGGACTTTTTGATCAATTACATTGGCTTGATTGCAAATTTTAAGTACTCCCATCTATGGGTTAATTCTTACTCGCAAGTCATGGAGGAAAAGTAAATGGACTTATGGTCAATTGAATGACATTATCTTAACACTTTCTTAAAGAAATTAATTTATAAATATAATTTTTATATAAAAATTATCACAATAATAATGTGATAATGATCTATACTATTATTAAAAGCCAACAGGAGCTTTGGTGTCTTGAAGCCTCTCTAGAAATTTTTTTCTATTTTTCCTATAATGGCCCTAACTTCTTAAATAATTATATTATTTTTACACTAATATCAATTTGTAACTAAGGATAACATGATAAATTCAAACCAACCAATTCCACCATCCCACGTTTCCAAACTGCACAGCAGTTTTAAATCAGTTTTAACATCTTCGAATTTTATTTTGAACGATTGAAACCTCGGGAGAGAGAGAGAGAGAGAGAGAGAGAGAGAGAGAGAGAGATATTAGATTTGATGAAGTAGAGATTGGAGAATGAAAGATTTCATCAACAATCGAGATTTCATCAACATTCCTACAGATCTCAGGTCTCATTTTGATACAACTCGCTTTCTTTTACTTGGGCAAGCACTGGTCCAATGTTTCTCACCAACTCAACTTCTTCAACTCTCGCCAAACCCTTCTCCTCTTCCAAAACCCCTTCCCCCATCTCTCTCTCCTCCAATTTGAACAAAACCTTCGATCTCAACTCCCTCATCAACAACACTACCCAAACCCAACCCCAACCCCTCTCCGATCCAACCCTACCTTCAATTCCACCCACATTCCATCCAAAACCACTTCCTCCGTCGCCGCAAGAGAGGTTCGGGATCGTGGACGAGAACGGAACGATGCCGGATGATTTTGAGGTCGGAGACTTCGATCCGGGTGTTGTGGATAATTGGGGCAGTGATTTTTTTTTTCTTCCCCCCTTCTTCTTCGGGCATTTGAACACACTTGATGACCCTTTAGTTCGTGCGAAATGGATGAATACAAAGAAAGCTCTTACAGAAGAAGCAGAGGTTGTGAAGCAGTTGGATGCAGACTTCAGCTTTTAAAAAGTTGGTTTGTTTATTTGTTTAATTTTGTGAGTGTTATTTATTTATTTTTTAAAAAAAATTAGTGTTCTTAATTGGTTTGTTTGGTTGATTAATTTTGTATGGGGGTGTTTAAAATTTTTTTTTGGTATGTTTTCAATAAAATTTCTTTGTATTTTTATGTTATTTCAGATAATACAGAACTATATGAAAATGTGTGTATATATATCATATTAAATTTAGGAAAAAAAATTATGCAATTGAATAGATAAATTAAAAAAAAAAAAAACAAAATTGAATGAGGATGTATTAAAATTTTTATTAATTGAGTTTCCAAATGAGTTTGCACACGCATCGCGTGTGCCCGACGGCTAGTACTTTTAAAAGTAAAAATAATTTTAATAGATGTTTTACTGTAAAATTATAACATCTAATTCTAAATAAAAAATTGTATATGAATTTTTATTTATATATCATTATTCAATTTATGTTATGATGAGGGCAAGAATCGGATAGCATAAGTTGTGCAATTGTGTTTGAGTTTGAATATCTTACTATTAACACTCCACTCAAAAGAGGGGGAAAAAAATAGTTATCTCTTGGCAATATTTAAAAAAGCCAATTTATTGATTAGATGATATCATTTTTCTATTTTTTTTATATATCTTTTCATAATAAGTAAAAAAAATCAATTTATAAACTATATACAAAACAACTTTATATCTTTTATTTTATTTTATTTACTTTTAAAGAGAAAACATGATCAAACCTTGGATGAGAGTCATCATTCTATTTTGTGGGCTTTTATTATTATTATTATTATTATTATTATTATTATTAATAATTTATTAGCTAAAAATAAATTTACAAAAAACGAAATTAATGTTACAAAAGTTAAATTGTCTGGTGCATTTTTTTTTATTTACTTTTATAATGATTTTTTAAAGTGATAAAATATTTTTTGAGGAAAAAATACATTATTTATTGAACATTTTTTTTATTTTTTATTTTTTTTTTTTATAGCAAAGCTAATATTTTAGTCAATAAACTAATTTTCAAGCATCCAAGCAAGTATGGCTGCAGTTGGGAGATCGCAACAATAGGTTTTTTCACCAAATGGCTTCATGGCGATGGGTTAGAAATCACATTTTGTGCGTCCAGAATGCGAAAGACATTTTACACACACAGCCCTTTGCCATTCAACAAACTTTTGTGCAACATTTTGTGAACCTATTGTCAACAACACAGGGGATGGATAGGGACTCTCCGGATGCAAGATGTTTCAAGGACAAGCAATGATACAAATCTATGGACGTTCATCATAGATGGTTCTTGTAAATCGTCTAATACCAAGGCCAGGATAAGATGGATTTGCTTGGACCAAAACAACCAACAGTTCTACCATGAAGCTATGATAATGAGACATCTTCAAAGTCCATTGGTGGTGGAGGCGTATGCCTGTCTGAATGTAATCAAATAGGTAGTACACCATGACATCAAAAGGATAACAGTGCAAACTCACTGCCAAGTATTGGTGAGGATGCTACAAAAGCAAAGCAGTGAGGATGATTGGCAGCTAACTACTATTGTTCATGATATTATATATTATGCTAGATTTTTGGACTACCTAGGTATTCGTAAAGTAGAAAGAATTGTAATTCAACCAGCACATGTTCTGGCCATTGATGTAATTAAGTTAAAGTAATGCTATCTTTTTGCTATCGTTCTCCAAAAAAAAAAAAAAAAAAAAAGTAAATGAAACACTTTTTTAGCGACGTGTTGTCCGAATTTGAAGACTATGTGCTGCCAAAAAAGAAAAATAAAACCATTTTAAATTTTGTTAATCAATGTAAGCTTGTTAAAGTCTTGTTTGGTAATGTTTACTTTCATGTTTTCAAAAATATAAAATTGATTAGAAAGAACTTGTTTACACTTGCTTCTGAAATAAGTTGGTTCTATTTTTCCTTTCCTATTATCTCCCGCTACCATTTATTGTTGGCCATTCAATAACTCTGTCAATTTCTAATGAGCTCTAGCCACCTCATAGTAGATTCTCATAGTTAAACGATTACTCTACGTAACTTTTTATCATATTTCAATAACTTTCTAATCATGTATGACTTATGACGATACTCCAACGACATACTTTTTACAAACTTACCATCACCGCCACATACCACATCTATCCACCACCAGCCATTACTTTCAACAACTCATCAAATATAATTTTTGTTTTTATTTTCAAATATTTTGTGTATACTAAATTTGTTTGTTATTTATTTATATTTTTTACAAATAAGAACTTCCTCACCCCCCCAACTAGTATAAAAATTGAGAGGTGTGTACAAATTGAATTTTCCTTGGAAAATCAGCGTTGGAGACGAGAGAGAGAGAGAGTGGAGAAGAAGAAGAAGAAGGCAGCACAAGGATTCTCTAACATGTCCGGAGGCATCGCTCGTGGTCGGCTTGCTGAGGAACGAAAAGCCTGGCGTAAGAATCATCCACATGTTAGTTCCATTCCACTCTCTCTCAATTTCTCTTCTCTTCTCTCTCTCTCTCTCAATCTATCTATCTATCTATCTATATATTGTTTCTCAACCTGTATGTACTATACATATATCCACTGAAATTGCTTTGTAAAACAGTGGTTTCAATTTCGAATGATGCTTTTCAATTTTATTTTTTTTAGGGTTTCGTCGCCAAGCCGGAGGCTGCTGCAGATGGTTCGGTCAATTTGATGATATGGCATTGCACCATCCCTGGCAAGCCTGGGGTAAGTTTTCCTCTTTTTTTCTTCGGTTTTCCTGAGAAAATTGATGTACAGAGAACAATAATTTAAGAAAAGACTTGGAATATAAGATTTACTTGGGACATTTGTGTCTCAATTTGGGTCTGCACTACCTCAATTGAAAAACCCAACATTATTTTCCGATGATATGTATAGTGGATTGTTGCTTTGAACTTGTGTTATTTCCTGTATTTAGTATTGTTCTGTTCTTTGTTGTTGTTGATGATGTTGGTATTTCAGGCTTTTGAAATTGCAAAAATGCACATATGCAACGGGACCGTCCTTTTGAGTTGAATAATTGCATTCAGTTTTTCATTGGATCATTTTGACTGATTGAGTTTGCAGTTTTTTGTTTATGGGCATGAATGCATGCTTTGAAGTGGATCAGTTTCTCTGTCATGGGGCAGATTTCTTACCTTGGCTGTATAAAGGTTACCTCTTTATTCTTTTATGATCACTTCAATGAAGGTGGCATTCACATTGATTGGTTATTGATTAATAAAACTGTCGTAAAGAATTTGTTTGAGGTGTTACAGTGTCCCAGATCCTTGAATATTCAATTATGATGCATTTTATTGGATTGTTGGGCTTATTAGCAGCTTAGTTTTTTACTAACTTATAATTAATGTGAAATAGAATATCACAAGTATAAATTATTGAACACTGGGTGCAACACAAAATTAATGTTTGTTTCCAAACCTATTGTTTTCATAAAAGAAGATCAATTTAGGAAATGTCTTGCAAAAGGAAGTCAACCGGCACCTCTCAGCCACATGTTTACATGGTATACGTATATCATGGGGACCTTAGAATGCACAATAACAGTTTAGTCACTGGTCTCTCAAGTGCTTTTGTAGTCTCAAAATAAATTTATTCTCATGGTTCTGTTTTTGTTATTCCTTTGCACAAATGGATTATTTCCACTATAATGCTTTCTGTTTGTCAGACTAACTATTAGTTAGTTTCTGTTCTTAGTATCTCTCCATTGTGTCAACTCTGCGAAAATGTGTTAGCATGAAATGCTAGATATAGCTTGTGGTCTGCTCTGAAATTTGGTTAGTGGGTGGTGTTTTTAATCACTTGTTTGTCTGTAGCTCTATGACCTTGTTCTGAAATGAATCTCTATTTTTCTCTGACTTAAGTTAGTTATACCAGCAATGCTTATTCTTTTTCTGAAAACAAGTTGATGACCCTCAACAATAACCATGGAGAAAGATGTTTATTATATATATATATTTGTATTTTCATGCAATATCAATGACGAAATGCCAAAGTTTTTATTTTTATTTTTATTGGTGAGTGTTGTGTCTTCTGTCTTGGTTTTTTTTTTAATAAAAATTCTCCCTTTGCTTTTATTTCTGTGTGTGTGTGGAATTGTTTTTGGATTTTGGAGGTTTGTAGCTTGAGAATTTGTGTCGGTTGGGTTGTTGGAGGCTAGAAGCATTTTATTTTTTACAATATTTTGCTATTATCTCTGTTACATGGACTTGCTGGTTTAGGGCAGAGTACCCGTGTTGACACTACACTACACGACACGACATGACACGGGTGCAGGTGTGAGATATGTGTCGGATTCAACATGGGTTTCTCGGACACGGCTAACATGAGAGGAGAAAGAAGGGTTGTTGAGAGAAACTTACAGTGGACCAATGGTAGCAGGAGGGTGAAGATCTATGTCGATCTGTGTCTCTGTGTCGTCTTCTCTTTGTCTTCATCTGGGTCGATCTCCTTCTTCTCTCTTTGTCTTCATCTCTCTCAATCTCCTCCTCTCTCTGTCTTCTCTTCTTCATCATCTCCTCCTCCTCGTCTTCTTCTTCTTCTTCTTCTCTCTCTCTCTCTCGTCGATTTGTGTTCTCTATCTCTCCCCCCTCCCGTTTTTAACATATAATAAATAATATAATTTGTTATATAATAATAAATCTAATTAAATCATATATAAAAAAAATCTAATCAAATCTATAAAATAAATCATTCAATTTTTATTTATTGTTTATTTTAACATATTTTATTATTCCTTATTTGTTATATTTTTTTTATTGGTAATATATATATATCTCTGTTAGTAGAATCTTACGATTCGTGATTCGATTCACGATTCGATTCGCAATTTTTACAAAATCGATACGAATTTAAGGGTGAATCTATTTTGGAAGTGAATCTCTAGTGAATTGCACGATTCACAATCGATTCACGATTCGATTCAATTTTTACGATTCATGCAATTTTTAAAATTATTGTGTCCGACATATTTTCGACTCTATTTTTCCTCCATCTTTTTAGTAAAAATGACATAATACAACTTCTAATAGCGTTTAATACCAAAATAACCAACATATATATATGATTTGTTGTTATTTTAGTGATCATGAAGTTTTTAATAGGATCCAATTAGATTTAGTCAGATCCAACATATTTTTAACCTTTCTTCTCATTTTTTTTTTCTTTAAAAAATTGTAATATATCTTCTAAAGATATTTAAGATTAAAATTACACTATGAATTATCTATTGCTATTTTATTAAATTAAATATTACATGTATGAGATTAGTTATACTTTTTAAAATATTTTAGGCTTTAAAAAAAAAGATTCTTAATGATTCTTTCTTATTATTTGCTCACTGTTACTTAGAAAAGTATTTATGCTTATTGTCCAAATATCAATATCGTTATTAATTATTACTACTTTAGAAATTGATAATTTGTCTATTTGGTTATTATTTTTATTAAGAATAGTTGATAAGAAATATCTAAAAAAGAAAAAAAAGGTAAGATGGTGATCTTACATAGGAACGTTTGTTAACTTTTTACTTATTAAACTACGTGATTATCATTCAGAATAACATTTTCATTAATTTAAGTCTAAATATTTTATATTCATAAGATATATTTAACATCTAAATGTGTAAATATATGTTCTTAAATAATTTAGAAGAAGTGACCGAATCTTTACGATTCACGATTCGATTCGATTCGCGATTCGGTACGAGACCATTTCGATTCACGATACGAATCCCGATTTGACAACTATGATATGTATCAATTAAAAATAATACATAAGATAAAAATAATAAATATATTTAAAAATAACTATTTAACTCATCTTTATATAATAACTATATTTAAAAAATAACTATTTATCGTATCTCCATATCCGTTTCCAAATTTGGATCCATATTCACATATCTTCAATTTTTAATTTTGAAGTATCCGACCCCTAAATACGCACCCGCACCCGCACCCGATACCCACACCCGAGTTCGTGTAACATGGGTTATTATAGGATTTTGGGTAATGACAATGAGCGTGAATTTCCAGATTGCGAATGATAATGATTTTATAAATAGTAAGGAGATCGTAAGATATAAAAAGTGATTCTGCGGCTATTTGCTAGACATGCAGGTTATGTGCAAGTGAAAGCCTCAATACATTTAACACAGTCATACGGAGTTTCCCTTTGATTTTTAGAGAAAAACTGTGGCCTCAGTAAGACAAGCCAATGTGTGTGGTCATTTTGTTTGTTACATTCCCTAGCTTCTTCACAATTTAATGCTGAGTATCTTTGTCAAGGAATTGCATTGTGCTTAGGGCTGCAAACGAACTGAGCTGTTCATGAATAAGTTCGGCTCGGCTCGTTTAATAAACGAGCCGAGCTCGAGCTCGAGCTCGAATATTAGGCTCGTTTAGTAAACGAGTTGAGCTCGAGCTCGCATGAGCTTGGCTCGTTTATCTTTATTTAAATTATATAATAAATAAATTATTTATATATTAAATAATATATAAATATATATAAATAATAATATAAATAATTTTTTTATATATTAAATAATATAAATAATATTTTTTATTTAAATAATATAAATAATATTAAAAAAAATTTATCGAGTCGAGTCGAGCCGAGCCGAGCTGAGCTCGAGCTTCATTAAAATTAACGAGTCGAGCCGAGCTCGAGCCCAATTCCTTATCGAGCTGAGCTCGAACTCAATAAACTAGCTCGATAAGTAAACGAGCCCGATAAGTAAACGAGCTGAGCTCGAGCTCAGCAAAGCTCGGCTCGGCTCGGCTCGGTTCGGTTCGTTTGCAGCCCTAATTGTGCCTTGATGGATGTACATGAGAGCCAAATTCTACATAACCAATTAGAATTGTTTCTTGGTGTTGCAGTTTTCTTGTTAAAAACCTAATCCTTTAACCAGCACATTATTGCTCTTGTTAAAGGATATAATATAATATAACTAATCTTAAAAATTCCAAATATCAAATATAAATTTGCCCAGGTAGGAGTTTGTTCCTCTGTAGGACACTAATGATATGCTGTGATGTGAGGTATGGAATTGATTTGAAATCTGAGTTCATTTAAGTTAAATTTACTTGAGCTGCATTGAAGTGTAATTTTCTTCTGTTTGGGTTGGTATAATTAAGTTCTATAATTGATTGTGGTGGCTGTAGTCACGGTAATAGCAAAGGAAGCCAAAGAGGATCTGTCTATTAATTTGGTGCCCTAGAATTCCTCGTGGAGTTGGTTGTGGTGGTGAGAGTTGAAATCACTGCTAGGGTGTTGGTATTGGTGGTGGACCTGTAGCGGTGAGATCCGTTCCTTCTCCCCTTCCTTCGGTGCGAAGCTGAAAGGGTGGCAACATTACTCTGGCTGCATTGTTAGTCTGTGTCATTCCAAATATTTACAACATGAGCAGTAACATTGATTATTGGTGCTTTGCATTGTTGGCTTAATGCATTCTTAGAAGCTTGCACTTTTTCTTTTGCTTTAGCCAGCCGTTAAGAACTGTTGAGTTTGAATGAGTTAGAACTCATGGATGCTAGATGCTGACTGCTGTTTTAAGTGGTAATTTTTTTTTGGATAAGTAAGTCATATTATAACCAAAAAAGAAAGATATACAATGAAGTTCAATACACAGCTTTTGATGGGAGCACAAAAATAAACAAAATAAACTACTCCATCAAAAGACAAACTGAGCTTATAGAAAACAAGCACAACATTCCCAACAAAACAAGGATTCAGAATTTCCTTCTAGCATTCTTCAAGTCATGAAGTTTCGCTTTAAGTTTTCTTCTGTTATCCTCTTTTGAAGTCTCCCCATAACTAGGATCACTTGGAGATAGACTCCCTCTATTTCTCAACTCTTGACTTGAATCTCCATTTCCTAACTCGTCCATATCACACGATTCAAGGACATCAAAGGCATTAGATGTTGAGGGGACAGAAGACTGTGTCTCTCTCTCTTTGTTGATCAATGGCGTTGAACCTTGCCCACCATCTCTCCCCTTTTTCTTCACCACTTCCCATTTAGTCGGAATTTGTGTTTTAGTGTCTTTGACTCTCCACTCATGTTTGAAGGAGGGAGGGTTCAAAGACTTTGGCTTTTGAGGGCACAAATTAGTGGTATGGCCAAAAGTCTTACAACCATCACACCTTTGGGGCTTCCATGGTACCTCAACTTGAATCTCATATGGTTCACCATAACCAAGATTTATTTTGAAAGACTTAGGGATCTCTTTATTTGCTGGCACTTCAATACAAATTCTCGCAAACGTAAGTCTGCTTCTCTTGAAAGTTGGCTCATCCAAATAAAGAGGAGTTCCCAAGATGCTAGCTATGTAACCCAAACCCTCTTCACTCCAAAGTTCCAAAGGAACATTGTACAACTTCACCCACAATGGCACACTTGAAAATTCACACTTTGTTAGTTTTAGTCCAGGTTGCCATTTTTTAATAACAATCAATCTAGCCCCAACATAATAGGGGCCATCTTCCAAGATTGTGTCCATAGCCTCTTCACTTTTTACTTTAAAAACAAAAAAACCATTGTCAATGGAGACAACGTCCTCAAGCAAATTTCCCCAAAGTTTCTCCGCCCAAGTTTTCACATAATGGAAAGAGAATCTTTTATCAATGAAGTATCCAACCAAAGCATTTTCCCAATGAGAAAAGCCTTTTATTGAGATCTCAATAGGGACATTGTAAATGCCATCTACTTGGTTCTCAATCTTATGGGCACCTATTTTATACTTCAATTTTGACACCTTGTTAATCTCTTCTTTAATTAAAGAGCTCCCAACTTGTAGAGGTTTACCTGATATAGCAAGTGTATCCAGACCTTCACTACCACCTTCCATATGTAGATCAACCGAATCCTCATTTCGACAAGCTCGCACGGGCTTATCACTTTCTCGTTGCTTGGAACCCATTACTTCTTTCCTTTGATCAGCACTAAGTGAGCCAAATTTATTTGACAACATCATTTCGTTTGCCACCAATGGGGACATAGTGGTCAATTTTGGCCATTGCTCAACATCATTTAGCACTCTAGTTGGTGTGTTCCATGCATTAGGTGTTTGATGCTGCTTTGGTGATTGCTCAGGTGAGGCTTGCATTTCCACAGTCCAGGGAAACTGTGTTGTACCAAGATCACAATCACACTCAATTGAGCTATCCTCCGAATCTACGTCCCTCAATCCCCTCTTGTTTACATTTGAGGGCCCTTGCCATAGTCCCACAAAATCTCCCAGTGAAAGAGATTTGGGGGGGCCTCGAATGCGTGTAGACCGGCGGGGAAGTGCGTTAGGCATATCATCAGTAGATAGTTGATCCACCTGATTTACAAACTCCTTCAAAGATACCTTAGTTGAAGATTTGCTTTTTGATTTACTCTTGGCTAGTTTGCTCTTGGCTAGTTTGCCCTTCTTCAATGATAACTTACTACCCTCTCTGTCCCTCTCATTGTCCTTCTCTTTCTCTTTCTCTTTCTCCTTAATCATCTTATGACAGCACAGTGACAAGGTTTCACTAGGGCATAAGTGGTAATTTGGTAATAGTAATCAACATAACTCTTTGATAGATATGTCATTGTCCACCTTGGGTCATGCATGAAGATGATTGAACAGGAACTAAGTAGGAAGTGTGATCTTAGTAATAACCCTTTTTATTGTTGTAGACTGACTGGGACAGCGGCTTCTATCCGCTGACACTCCACTTTAGTGAGGACTACCCTAGCAAACCTCCAAAGTGCAAGTTCCCACCAGGTTTCTTCCATCCAAATGTCTACCCTTCTGGAACTGTATGTTTGTCCATCCTCAATGAGGACAGTGTAAGTACTCATCTCTTGGGCTTTTTTTTACTTTTTACTGATCTGTCTGCTGGGTGCTTATAGCTACGAGTAAAAGCCACAGTCACTCATCTTGTTTAGTGTTTTCTCTAGGGATGGAGACCAGCCATTACTGTGAAACAAATTTTAGTAGGCATTCAGGATTTGCTGGACCAGCCCAATCCCGCTGATCCAGCACAAACTGATGGTTATCAGCTCTACATTCAGGTATTCTGCTTACTTGAAATCTCAAATTATTGATTCTTTTGAAGGCCCAATATATCATCCGCTGAATTTAGTATTGTTTGTCAATGTCGAATATAATATTCCAAATAATGGCGTACCATGATATTTGCAGGAACCTGCTGAGTACAAGAGAAGGGTGAGGCAGCAGGCTAAGCAGTACCCGCCTCTTGTCTAATGTTGTGTCTGCTTTTGTGCGGTAGTTTTTATCAACTGATAGTTATCTTTTGTTAGATTGTGGTTAATTATGATCGATGGTTCTATTTGATATCCAAATAGCTCAGTGCCGCTTAAAAACCTGGTTGTCTATATCAGTTATGGAGATGTATGTTTTGTCATATGGTATGCTTTGTATTGCTATATGGTGATGTGATGACTGTTTCAGGATTCATTAATATCATGGAAACTTCAAGCTTTAGCTGTTGTTTTCTAATACTGGATAAAAATGTGCTAAATTTTGTGTTTAACAAATTACACTGATTTGGAAGCAGTGGATATATACAAATGATAAAATGTGTTAGTTTTGCCATGTTTGTCATTTGATCAATCCATAGAATGTTGGAGGGTTGGGAATGGTTGGAAGAGTTTGTTTACTATAAAGAACTGGCAAGATTTTCCAAACTTTCTAACATATAATAAAATTGTATATTCACTTATATTTTTTGAAATTTTGTGTTAGTGTGTCCATTTCATGTCTATATTTGTATTGTGTCATGGATCCATGATTCTTAGGCCCTAGTTGCACTAACACCGGAATGGTTGAAAGCCTCCAACACCTGCATATTATATAAATTGGCATTGTATATTCAATTTGGATTGTCACCATGACCAAATGATAATATTTTTAAAGGGAAATGTGTCACTTTATTTTTTAAATTATCAATGTGAACAATTACTCCCGTAAACCATTATCATTAGATCACTTTATCCCAAATTGTCAATGGAGTTAAAATATTTTTGACACAATATCACAACTATCGGTACAAAAAAAATGTGTGCGCACGTAATTAGCTTAATTTGGTTGTATGTAGATGCAGTTGGTTGCATTTTGTGTTTCATTAAATATTTTTTAAAATATCAGTTGTGTTTTGTTGCATTGTATTTCAATATGACTAATGGTATATGTACTAATTAGTGTATTAACTAGTGTATCAATTCACGATCTATTATAATTTAAGATGTTTTGATATTTATAATTTATATAATGAGTAGGGTCAATAATAATATCATAATTAATATTTATATATTAATTAATATATTAATTAGTACATGTGGTATCACTCATTAAAATTTCCCCTCTTAAACTATTTGGACAATCTCGAAAGTCCCATCTCTGAATCTTGCATACTCATAAAACTTATGTTTTTTCTTATGATCACATCAGTTTTATCACTTTGCTTGATTAGAGTTTTTCAAAAATATTTTTTAGAAAATTTTACTTTTTTGTTTTTCATATGTTTTTGTTTTTACTAATTTTTTTAATATTTTAAGCAATTTTTTTTTTTTAAAATTTTTCTAGACATACCTAATATAAATATACTTAAAAAGTAAAACTTCGTGAAAAAGACCTTTTAAAATTCACTAAATATAAAAAATAATTAAAAAAATACGAGAATTTAATACATTTTTTTTTTGTATTTTTATGAATTTATTAATTTTTTAAAATATTTTTTCACAATTTTTTTACTTTTTAGATACATCTAAGTAAGGTGCATTTAAAAAAGTAAAAAAAAGTTTAAAATTTTAAAAATATTCACTAAAAACAAAAAAACACGAAAACCAAAAAATTCAATATTTAAAAAACTTAATTTAAAAAATTCAAACTAAATTGTTTTCCAAAGGTATTCCATGAGATCCTTTTAGATTTATTTTATATTATATTAAATTTTTTTTACTGTTTTTCAAATGTAACACTTTAATATGACGAATATGATGTGACATTAAGTACGTTTAGAAGGTATTTTAAAAAATTTCTCAGTATATTTTTTTCAAATATAACACTCCAATAAACGAAAACTTCTTAGTGCACTTTTCCTGAATGTAACACTTTAATGTAATATTCGAACAAGAATAATGCAATATGTACCAATTAATGTACTAACTAGTATGATGATGTGACATAGTTTTAGAAGTTTTGAGTATTTATAATTTGTATAATAGGTAGGGTCAGCAATAATAGCATAACACTAGTTGGTGCATGTAGTATCACCGAATTTTAATATACACTCTTTTAAAAAGGTGTTATTATATGTACTTTTAATTTTGTTTTTTTATTTTAATTTTTATTTTTTATAGTTATAATTAATTTTCTTCTTTAATTGTGATATTATTTTAATTACAACTCATGAGTTTTTTAGTTATATTTCATGTTATGTTTAGTTTAGTTATAATATATATATATTTTTTTTAATTATGACTTAAAAAATTAAGATTATATTATTATTTTTTAAGAAAAATGACTTGGACCCCAGTAGGGGTACTAGGGGTCACTTTTGATTGGTAAAAAAAAACTATTTTTTTATTTTTATTTTTTTAAGGGTTTTAACCACTGGCAGAGTGCCATGTGACGCTGGGGTCACTGGGGGTGCCCTCAGCTGGGGGTCTGAATCACAGCTCATTTTTTAATTATAAGAGGTATATAGTGTACACTTTTTGAATGGATGTGCATCATAATATTTCCGTTTAATAAGAGAGGAATTGTTCAAATTAAAAATTCATGATTAAAGTGACATTAGTGTGAAAGGACAAAATGATTTATTTTCCGTACTTCTAGGTAATAATACGCCAAGCAGGTAGATGAACCAGAGTCAAGATCCCTTCTTGCACTTCTTACTTGTATTTCTTACTTGTAGGTTCTTCGAGTTCACTTTTAGGCTCAATTTTGATAATCTGAATTGTTCATATTTTAAGATTTATTCAGTATATCATACTTGTAAAAAATCAAGTTGAACGGATATCAGAAAGTATGTGTTCGGAAAAATGTTAATTAAATTCTTTTAAAAAATAGTTTTTAGTTTGATTTTTCCGAACACATGCTTTCTGATATCCGATCAACTTAATTTTTACAGGTATGATATATTGAACAAATCTTAAAATATGAAAGGTTCGGATTATCAAAATTGGGTCCAATAATCCTGAAAGTAGAAAATAATGCGAGGGGATCCTAATTCAGATGAACGTGGCTCAATAATGCTTAAGTTTAGACAAGCAACTAGTCTCTGCTTCCAAAAGAGGTGTATCCTTTTCATAAAACAGGAACAATTCAGAGCTTTTTTTGGGAAGAACATTGGAACTAAAATAATTATCAGTTCCGATTCGTAATTCGAAATTCGGAGGCTCGAATTTGGCTCGACACCAAAATAAAATTTTGGTGTCTTTTTTTTTTTTTCCCTCTCTCTCTTTCATCGCGTTTTGATGAAGATGAAGAAGAAGAATAGCTTGAGGAGAGATAGCTTGTGGTTTAATAATATGGTGTGTCCTCGTTCATCGCAAATTACTACCATATTATTACAAAAAATTGGCTTGTACAATGATAATAAATAGATTCTGATGAATCATATTTTTGTTGTAGATGTAATTCAGCGCAAATTACACACTGTAATAAATAGATTTATCCCATGAAGATGTAACAAAGAAGAGAAGAAGAAGGAGGAGCTAAGTTTGCAGATCCAGATCAACATCATCAACATCAAATTTTTTTTTTTGTACAAATTTTTTTGTTCAAAATCTGCAGACTCAGATCAGATTTTTTTTGATCAAAATCTGAAGCTGTTGTACAAATTTTTTTTGTTCAAAATCTGATGCAGATCCAGATCCATTTTCATCAACATCAATTTTTTTTTTTGTACAAATTTTTTTTGTTCAAAATTTGCAGACTCAGATCAGATTTTTTTTGGATCCATATCCAGATCAATTTTTTTTTTCAATAGCTTCAGATTTTGAACATCATCATCATCTTCATCATCTTCAACATCATCATCATCTTCATCAACAAAAAAAAAAAGAAATCCCTTTCATCATCACCGACCGCTATCATCCAGATCAAATTTTTTTTTGAACAGCTTCAGATTTTGAACATCATCATCATCTTCAACATCATCATCATCTTCATCAACAAAATCTGGTGGTTGCCTGCGACCCCTCTTCCCCCTTCCTTCTCTCCTCTTTTTCCTTCTCTCTCTCTCTCTCTCTTCCTTCGTTCCTCCCCCTCTGTGTCTGCTTCAGATATAAAAGAAAAAAGAATATACAAAACGGCGTCGTTTTATATATTCGAGCCAATTTCGAGCCAAGATTTTCGAGTAACGAAGTATTTTCCAATAATTATATAAGATGAAATAGGTTATTTTAGTTAGATAAGATAAAAAGTCATATTTAATCTATAATTATTTTATTTTTTTTTTCACAAAAATTAAAAAGGTTAAAAAGTTATCCCAAATGAGATTTTTTAATCATAAGCTAAAATAATCAAAAAATCAAAAGCCAAAAAGTTAATTCACATCCCAAACGAGCTCTCAGTGTGTTTGGTTTCAGTTAATTTTTTAAAAATTAAGTTTTTTTACTTTTCGTGTTTTTTTGTTTTTAGTAAATATTTTTAAAATATTAAATAAATTTTTTTATATTTTTTTAGATGCACCTTACTTGGATGTATCTAAATAATAAAATATTTGTGAAAAATATTTTAAAAAATTAATAAATATACAAAAATACGAAAAATGTATTGAATTTTTATATATATTTTTTAATAAATTTTTTAAAGATTTTTTTATAAATATTATACTTTTTAAATGTATTTATGTTAGGTATATTTAAAAATTAAAATAATTATTTAAAATATTAAAAAATTTTATTAAAAATAAAAAATATGAAAAATAAAAAATAGGTTTTTTTAAAAATCAAAATCAAACAACTTGGTTGATGTCGTTGGTTGAGTTCTACTGCTTTACAAGTCAAATTGAGCACAATTTTTTTTTATATAAAAAGAAGAGCCACTTTTTTTCTATTGCTTTGGGCCTGGTTGGTAACGTTAATGTTTTCAATTTATATTTATAAAAATTTTATAAATTAGTTATTGTTTATTTTTTGTTTATTTTTAGAAAAATATAAACTACAAACACGTTTGGTAATTGACAAAATATTTTAAAAAAATTTTAAATATAAAAAAGAGTGAGAAATGACAAGTGGTGGCAAGTGGTGGTAGAAGACGGTGGTGGAAAGTGGTGACGGTGGGTGGTGGGTAGCGGGTGGTGGTGGGTAGCGGGTAGTGGTGGGTGGTGGCGGGTGGGTGGGTGACGGTGGTGGGTGGTGGGTGGTAGCGAGTGGGTGGTGGTAGTGGTGGTGGCGGGTGGTGGTGGTGGTGGCAGGTGGGTGGCGGATGGATGGTAGTGGCGGGTGGTGGCGGGTGGTGATGGTGGGTGGGTGACGGTGACGGGTGGTGGGTGGTAGCGAGTGGGTGCTGGTAGCTGGTGGTGGTGGTGGTGGTGGTGGCGGATGGCGGGTGGTGGCAGGTAGGTGGCGGGTGGTGGTGGTGAGTGGGTGGGTGACGGTGGCGGGTGGTAACGAGTCGGTGGTGGGTGGTGGTGGCAGGTGGGTGGCGGGCGGGTGGTGGTGGTGGTGGGTGATGGTGGCGGGTGAGTGGCAGGTGGGTGGTGGGTGGTGGTGGTGGGTGGCTGGTGGTGGCGGGTGGTGGATGGTGGTGGCAGGTGGGTGGTGAGTGGTGGTGGCGGGTAGGTGGTGGGCGGTGGATGGTAGTGGCGGGTGGGTGGTGAGTGGTGGTGGTGGTGATAGTGGTGGTGGTGGTGGTGGCGAGGGGTGGGTAGTGGTGGCTGGTGCGTGGCAGGTGGGTGGTAATGGCGGGTGGTGGGTGGTGGTGGCAGGTTGGTGGTGAATGGTGGTGGCAAGTGGTGGTGGGGGGTTGGTGATGGTGGCGAAAGACAGTGGTGGAAAATGGTAGTGGGTGGTGGTTAGTGTTGGGTGGTAAAAAAAAAAAAAAAAAATTCAAAATTCAAAACGGAAACACATTTTTTGAGTTTACATTTTTTGGCCAAATTTATAAACTGAGATCACTGATTTATAAATTAAAAATTTACCAAATAAATTTTTATTTAAGTTTTTAAAATTTTTATAAATATAAATAGAAAATTGAAAACGTAAGTGTTACCGAACGACACATTTACGAATCAAATTGAGCACATCGTTTTTTTTTGTTATATAAAAAGAAGATCCACTTATTTTCTACTGCTTTACAAATCAAATTGAGTACTGTGGGGATATGTTTTCTGAATACCAACACGTGGCATGGTGATGCCAACGTATCAGCCGAGGTGCCACGTGTCGTGGTAGTTATGCCGAGGTAATCTCGGAGTTGCCGAGGTTATCTCCGAAGATATCAGAATCCGAGATAAGCAGATAAGAGACAAGAGTCTTAGATTGGGAGAAGACTTCAGTTTGGGAAAAGATAAGACTCTTAGAGAGTTTATCCTAATCCCACTGGGAGTCCCAGATTAGCAGTAATCCTAAGTCCATTAGGGCCAGGCTCCTATTGGGACTAGGATTGTATTGGCTATAAAAGAAAGGCACCCCCATGGGTCTAAGGTATGTTCTAAATACTCAAGCTTGTGAGTTGAATACTTGATTATCTTCGAGATATATACTGACTTGATCGTCGGAGTGCCCCCGGGTGGAAGAACCACCGCCGGAGCCTTTTTTTTCTGTGCAGGACAGCAGGGTGTCATCTAGTCTGCCTGTGTTCTACAGCTGGATTACTAAGGAGGGCAGTGTGATCGGAAAATCACTCACACAATTTGGCGCCGTCTGTGGGAACGAAAGACGATTAGATGGCCAGTAACACACAGAAAGAAAAGGTTGGGGACGATGCTCCTGCTGGGAGTGGCAGGCCTATTGACCTTGACATTGAAGGAGACAACCACAACAGAGAAGCCCGCGACCAGGGGCTCGGAGGAAAAAGCATCGGCCAGGAGGGCGACACTTCAAAGAAGCCAGACCAGGACAAATACTACAACGAAGATAACCTCCAGGTATGGGGGGATAGGTGCTTACGGAGGGATGAGGAAGTGAAAGAACTGGCGGACAAGTTGGCAGATCTACAATCAGTCGTCAACTTCATGATGCAAAACAATGTCATGCAGCCACCCTTTCCACTGCATGACACACCAGTCCCAGCAGCCAACACCCAGAAGGGGGGGCAGATCCCTTTAGCACCTCGGCACGCCAGGAGTGGAAGACACTCCCACCAGACCTCCAGGGAGGTCGGACAAGAAGAGCCGAGAAAAGAGAGGTCCCAGAGGACGTATCATACAAAAGATCAGGAGCGCAAAGAACATCGGCGTATTCAAGGGCAGGCGCTCTGCTTTGACACAACCTACGGAGAAAGATCAAAACGGGCCCATCACGAGGCCGAGAGTAGTGTACCGAAGAGACTGAAGTCCACAGATAGCCGGGCTCCAGGGAGGAGTAAAGAAGAGTTGAGAAACTACCTCAAGAGGAAGGAACAGAACGCTGAAGCCGAGGTAACCTCACCCGTCAAGCCGAGGACACCGTTCTCGGTAGAACTGGACAAATTTGAAGCACCAAAAAGATTCAGCATGCCGAGGTTTCAAATATACGATGGTAAGTCAGACCTTAACTTCCACGTTGGACTATTTTTGAACTCAATGGCGTTATACAGTGGAAACGAGCCACTACTCTGCAAAGTGTTCCCCTCGTCCTTTGGGGAGATTGCATCAGATTGGTTCCATAAATTACCAAAGGGAAGCATGAAGACATGGGAAGGCCTGGCCGAGATGTTTGTGGCCAGGTTCGTAACAAACAAACTACAGCCATTAAGGGTGGACGCGCTAATGGCTTTAAAAATCAGCAAGGATGAAGGCCTCAGGGCATATGTAAAAAGGTACTACGAGGTGTTCAATCGAATACCTGAATGCAACCAGGAGGTAGCGGTCGTGTCTTTCAAGAACGGCCTGAAAGATGACTGTTTGCTGCGGAAATCTTTGGCAAAGACATTGCCGAAAAGCAAGGAGGAGCTCATGGCAAGAATTGAGAAGTACGCCCGAGCCGAGGAGGATACATCGGCCCACAAGGAAGTCAAACAGGAAAAAGGGAACGGCTCGCCAAAGTGAGGCCGAAGTAACAACGGATTCAGCAAAACAGAGATAGAGTTGAAGGCCAAACAGGCAGTGACCACCGTGTTCCAAATTCCAATTCAAAAAGTCCTAGGAAAAATTCGGAACCAGCCCTATTTTAGAACGCCAGCAAGGGAATCGGGAGAATTTATGGGAAGAAACATGGACAGACATTGTGCTTATCACAATGAAAACGGACATACAACACAGGGCTGCAGAGCCCTAAAAGCACACTTGGAAGATCTGGTAAGGCAAGGCCACCTGAGAGACCTTATCGATGAAGCCAGAACAAGAGAAGAACAGGCAAGACTGCCTCAGGCTCCAGCAGCTCCACCACCTCCGCAACCTTGGGCAGAAGGACCTCGGATAGTTAATGTGATCCACTCAAAGGTTAACGAGAATGAAGTCCGAGGAGAGACTCAAAGGGTAAGGCATCTGCAGCATGTCTACCAAGTCGGGGAAAAAAGACATCGGCCAGCGGAGTACCAAGGACCGATGATAGCCTTCACCGAAGCTGACCTAGAGATGGTACAGCACCCACATAATGATGCCTTGGTAGTATCCCTCCAGGTTGGGGAGTGCCAAGTAAAACGCATCCTAATAGATCAAGGCAGCTCTTGTGACATCATGTACGTTAGATGTTACAAGGAGCTAGGCCTTCACCCAGACGACATGGAGCAATCGAATGGCCCGATGGTCGGCTTCAATGGAACGCCGACGTGGCCACTGGGCGCTACAAACTTGGAAGTACAAGCCGGTACTAAGAAGATCAGGACAGAATTCATCGTGATTGATACGCCTTCTCCTTACAACATCATACTGGGAAGGCCATGGTTGCATGCAATGGGGGCAGTTCCCTCAACATTGCACCAACTACTGCGCTTCCCAACAGAACACGGGATTGAAGAAGTCAGAGGAGATCAACTGCAGGCAAAAAATTGCTCCATGGCAGCAATGAAGACTACCTGCAATGTTCGAGAACCAGCAAAGGCAGAAATTGAAGATGAGGACATGGAGGTCCTAGATGATGTCGGCAAGGAGCCGGTCGAGAAGAGTGAGGAATCACTAAAGAAAATCCTCGTCCAGGAGGGCGACGAAGAGCGCTTTTTTCTTCTCGGCTCAGGCTTAGCCAAAGAAGAAGAGAGAGAACTGGAAGCTTTTTTAAGAACAAACATAGAGGTGTTCGCCTGGACACCTTATGAAATGCCTGGCATTGACCCCAAGGTCACATGCCACAGACTGAACGTCGACAGGTCGGCAAAACCTGTAATACAACGAGCTAGAAGACCGACGTTGATGCACGTCGAAGCTGTGGAGGAAGAAGTAGACAGACTTCTGGAAGCCAAGGCCATCAGAGAAGTCAATTATCCAACGTGGCTATCAAACACTGTGGTGGTAAAGAAGAAAAACGGTAAATGGAGGGTTTGCGTAGATTTTACAAGCCTAAATAAAGCCTGCCCCAAAGACAGCTTCCCTCTTCCAAAGATTGACCAGCTGGTGGATGCCACATCAGGACATGGAAGGATGAGCTTCCTGGATGCTTATAGGGGGTACCACCAGATAGCCATGTACCCCCCAGACGAAGAGAAGACAGCGTTCATCACCCCAAAAGGCCTGTACTGTTACAGGGTGATGCCTTTTGGGCTGAAGAATGCAGGAGCAACCTACCAAAGGCTGGTAACCAAAATGTTCAAGCACTTGATAGGCCAAACAGTTGAAGTCTACATCGATGACATGGTCGTGAAGACCAAGGAGCCAAAGAGTCATCTTGCCGACCTGAAAAAGGTATTTGAAATACTCAAAACATATCGGCTCCGACTCAACGCATCTAAATGCGTGTTTGGAGTTGGATCTGGTAAGTTCCCAGGTTACCTGGTAACAAGAAGGGGAATAGAAGCCAGCCCAGATCAGATCAAGGCCATCCTAGATCTACAGAGTCCAACATCGGCAAAACAAGTTCAAATGCTCACTGGAAGGGCCGCAGCTCTAAACAGGTTCATAAGCCGAAGTTCAGACAAGTGCAAACCCTTCTTCAACCTGGTAAAAAAGACCGCAGACTTCCTATGGACTGAAGAATGTGAGGGCGCTTTGGCCGACCTAAAGAAGTATCTGACCACGGCCCCAGTTCTCTCCACACCTGAACCTGGGTAGGAGTTTTTTTTGTACTTAGCCGTGTCAGAACACGCAGTAAGTGCAGTGCTAATCCGAGAAGAACAGGGAGAACAGAAGGCTGTCTATTACGTAAGTAAAACCTTAGCAAACGCTGAAACAAGGTACTTACCACTGGAGAAGTTAATGCTGGCCTTGGTAATGGCCTCAAAGAAGTTGAACCACTACTTCCAGGCACACAAAATTGTAGTGCTAACAGAGCACCCATTGAAGTCCTTATTGCAACAAGGAGACTTAACAGGAAGAATTGCAAGGTGGGCAGTGGCCTTGGGGCAGTATGACCTGGAATTCAGGCCCAGAACAGCAATCAAGGGCCAGGTTTTGGCCGACTTCGTGGCAGAATTCTCGCCTGAATGCCTCGAACATCGGGCTCTGTTGAGCCAGGATGAACGAGGTCCTAGCAAGCAAGGAGAATCCCAGCCAAGAGCAAAGGAGCAAAGGAAGGAAAAGCTCAGACCTTGTAGCATCTACATCGGCGACTCATTCAGACTGTTTGTCGATGGAAGTTCAAACCGACAGGGAGCGGGGGCAGGAGTACTGCTGATATCTCCAGATGGGGAAATAATAGAGCAGTCCATCCGTTTGGGGTTCAAGGCCTCAAACAATGAAGCAGAATACGAAGCATTAATTGCAGGACTAAAACTGACAGCAGCAGCAGAAGCAGATGAGGTAATAGTTTTTTGTGATTCACAGTTAATTGTTAACCAGTCAACAGGAGAATTTGCAGCCAGAGACGAGAGGATGTCGGCATATGCGAAAGAGGTCATCAGATTGGCCGAACTATTTCAGAACTGCCGACTTCTTCAAGTAAGCCGAGATGATAACAACCACGCCGACGCGTTGGCCAACCTGGCAAGTTCAATGCAGACTGGAAAAACAAGAACAATTATGATTGACTATATGTCGGGCCCAAGCATAGAACCACAGAACACAAAGCAGGAAGCAATGTGTGTGGACATGGGGCCAAGCTGGATGGACGCAATTGTTGCATATCTGAAGGAAGAAAAGCTGCCAGAAGACCGCAAAGAGGCACACAAAGTCAGATTGAAGTCGGCAAGATTCATCTTGACCAAGGACGGACATCTCTACAGAAGGTCCTTCACCGGACCCCTTTTAAGGTGCGTACACCCTTTTCAGGTTGAAGATTTTTTATATGAAATTCATGAAGGAATTTGTGGAAGCCATGCTGGGGGCAGATCACTAGCCCATAGAGCCATTACCCAGGGGTATTGGTGGCCCTACATGCAAAAAGACGCAGAAGCATACGTGAAGAAGTGCGAACAATGCCAAAGGTTTGCACCTTTGATTCATCAGCCAGCCGCTGACCTGAATCCAGTATCCAGCCCCTGGCCGTTTGCCCAATGGGGCATGGATCTGGTTGGACAACTTCCCCAAGCAACTGGGTAGAGGAAATACTTGCTGGTAGCAACAGATTACTTCACAAAGTGGATAGAGGCAGAACCGCTTACCAAAATCCGAGATGTAGACGTCAAGAATTTCATATGGAAAAATATTATCACAAGATTTGGCATTCCTAGAGCCATCGTTGCTGACAACGGAACACAGTTTGACAGCAAACTCATCAAGAACTTCTGTGCAAAATTCAAGATCAAGAATTAGTTTTCAATACCAAGTTTCCCCCAAAGTAATGGGCAAGCAGAAGCATCCAACAAAGTAATTTTGGATGGAATAAAGAAGAGGCTCCAGGCAGCAAAAGGGAAGTGGGTAGACGAATTGCCCAACGTACTTTGGGCATATCGGACTACGCCGAGGAGATCAACGGGGGAATCCCCCTTTGCCATGGCCTATGGCACAGAAGCAGTAATTCCACTGGAAGTCGGCATCCCAGGGATCCGAACCTAGGGAGTTGAGAATGGGACTAATGACATACTCTTAGCCCGAGATCTAGATCTTTTAGAAGAGCGAAGAGAGAAGGCTGCAATTCAGTTTGCAGTATACCAGCAACAACTTGCCAGAGCTTACAACAAGAAGGTCAACCCAAGAGATTTTCAAGTCGGCGACCTAGTCTTGAGAAAAGTCGTCGGCAACAAGAAAGATCCCAGAGAGGGCAAGCTTGGCCCAAACTGGGAAGGACCTTACAGAATTGCTTCGGTGTTAGGCAATGGAGCTTATCGGCTTGAAGACAATGAGGGCAAAGCATTACCAAGACCCTGGAACACTTGTAATTTGAAATTTTTCTATCATTGAGATGTTCATTATTTTTGACTGATGTCATCAATAAAATCTTTTCAGAATTCCTCAAGCACATATGATTGATTAAGATACTTAACATTGTTTCTGGAAGACATAAAAAATGAGAACCAAAGTGGAACTTAGGTTCATATTGGGGGCAGAGAGAAGACAAAGTCTACCACTAGTCTACCACTTGTTGAAATTTGTAGCAATTTACAAGTTGGTTAGACCGATACAAAGTTTACCACTTGTTGAAATTTGTAGCAATTTACAAGTTGGTCAAACCAGTACAAAGTCTACCACTTGTTGAAATTTGTAGCAATTTACAAGTTGGTCAGACCGATACAAAGTTTACCACTTGTTGAAATTTGTAGCAATTTACAAGTTGGTCAAACCGGTACAAAACTTACCACTTGTTGAAATTTGTAGCAATTTACAAGTTAAAGGTAAGCCGAGATGGCTCCTTAACTTCATTTGTTGAAATTTGTAGCAATTTACAAGTTGAAGTTAAGCCGAGATATCTGTTTCTCTTCGCTTGTTGAAATTTGTAGCAATTTGCAAGTCGAAGTGAAGCCGAGGTTATTGCTTACAGACTTATAGCAATCTACTGGTTGGATAAACCAAGGAAGATGTTTAACACTTGTTGAAATTTGTAGCAATTTACAAGTTAAAGTTAAGCCGACATATGATCATCTGTTGAAATTTGCAACAATTTACAGGTTGAGGTAAAAGATAAGTATATTGTTTAAACCCTTGTTGAAATTTGCAGCAATTTACAAGTAGATCATTGTTTAAAACCTATTCTAACTTGAGAAAAGTTTACTGAATATGTTAATCCTTGCTGAAATTTGTAGCAATTTACAAAAAGGATAGATTGAGATTACTGTTTAAACACTCGTTGAAACTTGAGAAAAGTTTGCAAAGTGAACATTAAATAGTATATGTTTTATACTTGTTGAAATTTATGAAAAGATTGCAGGTCAATGTCTTGCCGAAGTAAAATTTGCAGTTATTATACCCAAGGTATGTAACCTCGAGAAGATTGTGCAAAGGAAGAATTAAGTAAATCATGCAAAATATTCTAAGTATAAAGCCATACAGAAGCAATGAAGGGAAATTAAAGACTAAAGCATTCAGAGAAAAACAGTTGCAGTTGTATATAGTAAAGGCACTATGGCCTAGCAAAAGTTATATGTTCACAAGTAACAAAGAAAGGCACATCGGCCACAAAGAGGAAGCTTACATTGTTCAGAAAACAAAAGTACAAAAAAGAAAAAAAAAGTACAAAAGACATTCAATCTTCTTCAACATTAACAGATGGTTGGGCTAGGACCTCGGAGGGCTCTGGAAGAACCACCTCGGCATTTTTTTTTCCCACAACCTCTGCATCTTTTTCTACAGCAACCTCGGCATCTTTGTCTGCCGCAATCTCGGCGTCAATCTCCGCAACTGTCTTATCAAGACTTTTTTCAGCTAGAAGAAGATCAGATGATAAGAGAACTGGATCAGCTTCCTTGGGCACCATCTCAGTCTCCTCATCTTGGGTTAAGTCTAGGATCTGCTCAACTTGAGGAGGAGACTTGACCTCAGCAGCATCCTTAGACTTTCTCACCAAGGCCTCTTCATCATTATTGTCTTCATCCTCATCATCGGCTTCGGATTCAGACTCAGCTTCTTTCTCAGCCTGACTTGGAGGTAAAAGAGGAGGAAAGGGAAGAGGAATAGCTTCAGCCTTGCGCCAGGGTGAGTCAGCAAGAAGATCAAGCTTTTTTACTAGGGACATCCAACCCAGGGAAAATCCCCTATTGCATGCCTGCCTGACTTGAAGTTTGTAATCTTCAGTGACATCGGCTACACCCTGGGCATAAGCCTTTTCGTCGGCTTCTTTGATTTCGGCCGATTTCGTGGCCAAAGCTTCCTCGAGCTCCTTCTCGGCCTGGGTAGCCTTTTCCTCAGCTTCTTTCTTTTGTGCCTCAGCAACAGTTTTAATGGCTTCAGCAGCCTCGGCCTTTTCCTCAGCCATTTGTTGGGCCTGAGTGGCAGCCTCGGCTTGATCCTCCAGAGTCTTCATTTTGTTTTGAAGACTCTTATTGATCTTTTGGAGGGCAGCATACTCCTTCTTCATATCAGACAACTTCTCCGATTTTTCAAACGATTGCATGGAAAAAGAATGGGCGTGCTGAACAGCCTGTAGGAACATAAAAACAGAAGTTAGTGCAAAATTTACAAAAAGATGAAGACAGACAGGTTACAAGATGAAGACATTTACTTGAATGCAGCGTTGCAGCATCAGAGCGTAATTTTCGTATTCACTCATGGCGTTCTTTTCAAGATCGCCTGGGAGAAGGAGGGCTGTGCTTAGTGCGACGCCAACGTTTATGTCATCGGCGCTGTCACTAGCCAAGACTGGCTTGTTCTCCAGGGTAATTGCAGGTGTCCAAGGGACCTTGGGTACTTTGGATTTTGAAGTTATCGCAGAAGAAGACCTCGGCTTCTTCGATTTTTGGGACTCTGAGGGTTGAGTCTCGGTAGACCTTTTGATCGAGGTAGAAGCGGTCTTCTTGCTCTCAGCCAATTGGGAGATAGGCAAGGCATCCTCAGCCTCAGCCTCAGTTGCTTTGGCCTTTGGCTGGGCTTTCTTAGTTCTTTTTGGTCTCGGCGGAGGCACTGTTTGAGCCGGTACAGCGTCGGCATCGACTGGGAGGTTGGCCAGAAGATCTTGCACAACAGGCCTTGGGCGAACCATTTCGGCGGTTTTGATAAGTCTTCGCCGATGTTTTCTTTCTGGTATTGGGACTAAGTATGGGGCTGAAGTGGATGGTTGATCGGCTGGATCAGAGGTTGATCCTTGGTCAGCCCGAGATGTTGATGCGGTTTGTATAGTGGTAGCAGAAGGAGGCGATAAGCTCTTTTTCTTTCTTTTTGGAACGTCGTGCAAGGTAGATTTGTAGGTGGGGATGAAGTTCAACACCAGTAGAGCCTTGCGCTTCTGGATTGGAAGGTCCAGGAGCTTCTTCAGGTCTTTTCCAAGGAAATAGGACTGGCGAAAGCCCTTTGGTGGCTTGCGAACGTCTGCAAAAAAGAGTACAACATCAGAAACAGATAAAATCTTTTGAAGACTTAAATCTTTTGAAGACTAAAAAAAAACAGCTAAGTAATTGGCGTTGGGCTCTTACCCTTGCCCTCTTTAACTGTTCGGGGAAGAGGGTAGAGATGGACTTCTTCGTCTGGGCCAAATTCCCAATTTCCAGAAGCAATAAGATAATCGTCTCCAGCCCCTTTGTTGGAGTCTGGGAGGTCGGCTACGATTTTAAATTCGGTAGACCTCGGCTTGAGGTAATACACATAACCCTTTTCTTTCAAGTTAAGGGCGCACATAGTATAACAGTATTGGATGTCGGCGAGAGTGATCCTAACATTCTCCTGCCGAGCTAAAGCTATGATACCATTAAGTGTTCTATAGGAGTTGATGGTGAGTTGCATAGGGTTCAAGGTGTAGTAGTGAAGAACTTCACGAAAGAGGGGATTGAGTGGGAGCCGAAGTCCACATTCAACAAAAGCTACAACAGGGAAAGGCATTGTATTGTCTATAGGCATGATGGAATCATCATCCCCAGCTAGCCTAAGGTGGACGTCATCAGGAATAGAGAACTCTTGCCTAAAAAATTCAAGTTTGGTTGGGGTGTTTACCCTATGTCTCCACATTCCCATAATTTTGGTATAAAGGTACTTGGCTACAGAAACAGGATGCTCTTAAAAGGTTTTTTGGGACCTCGGCTTAAAATCAGGTATATATTGATAAAGCTTGTTTCAATTTTTTCTAAGAACTGAAGGTTCTATAAACAAATCCCAAACCTAAAAACTATGAAGACGAAGATCAAAGGCGCGGATCTGGAAAAGATACAAAAAAGCAGAAAAACAAAAACGAAGTTTCAGATTCAAGAAACACAAAGGGTGGAAGACCAAGAACAGTACTGGAACAGTGCAAGTGTTCATGACATGTGCAAAATCATGAAATAAGAATCATTCAGGAGAATAATTCATAAATTGAATGCTAGAACAGAACAGTAAAAGCAAGGAATTTCAGGAGCAATCGAAAACAAGAGAAGGAAGGCCAGTTGCTTACCAGGAAAAGTGACGCCGGAATGAAATTCGCCGAGGACAGACGACAGTAGCGAGAGCTTCACAAGAACGGAAGGATGAAGACAGTTGCAGAGTTTGGAGCTTAGAGCAATGGCAGATTCGAAGAAAAAGCTTTAGAGAGAGAAAAAAACAGGTAAACAAGTGAAAAAGTGGAGAGACAGAAGAGAGAAGCAGGAGCTTTTGTCAAAAACGTGAAACGGCGGCAAAATAAGGCATTTATTATGCCTAGAAAAACGCATGCGTCAGACGGCACAGACGGATAAAAGACGGCTTACAAGCGCGTCACAGGCACGGGCCAATAGAAATAAAGCACGTAGGAGAAACGGTTGAGAGGAGATGCATGACAGCTCATACGCGTAAAGGAGTTTATTTGAATTCGTGTTCTTGAAAGAAGACATGTTGGCTTTAAGAGAATGACCTCGGCTTAAGAGTTCTGACGCCGACGTATTGGAAAGAAGAACGATATAGGTTCCATCACCTCAGAATGCCGAGGTAATAGAACCTAGGGGGCAGTTGTGGGGATATATTTTCTGAATACCAACACGTGGCATGGTGATGCCGACGTATCAGCCGAGGTGCCACGTGTTATGGTAGTTATGCCGAGGTTATCTCCGAAGATATCGGAATCCGAGATAAGCAGATAAGAGACAAGAGTCTTAGATTGGGAGAAGACTTCAGTTTGGGAAAAGATAAGACTCTTAGAGAGTTTATCCTAATCCCACTGGGAGTCCCAGATTAGCAGTAATCCTAAGTCCATTAGGGCCAGGCTCCTATTGGGACTAGGATTGTATTGGCTATAAAAGAAAGGCACCCCCATGGGTCTAAGGTATGTTCTAAATACTCAAGCTTGTGAGTTGAATACTTGATTATCTTCGAGATATATACTGACTTGATCGTCGGAGTGCCCCCGGGTGGAAGAACCACCGCCGGAGCCTTTTCTTTCTGTGCAGGACAGCAGGGTGTCATCTAGTCTGCCTGTGTTCTACAGCTGGATTACTAAGGAGGGCAGTGTGATCGGAAAATCACTCACACAAGTACTACTTTTTTTTTTTTATATAAAAAGAAGATCCGCTTCACATTTATGATGGATCTGACATATGAGGTTAGGATTCTATCTTACACGAGATATTATTTTTAGGAATAATAATGTTAAGAATATAAAAATTAAATATAATATGGGACATAATCCTTTTATAACGGGTTGATTTTAATGGTGGGATCTATATATGTGAGTTTCATCTCTTGGGAGAGGATTGTATCTCATTTTGTGTTTGGTGTCTGTACACATAGAATTACTTTTTTGGGATTTGGCTTTTCTTCAGTTGGATGTGTTGTCCAGCTCAATAGGCTCACTTTTGGATCTCATTTCGGTAATTTGAACCATTTACATTTTAGGGTTTGTTGAGTACATCATTCCTGTAAAAAATCAAATCAATTAGATAATGAAAACTACGTATTCAGATCAATTTTGTATAAAAAATGAATAGTGAGAAAATTGGTCATAAAAAATTGATCCGAATATGTAGTTTCTGTTATCCGATTGACTTTATTTTTTTCAGAGATAATAGACTTGATGAACTCTAAAATGTGAACAGTTCAGATAATCAAAATGAGACCAAAAAATAGACACAACGGGCCAAATTGAACTGTCCAATCTGATTTTAGACTTGAGACAGTCTGCATCCATTATTTTTTTTTGCTTTTAGGACAAATCCGTGTCGGTGTCCTAACTTATCATTCATTGGTTAAATTAATGGAATTTAATAAACTTGATAAAATGTCTAGTAATAAATAGGGGAGCTTTTATTTGCGCACACCATTTCCACTCTTTACACATCCTTCTCATTACACGCACTTAAAAAATTAATCATAAAACCCACCCCCTAGGTGGCCCAGTGGTAAGGGCGAAGACGTGATTATGTGGGTTAGGCGCACGGTCACGGGTTCGATTCCCCGCTGGGACACTTTGGGATTTAAGCGGGGAGCCGTGGCGGTGGGATGCTGTGATTGCTCCCCCTGAGAATTAGTCGGTGGACGCAACCCAGCGGTAGAAGCCGGACACCTCAGTTTCAAAAAAAAAAAATAAAAAAAAATCATAAATTATTTTACTCACTGCACACACCTTTTATTCCACATTTATCCTTATACACACACACACACACACACCCAGACCCCCAAACCCAGCTCTCCGAACGGTGCAAATACACACCCATTAAAGCTGCATCTCTCACACACGTCAATCTTTCACATACGTCTCTCACACAAGTCCATCTCTCACACCTTTTGTCCCCAAAAGCTTATTGAAGACATCTCATTGAAGGATTGAAGAATCTCATTAAACCATTGAAGGAATTCTTCACATTTGGAGAACTTAGGTTAGTTTACTTATTTCAATCCTCATTCTTATTTCATTTGTAATGTAGGGTTTGTTTTTACCATTTTTGAAACGAATGAACACATAGCCCACCGAAATGAGCAATCTGTTCCTCATTCGGAACTGGTTTTTCGAAAATAAACAACTTGTTCGGAAGTAACATTCCGAAAATTATCATTTATTTCAAGAGTAGAATTTCGAAATTTTTTTATTCTTTCGACATTCAATTTCTGAATATGTTTAATTCGGATAACATTCAACTTCCGAAATGAATTTGGTTTTCCGGTTTTTGACTTCCGAACATAATAGATATTTTTGGTTTTCAACTTCCAAACAGTTTTGTGTTTTCTTTTCCCCTCCTCTTTTGTATATTCTTTTTACAATTGTATACTCATTAACTATATTAATTTTTGCAGATAATATGGATTCTGAATGTCAACAACGTGTCCCACCAACTGCTCCAAATAGATGACATTGTGAATTGGATGTTGACCATAAATGGAGACGAAGGTGTGGGCGAGGACGAGGTCAGGGTCGGGGTCGTGATCTAGTTTCGGTAGAATATGATATCTCTAGTGCTAGTCAAAGTCGGAGCTGAAGCCAAAGACGAGTTGAAAGTGATGATATGCCTGACATTGCCGTGGAGGATGCCTCTTTACCCGATTCTCCTATTGTCCAGGAAGAGGACCTTACTCATGCTTTTCCAGGTCGACCGATTGATCCATTAATATTGTGGAGTTTCAATAGTCATGTCGCTGCAGCTGTTTGGCACGGGGAGGTAAACATTCCTGAGTAGAAGTGAAATTCATTTGTATATGATTTTTTTTTTTAATGTTATATGGTAGTTTCTAATGAGATATTCATTTGTTTTATTGGAACGAGGGCCCCTAAAGTGTCATAATCACTCTTCGAAGATCCTTGCATGGCCATGGTGGTCAGTAGACAACAACACCAGATTCAAAGCCATTATTGAGCGGTCTGGGCTGCCACAGTTAGCTCATTGCACGTATTGGTTCGTCAACAAGCTTCTAATCTCCAATCTTGTTGAGAGATTGCAACCTAAGACGAACACATTTCATAAGACAGTTGGTGAAATGACCTTGACCTTGACCTTGGATGATGTTGGCACTATTCTTAGCCTTCCCATTGTAGGCAGATCAGTCAGCATACCAGATGTGACGGGTCTTCATGGAGTTACACTACTGGTTTCTGGCTTGGGCATTACTAAACGTATAGCACATGACGAGGTTTCTCCTGCTGGTGGGAATTCAGTCAGGCTTGAGTGGTTGCGAAGTCAGTTTTTGGTGTCACAGATTCAGACCCAGAGGACGCTATACAGTGCGCTACTAGAGCTTATTTGTTGTTTCTGTTGGGATGTACGCTCTTTAGTGACAAGAGTGGCGATAGGTTTCCTGTTGTTTACCTTGGCTTATTGATGGATTTGGGATCCATTCATACTTACGCCTGGGGTGCTGCTGCATTACCATTTATATACAAACAGTTGGGGTATGCTAGTCAGTCCGGTGTTAAGCAAATGGGTAGTTATATGACACTTCTGGAGGTGTGGATTTATGAACACTTCCGAGCATTCTGATCTCACTAGAACATGGGCTACAATGAAAACATGCCACACGTGTACCATTGGACATCTAGGAGAGAGACGGGTTCCTTCATTGATCATTTGAAATCTTTTCGAGCGAAGCTTGACAGTTTGGTAGTAACTGATGTAAGTTTACTCGTCCTGAGATAATTTTAACACTTTCCATTTATCTTACCTTTGATATACTTTAATTCAAAAACACTTTACATTTACAAGTTATTTGGGATCTATACTACAGTTGCAGAGACCGGCATCCATGTAACCCGATTGTGTTCTACCATGGATGCTTGAAGTGCTTAGACGTGGTCGAACCCTATCATCTAGATAGAGTTCTGAGGTAGTTTGGCAGGGTTCAAACCATCCCAGATGCACCGCTGGCTCCCACTTGTGGTGCTCGAGGCAACATATCTGTATGATATACAGTCATGTATAGATACTTGGATAGGATCTGTTGGGATAATCACGTGTTATTTGAGTAGCGGAGGAGCGCACCAGTTCGTCAGTCTTGTAAATGCGTATTAGGTTACATGGATTGGTATAAGAATATCACACATCTATATGTTGAGCGCACTGATGGACCACGTGTGCATGAACATTAGGATTTCAACCAACATGCCGATGTAATATATTATCATTTTTTATGCATTTGTAACTTACTTTTGCTTTTCTGATATGTTCCCTAAAATGTGATATTCTTTTCAAATGCAGTGTATTGCACATGTACTGAGAATTGCACATCCTATCATTTAGGCTGGTTATGAGGACAAGATTCGACATCCTCATCGACTTTACCAAGCTATCGAGGCTATGGTGCATTTTCTTGAAGGTCAGCACATTGACGAAGCTGGACCTAGTTCTGCTGGATCTAGTTGTACTGGAGGTCGCTTTTTATCTTTGACATTGACATACAGTCGTAGGCCTAGTCGTAGGCATACAAATGATTTGTGACATGTTATTTGTCAGTTGATGAATTTTTTGTGGTGTTTTTATAAGCTGACATTGTTGTACACATCTTTTAATTACATTATAAAAGATATTTTGTTATTAGAATGGAATGGTAACAATGGTCGATGACATTGTAAATGATATTTTGTTATTAGAATGAAATGGTAACAATGATCGATGACATTGTAAATGATATTTTCTTATTAGAATGTAATGATAACAATGGTCGATAACATTCAATCCATGTCATAGAACACATCAACATCAAAAAACACATCTATTAATTTCTTCCATAATTCTAACATTATCAAATGCATACATGTGTCATTCGACATCAACAACATCAAATGTCTCTCGGGTAGCTACAGTATCATGAATGATGTCCTTGAAATGCTGAATGCTGGCCACATATGCATCATCCAGTCAACAACGCAAGGGTGACGGTATTTTCGCCAATTAGTGGCTATAGGAGGAACTGGATGGCCTGGCTGCAAAAAACTTGCACCAAATGTCAATTGAGTTAGTGGTAATACCTCATAACTTCCTGTACATACATAAAATGATAAGTTTCTCTTATACCTGGATGAAATGATTTCCGTTGACAAACCCAATGGCAATCTCACGTCTATCAAGTTGAGGTACTGACACTATTCTAAGAGGTAAAAAGGTGAGACATTGTTGTAATGACAAGTGGTAGAACACAAGATTGTAGCACGATGTAACAAGTTGCCCCATGTCTGGCATAGTCATCCAATGTGAGTAGTCAGGACTGTCTTCAAAGTATGACAATATGCTTGTCAATTCTTTAAACCTTTCGTAGGACCCATAGAGTGTAATGTATTCCTCTTTGTGTATGTGCAGCTCACCCAAAAGATCACGCCTAACTTGAGCCTAATCATCTTTTGTATGACCAATTGAAGCAGCTATAGCCCTGAAACCACAATTCCTATCTGTAGCTACATCCTTGGCAAACTTAATATATGGTTTCAACCTAGAAGGGGAAGCATCAACATATGCATCGGGTTTTATTGTTCTGGTAATGTACACCTTCCCCTTCGCGTTCACCTTTTCCTTTTCCTTTTCCTTAACAGGTCGCTTCTTCTTCGTTTCCGGAGTAAAAGCTAATGTAGTGATTTGAGTGTCCCTAGATGAGAAGGAATCATGTCCAGATTGCACCAACTCAAATGCACACGGGTCACGACGGGTAAAAACATTGATCTTCTTATGACCCCGAGGACGTGTTTTGGGCTTCACCTCCGGCTCAACAAGAAAAGTGCTTCCTAGACATACAATCTCTTTCAACTTCTTTAAAAGCTTCAACTGCATGGTTCTATCACTTTCATTGAATTTTTTCATAAACAACTCTACTTTTGCATGACAAGTCATCTCCGTTTCCTCTTCTTTGTTGCATATGGAGATATGACATTATCTCCACTGTGAGTGTATGGTAGCAAGTGGTATAGGACGATTTTGTTTGATGTAGTCAGCAATCTCATGGGCATAAGGTAAACCATGAGTGTGGTGAAGGAAGTATCCACAAGTTTCAGCATCAATACCAATGGAATTGGCTCTTTTACTCTCTACAAGCAAATACTCTAATGCAGAAATAAACACATTACCCCGTAGCTCCCTAAACTGAGAAGGCTTGAATTGATGTTGCACAACAGTTAGACTTTTCTCAAACGAAGCGTTGATATCAGTGTGTTGCAACTCAAGCAGACTGTGTATTTTCTCAAATTATGCCTCCAATGAGACTTGACATGAATCTAATTGTCTTGTAAGTTTTGCATTTGCACTCTCAGCCCTATTCAATTCAATGTAAGTCAAATAAAATCAAGTACATGACACTTATTAATAACTTATTGAACAAAAGTAATCTTACCGGTTAGTTATAACATTGCCACAATGCATACAAGTGTTTGTCCATGCTGCCACAAATTTCTCCTTGTAAGGAACCAACTAAGTATCCATGATGTAGTTCATTGCATCGGGATAACTACTGAATTCCTTAAGTAATGATCTAAGACGCTCATCGTATTGAATTTCAGAAGATGAATACACTAAAGAGTTCCACTTATGGTTGAACTTCTCCCATTTCTGCTTTGTCTCAAACATTTTCTTGCATTTGGTCAATATATTCTTACTGATATGCCAACGACATAATAAATGTCTGCCACTTGGGAATATCTTCTGTATGGTATTCATCAAGGCTAGCTCTTTGTTAGTGACAATAATCGTTGGCAAAACAAAACCATTCATGACATCACGCAATGTAGCTAACACCCACGCATAGTTATCGGCTCTCTCAGACTGTAAGTATGCGAAAGCTACTGAGAAAGTCATTTCAGTTAATGTCATTCCCACAATTTCAAGAAGAGGAAGACGATATCTGTTGGTTTTATATGTGTAATCTATAATCAATATACGTGGGAAAGACCGAAATAAGTCCAAACTGGTAGGATGTGCCCAAAACAAGTCTGTTACAGTCATCATGGACTCTTTACATCGATGGCGCTCAATGTAATTATACTTGGCCAATTCACCTAATAAGTGTTGCATCTGTGATCTTCTAGCTCTTTGTATCTCCCTGTTTTGATGGCGTGCATTGTAAATGGTTTTAAGTGTGCTTACATTGAGGGCATCTCGTTGTTTCAAGATTACTAGGATCTCTTCTGGCTTAACCATGCTCTTTGACATATCTATTAACAATACTTTCTCATCCTTTGACAGCCTCCCCGCATATGAATGTCCCTCAAGGTGCTTCGCAGGTGGATGGTTATGCAATCCGTATACTACGGTCAATGTCCATTCATCATTTGTGGTAAACCCGTGAGTCCTCATATCAAAAGGACAACCACACTTCTTCATATTGGTTATTCTTGATGTATTGTTGCCATCATGTTTTAACTTCTTTGTCACTCTATATTGGCCATTCCTCTCACAAGCAAGATACATCCTGGTTTTTTTTTTTTTTGCCCTCTACCATAGTCTGATGTTTTGATTACAATAAACAAACCATTTCTCTTTCCAACTTCATGTACCCAGTTGAGCAATTCATCCTTACTTTTGAATACCTACAAAGTCAAATAAATATTATAAAACATTTACATTTGTTGAGCAATTCAAAACACAATCATTATAATTTTGTAGAGTGAACCTATTCAGTTGTGAATTGAGTAGTGTAATCCAACACACTATTTGTGCAAACCTAACTTCCTTGAGTTGAGACATATTCCTGCATGTTTTGTATAACATTACAAATTTGAAATGGTATTATAAAGGCAAATTTGCAATTTGAAATTGCAAATTTAGTATGCAATTTACAAATTTGGAATATAAAATGGAATCTTTTTTTTACTTCATTTGGAAGTACAGTGTCGAACAAAATGATAATGTTCGAATGTAGTTGTCTGAATTATTTTTACCGGTTCGGAAGTTGAATGTTGAAAAATTTAAATTATTTTGAATGACGACTTTCGAAATTACATAATTATTTCGGCAGTAGACTACCGAATAAATTGATGTATTTTGACCCTGGTTATCCGAAAAAAAAAGAGAGAAAAGACTTTGACATAGCAAAACTCACATTTCCTTGGCTATTTTTCCCATAAACATTTATCTACTTCTAAAAATCTGAATTTTTAGAAGGGAAATCTTCCATAACAATGATGAATGAGGATGAGGTTTAGTGTGCAAACTAATTAAAAGCCAAGAATCAAGAATTAGGGTGTTGAGTGTGTGTAAACTAATGAATGGAAGCTAACAATGAAGGGTTTGAAAGGATGAGGATGTAATGTGGAGGTTTAGCAAACTGAGTATAGAAGTGAGCTTCAGCAGCTTCAATGTGGAAATGGATGTGGATGTGCAATGAGAAGGTGTGTTTATTTGAATTTTGTGTGATGTCCATAATAGTAATTTCACTTAAGGATAAAATCGTAATAAAAATAAATATCATTAAGTTTGTACAAAGAGTAGAAAGGGTGTGTGCAAATAGAAGCTCTTGACAAATAGTGAGGAGCAATGTTTCAAAATTACCTTTCAGCTTGGGGAAAAAATCCTTAATCGCTCGCCACATTAATTGGAAACCACTTGACCCAGGCATGCTAAAACTCAACACTGATGGGACTGCAAAAGGAAACCCTAGCCCAGCTAATTGTGGGGGAATTCTTAAAGACCACCTTGGTAGATGGGTTGTTGGCATCACCAGAAATATAGGCATGGCTACAAGCATCTGTGCTGAATTATGGGGCTTAAGAGATGGCCTCAACTTTTGCCTAGAAAATGGTTTCACAAATTTAGTAGTTGAAATGGATACTCTTCTTGTTGTACAACTCATCTTTGGGGATCACAATGACTCTCTTCATCTCGGTAATCTTATATGTGATTGCAGGTATCTGTTGAACTAACTGGGAGTGCACTCAATTGAGCATACTTTCTATGAAGCTAACGGATGCATCGATACTCCAGCTAATTTTGGTTTACAATTATCAAATGGTTTGCACATTTTGCACCAATTTCCTCATTGTATTGCAACCCAAATGTATGATGAATGCTACAGGGATTATTTATCCCTAAACTTTGTACTCTTCTCTTTAATCTATATTCACTTCCACTTTACTCAAAAAAAAAAAATAAAAAAAATAAAAAAAATTCAAAATTAAAAATTACCAAATAATTACTTTTCTTATGTAATTTTAAGTGTAATGTGTGTCCTGTCGATGTGCTCATTTCACATTTTTCAAAGTATTTTTGTTTTTGAATTGGTGGCCACATAGGACCACAGTCTCGTGAGGTTAATGGTCCATTGTGTAGTTTGTCAATGAAAAATCTTGTACATGCTACTACTTAAAGCATCTCCAATGATCCAAAAATGAAGGATCAGGGGAGCTACGTGACCCCTTACTTTTTAAAAATTATACTATTACTCATAAATATTAAGAGCATCTCTAACATATTCCTATAAAATTACACTAATGCCCCTCTTTAATTATTTTAAGATACTTAATATTTTTTATTTTTTTTTTATGAAGAACACTTAATTGATATTTTAAGAAAATTGTGAAAATGTCAACTTACTCTTACTAGTGGACTCTCTCTCTCTAACAGATTGACACTATTTTGTATTTCACACTCATTCTCTCCTTATAAGATTATTCTCTCTGTATGAAAGGGTTCAAGAACGTCGTTGGAAAATTTGAAGATCTTCGAAGATTTTCGAAGATCCTTGAAGAAAAATTCGAATTCTCTAGAAGATGATAAGAGGCTTAGATTTTTCAATAGTTTCAACTAAGAACACAAAAGCAAAGAGATGATAGAGATAAGAGATTGGGTGAAGAAGAAGACAAAGTAGCTAGAGAGAGAATAATGGCAAGGCTCTCCTATGGATCTCCCACTTTCACTCTCAAGGTTGATAATGGAGAAGGGAAATTAGTTCTTTCCCAAGAGTTATCTCTTCAAAATCCATCCCTTGTAAAGCTATGGATGAGTGCTACTTATAGGCACCTCATGATGTAGGATGGAGTCTATGTGCAAGGCACATGGGGAATATTCTCTCTAACCACCTTGTCCGAGGAGGTGACCTCTCGAGGATAAGGAAAACCTCGAAGAGGAGATCAACCTCTCGGCGAACCCTTATTCTTAGCCACACCTAACCAATGATCCCCAATCATCCCAAAGGGTCAGGCGTAGTCCCAGAGAACGTCCTGCCGCAGAAGAGTCAGGGGTAGTTCAAGCGAATGTCCTGCCGCAAACATTGTCGAGTCTCAGGGATCCCCTAAATCATGCCACTTCGACCCGGGTATAAGCTAGTTTAACCGAAGAGTGAATATATCTCCACTCACAATCCTCGGAATCGGGTCCTTTGTTCGGACTCCATTACACCCATGGTTCTGGTACATAGATCCCGGAAAGCTCCGAGTCCGCAAGTGTTCTGGGACTCATTAATGAAGCGGTTTCTAGATTGCGTCTGAATCCGTTCGAAGCCAAGTACTTCGGATCTCTAGGTTCCTGTATCCGAACCCTTTTGAGTCCGAGCCCAAGTAAGTCTCTAAGTTCGTGGATCCGAACCCTTTCGAGGCTTAGAGCGATTTGGCCCGTTTAATGGCGATAAATCTAGGCCCGCCAATCTTGAACTTGCGATAAATTTGGGCCCACCAACCTTAGACTATTGGGCCTAATTAATTTAGTGGGCTCAAATTAGCTTCTCTTACACTCTCTAATAATAACTATATAATTAGATGACAGTTGTTATTAAAAAAATAGACAATAATTATAATTAAAAAAAAAGACAATTTAATTGTGAAAACCCGCATTTAATTAGTTTTAAAAGAAAATAAATAAATAAATAAATAAATTAATTAATTTTATTCAGAGTCTATCTAAAATATATAATAGTGTAAAAGTTAGTTTTAAATTAACCCAATTCAATCACTAACAAAGACATTATTAAGAATAATAATTTTGTGGGTATTCAATATTTATTGTTTATAAATTATTTTAATTAGGATTCAATATGATAATTATTTTTACTAAATACTTTAGTTAAAAATTTTAATGTATCAATTTTAAGCAACTCACACAAATACAAAATATATATATATAGCAGATTTTTGGTGGCAACTTTGCCACATGTATATTTGCATGTAAAGTTAGGAACTCTCACCTCATCATAATTCTTGGGTTGAGAAGATACCAAGTGAGAAGAATGATGAGAGAGAGAGAGAGAGAGAGAGAGAGAGAGAGAGAAGCCTCAGTCAGCATGTTTATATATATGAGCATGCTACTCTTGGAGTAAAGAAGGTAAGGAAACTAAGAAAAGAAAATCTGCGAAGAAGTGAGTTAACAAGAGGAGGAGGTTAAGAAGGTTTCATATTTTCCTACCATTTCACTATTCCATTTCAATCCTACAACTAAGTAAGAAAACCCTCTCAACCCTCTCATTTTCTTTAATTGTTGAAATTTTCAAATTTTATTCATATGATAAGATGACTAATTTATAGATAAATTTATATATATATATATATATATGTATGTAAATTCTGTGATGTGTATATCAAATATTTGAAGATATTGATAGTCTTAAAGTCATGCCATTATTGTGGAAATAGGCTTGCATGTGTATTTATACTATTATAGAGAGGATTGAAGAATTTATTTGGTCATTGAATCTGCTAGAAATTTTGTATGAATTTTTAGACAATTTTATACTCAACATTTGAAGATGATTTCTTCTACAAAATTGTTTAGAATGATGTCTACTTCATCCATGTATTTTTGCAACAATTATGAAGTTTTTTTTACGAATTTATAAAGATTTTAAACCAAATCTGGAGCTATAGGTAGATTTTACCATGTGTTTGAAAAATCATTAAAAATTTTATATTAAACCAAATCTGGTAAATTCCAAGCAAAAAATGAAAATTGAGAAGTCTAGTTTCATAATAAATTTTTATATTATGGAATTGATTTATAAATTTAAGTATGGAATTAATTTAAGAAAATGTGATAAATCTGTATCATAAACTTTCTTGGAATTTTTAAGAATTATTTATAAATTATTTTTGGAAAATGCTTTCTGAAAAATTACCATAACATGTTTCTTGAGTATTTTGTAGATTTATATGAGTTTTAGAGTTGTATAAGTAATTTATTTATAATTTTATTTGTAAGATATACATTCTGAAAATTTTGGCAGATTCAGAAATAAAAAATTATCTCTTCAATTGTTTATTTGGACTAAAATTTAAAATTGTGCTAGTCTAATCTTGTAGCTTAAAAATCTATGCATGTGTGATTATGATTTATTTCTTTTTGGTATCTACATTATTATTTTATACCATGATTTAAGTTAATTGTTTATTTAAATTTTGTACATTGATTTATTTTTGGTGTGACATGTGTAACATTTTATGTTGGGAATTTTAATGAGTTGATACAACATTATTGGTGAATAAAATTGGAATTATTTGTGATTAATATAAAAACTAACTGAAACAATTAACAACTTATACAAAGTTAACAATTGAGGGTTAATACCAGTTGTTCAGGGTGAGCCCTGATTTTTAATAATTTTTACATAAATTGTGTCGCGAAACCCTAAGATGGCACGGGACTTATTTGAACCATTATCGGTATTTGGTTTTGAAATAAAGGTAGATGTGCGGGTGGCACGCAGGGAGGTTACATACCCCTGGTAGACCATTCCTTTGGGGCAGACCATGGATGCCACAGTTTGGATATATAATCCTGGGTGTGGGCATCTTTGGTAATTCTTTAATATTTGACTAGAGGGGGGTTTCTAAATTAACCGTGACCATGGCTTAGTGGTTAGTAAGAAAATCTCTTTGGTGAGATTTTGAGTGTCACCTAAACTATTAAAATTGTCGAAATTATTATAATGATTGTTACATTTATCATGCTATTGAATTTTACTATTATTTTAATTGCCATGATTTGATTATTTTCTCTTAAAAAGAATGGTAAGTTGGTTACGTTTTCTTATTGTGTTGCAAAACTCATGGCATATATTTTGTTGCCCTGGCGTTTCATGCCAGATTATGTCGAAGAAGGGACTGAGGCTGAATTTGGAGCTGCTGCTAATATTGAACCTCGGCTAACTTAAAGTCAAGACTCTATTGAAATAAAATTTTATTGTCCTTAATATTAGTAATCACGAATGTTATAAAGTTGTTGTAATATTGTCTATGGACTCGTAATTTAGTTGTTAAATTCTGACTATGTGAAAAACTAAATTTCCCTAATTAGTTGTTAAATTTTTTATTTAATAAGTTATTTGTTATTTAAATTTTATGATATTCCAAAAGAAAAATTGGAGAGTCACATTAATAGTTTGAAAACAAATGTGATTAATAAAGCATTTACAATTACTTGATTAATTTAATTTTTTTAAAGTAAATCTTGTTAATATATTCTACAATATGAATAATTTAGATTATTGAAAGGGATTCACAATGACTCAACAACACCTCCGATTGACTTTGCCGCCAATTAGTAAAAAAGGACAACTGAAGAGGAGCATATCTCCCTCTAGGCCTTTGTTTGTTTTCAAAATGAAATGTGTAGTTTCACAAAAATTATGTTTGATTTAAAAATTTGTCATGAGAGTAATAGTGCCATGGGGTTAGAGGGACTAGCAATCCAATAAAGGAGGTTGTACTGAAATCAAATTACATAGGATTAGAGGTGAAAAAAACTAATTTGTTTTTTACTTTACAAAAATAACAAAACCACATTTTGAATAACCATTTTTATTTATTTATTTATTTTTATGTAATTTCATAAATCTAATCCACAAACTAATATAAATATACTAATATACAAACAAACACAAACTTGTTTTATATCTTCAATCTAACTAAGCCCGACAACTTTTACTGTATTAATAATCCTAACCGCCAATTTTATTATATTAATAATTACATCCAACATACCCAATCTTACCATACTATAATCTCATCCCACCACATTAATAATCCAGTGAACCATACTATAATCTCATCCCACCACATTAATAATCCAGTGATTCTAGCATAAATTTTTTCATTAACATGAATGCTTACCAAAAACTCGAGCTTTGATCTCTTCAATCAAAGCACCCAAATCAGAGAAAGAGGACCCACCTTCTTCCACAGACTTGTGAAGCATCACACAATCTCCTTCGTCCGCCGTCTGATCTCCTGAACTTCCTCAGAACCACCCATCTACCAAGTTACAGCCTTCACTATCATATCTTTCCCCACCAGAGGACTCTTGATCTCAAACCCGGAATTCCATACCTCCGACCCGACTTCCACCCCAATCTTCAGGACCCGACTGATCAGCTTCTCGTTATAAAACTGTTCGGCAAATAACGGCCACGTAATGAACGCACTCCGGCGGCGACTCCTTCTACAAGCGAGTTCCAACCACAGTGAGTCATGAACCCTCCGATCGCCACGTGGCCCAAGATCAAAACCTGTGGGGCCCACTCTCTTATTATCAGACCCCTTTGACCCGTTTTCGTTTCGAACCCTTCTGGCAACCAACTTTCTTTTTCTTCCTCTCTCTTTCTCATCACCCAAACAAACGGGTGCCCCGATTCTTCCAGTGCTAATGCGATTTCGGCGAGTTGGGTGTCGGGTATTCGCATCACGCTACCGAAACAGACGTAGAGAACCGAATTGGGCTTTTGTTTATCGAGCCAATTCAAACAACTGTGTTGCTCTGTAATGGAGTTTTTTTTCTCCGCTGTTTCTGTCAATGGAGTGAGAAGGTAGACCCACATGCCAACACTTCCTTCCCATGATTTTCTTGTAATGGTTAACGTAATTGGGTTCAAGATCATAGTAACTGGTGAAAACAATTCCATAGCTTCGAAGCTCTGACTCTTTAATCACATCAATCACTTGTCCATAACTTGTTTTCGTTTTGAGAAGGTCCTGTAATTGAGACCTCTTCATCTCGATCTCGTCGGGAAGTCCAGGAACCACGAAAGTCTCTGTTTCGGACTGTACTTTCTCGTGAGGAGCGTAAAGCTTCAAGTTATGGAACACACAGTGATAGAAACAGTTGGAAGCATGTAAGAGGAGTCTGGGGATATTGAGCTCGTCGGCGAGATCGACGGTCCAAGGGTAGAACATGTCGGAGACGATGCAATCTGGGTTACTGTCGCGAATCAACTGCTCCATCGGTTGTCGGAGGAGCTGAATGGCTGCGGCGAGTTTGGAGGGCATTTCGGGGGGAAGTGATTGAGCCGAAATTCGCGATGCCTTCGGGCAAACCGACTTCGGATGAAGGGAATTTGAGGTTGAGGAGTGTGATTTGGGGATGGTGTTGGGTTGGGTTTCCATCCTATGTGGAGGAAGGCTCAAAACATTTAGTAAGCCATGTGAATTCCAAAGCCTACATGGAGAAGTTATGTTTTTGAAAAGATCTGACCCATAAGTTTAGGATTACAAACCTTTTCTCCGTACACAAAACAGAGACGTAGAAGCTGCCACCAAAAACAGAGGAGAAGAGAAATTCTGTCCAGCAGTGATCAAGCTATCCAATCAATAAGCATCTGTGGTCCGATTGAGCTGAAATTTGGTAGGCGAGTTCACAACTCAAGACTCTAAATTCTGGACGGTGGAGATCAGATTTGGAGTATTCTAATGCTGATTTTTTGGCCCGTGAACAGTTGCGTTTTTGGTGAGATTTTTCCTAAACTTTGTATTTTGATCTTTGGTTGCCAAGGAAGCTTATTTGTAAGTTGTTCTTGATTGTTTGCCTCTAGTTCTATCTAGAGAGAACTCTTGTATACCCATTATTTGTTGATAGTGGAGATATTTGGTGGACTACGGTCCCGTGATTTTTCCTTTCCACATCGGGAAGATTTTCCACGTTAAATTTTTGCTGTCGCCTTGTTGTGTGATTGTTGGATCATCGTTTTCAGATTATTTTCAGAATATATTGTGCTCTATTAAATTGTTTCCTAATAGGTTCACACAAAGAGGGAGAATAAACTACTTCCGCTATTTTTGTGCCGGATTCGGATATTTCGAATTGGTTTTTGTTTTGTTTTCTCCCAACGTAGTGGTATCAGAGCCAAGTTCATATTGTTGTGGGTCTTGTGTTGAATAATGGAATCAAATTTAAGTAGAATGGTTACTTTGAATGGTTCTAATTATCACACATGGAAAGGAAAAATGGAAGACCTCCTTTATGTGAAACAATTTCATCTACCGGTGTTTGCTACTGAAAAACCAGAAAATAAATCTGATGAAGAATGGACATTACTACATCGACAAGTGTGTGGGTACATTAGGCAATGGGTGGATGATAATGTTTTGAATCATATTAGTGGAGAGACACATGCCCGTACACTCTGGAACAAACTTGAACAATTATATGCTCGGAAGACTGGAAACAATAAAATGTTTCTAATAAAGCAATTGATGACCTTGAGATACCAAGATGGAACCCCATTGACAGATCACTTGAACACTTTTCAAGGAGTAATTAATCAGTTGGCTGGAATGGGTATCAAGTTCGACGATGAGGTACAAGGGTTGTGCTTGCTTGGTACATTGCCGGACTCTTGGGAGACATTTAGAATGCCATTATCTAACTCGGCCCCAGATGGTGTAATCAATATGAATCTGGCTAAGAGCAGTATTTTAAATGAAGAGATGAGGAGGAAATCACAGGGATCTTCTTCGCAGTCAGAGGTTTTGGTTACAGAAAGGAAGGGGAGAAGCAAGAGCAGAGGTCCGAAGAACAGAGATAGAGGTAAAAGCAAGTCCAACAAGTTTGCTAGTGCTGAGTGTTATCATTGTGGCATGAAATGGCACATCAAAAAACAGTGCAGAAAATTGAAAAGAGAGAACAAGGAGAAAGGGATTGAGCATGATGAAAAGGATAATGATCAAGTTGCCACCGCTACTTCCGAAGACTTTCTCATTGTTTATGATGAAGATGTTATTAACATAGCATGCCATGAGACCAACTGGGTGATTGATAGTGGTGCCTCTATTCATGCTACATCTCGAAAAGATTTCTTCACATCCTACATACCTGGTGACTTTGGTTCGGTAAAGATGGGTAATGATGGCTTGGCCAAAATTATTGGTGTTGGAGACGTGTACTTGGAGACGAATAATGGCACGAGATTGGTGTAACAACCCTCGTATTGATTACCGATTAACCACTGAATTATATACTAATTAATGCTAAACTGAACTGATAATGACTGATAAGTGAATTGGAGGAACTACTGAACAGACTGAATGAAACTGAAACTGAAATTGAATGAGTTTATATGTTGCATTGCATGTCGTATCTGTTGACTTATGTGATTATCTGTTTGAATTCTTATGTTTGAACTGTTAATTGAAGGCCTTATCGGCGGCCGAATTAGAAACCGTTTAGTGTTTTGGAATCAGTAGAATATTTGTGATTTAATGATATATTTATCTGAAAATTGATTAGGAATGATTAAATTAGATTTAAATGAATTAATTGTCAAGTTGGGCTTAATTACGATATTGCCATTGGTAGTGGGCCATGTAGACAACACATTAGAGAATTGAATTACACTTGACCAACTTCATTTCATCAGCCATTTCTCTTGCTCTTAGCCGACCAACAAGAGGATAGATAGAGAGAGAGTTCATCTTGAGGGAATTAAGCTCAAATTGTTGAAATTGCTAGAAGAACTTGAAGATTTGAGGCATAGATTGTATAATTGAGCTTGTCATCTCATAATTCAAGACTAAGGTAGGACATTCATCTTCTTGTTGTTGAATTAGAGCTAATTCTTGTATAAATCATGTTTCATTTTTGAGTTGAGTCATGAATTTGCTCCTATATGGTGAATTGGAGCTCAAATGTTACATGCATGCTTGAATTGATGCATTTTGAAGTTGAATTCATGATACATTATACATGCATGTCCATGTTTTTACCATAGACCATGTTTTCATTTGGTTTTCAAAGATTGGAGCTCAATAGAGCAAGATTTGGAGCTTGAATTTGGTTTAAAAGGGATTAAGTCCCCGTCCCGAATGTTGTGAATGATTGTACAGACTGTACTGTTTGAACTGTATAAATGCATGAAAAATGTTTTTGGCATACAGATTTCCACAGCTCAATGGACACTAGTTATTTACTGTAATGGCTTCCGCCAGGCCCTGTACTCTGTTTTACTGTATTACTGTTCTGCAGGCCTTCGGTAATCTCGGATTACTGGCCAGTTACGGTGCTAAACCCATAGGGCCGGGTTTGGGTCGTGACAGAGTGGTATCAGAGCGATACTTAACCACGAGTTATACCGCACACACGTGTCCAAATGAGCTATAGGGTGTCCTAGAAAAGTGATTAGGGCATCTCATGAACTTGAAAAGTGTGTGCTTATGATTGACTGATTATATGCTAAATGTTAAACTGTTTAACGATACAACTGCTTATAATGATAACTGTTATAACTGCTTATAGTGAAATGGATAATGCAAATGAACCTGAATCATCATCCTCTGAGGCCAGAATGGCCAGACTAGAACAAATGATGGGATTGGTACTTGAAAGACTAGATCAACAACAGAACCAACAGCCTCCACCTCCTCCTCCGGTGCAACCGGAACAAAATGTACAGAATGTGAATGCTAATGAGGTGGACATTATTGCACTGACTCATAAGTTCAGCAAACTGAAACCGCCGTCCTTTCAGGGAGGCTTAGAACCGTTAAAGGCTGAAGCTTGGGTGCTGGAAACAGAAAAGTTGTTTGAAATGTTTCCGTGCTCTGAAGCCAATAAGGTACTGTTAGCAACTTTCACTCTTCAGGAAGAAGCAAGAAGGTGGTGGATGTTAACCCGCGACACAAATGCTATTATAACTTGGGCTCAGTTCAAGGAGTCCTTCTTTGAAAAGTATTTCCCTCAGTGCATCAGGGACAGAAAAGTAACGGAGTTTGAACAACTGAAACAGGGCACAATGTCTGTTGCCGAGTATGAGAAGAAATTCACTGAACTTGCTAGATATGCACCACAGATGGTGGACACTGAATATAAGAAGGCCAGAAGGTTTGAAGGAGGCCTTAGTGCTGCTATACTGGACCGAATAAATGTGTTGAAAATGCCAACTTATGTGGGTGTGCTCGACCGTGCATTGATGGCCGAGTCAAATATTGCAGCAGTGAAACAATCTGAAACACCAACAACCGAATGGCATGGTAAACGACAGGGTTTCAAATTTAAGAAAGGCAAGCACAATCAGTTGAACAAGAAACAGAATACGGGGTCAACAACTAGCCCCAGCCAAGGGAGTGGATTTATTCCACCCTGCTCCGTATGTGGCAATAAGCACAAAGGGGTTTGCTACCAGATTTCAGGAGCTTGCTTCAGATGTGGCAAGGTGGGCCACAGAATTAAAGACTGCCCTTCTGCTCCACCAGCTAGTGGTAAAGCTGCACCAAGCGCAGCAGCATCAAATGTAGCACCAAAGCCTAACCCCAAAGCTACCGGGAAAGAGCCTGTGAGGCAGGGCCGAGTATTTGCCCTAGTACCGGGAGATGTTCAGAATACTGAGACCGTTGTGTCAGGTACCCTCTCTATTTGTGCTCAAAATGCATATGTATTGATTGATTCGGGGTCTACACATTCTTATGTGTCGCATGCTTTTTCACGGAAATTGAATAGACCCTTAGAACCTATGAATTACTTGTTAGCTGTATCATCACCTGTTGGAGGATCCATGACATGTGCATATATGTATCCTGCTTGTGAAATTATTGTTGGGGATATGCATCTGTTTATTGACTTACTACCGTTGAACATAGATCATTTTGATGTAATATTGGGGATGGATTGGCTACAAAAATATCATGCCACTATAGATTGTGTAACAAAACAAGTAGTGTTCCGTCCACCTGGTTTACCCGAATTCGTATTTAGTGGAGTTGGAGTGGTACCTCCTCCGTATTTGATTTCTTCTGTAAAAGCTGTCAAATTGATTAGAAAGGGATGTAAAGGATATCTGTGTTCTGTACTGACTGTATCTGCTAATGACAATGTTAAAACTGATGTGAATTGCATTCCTATAGTCAGAGAATTCCCAGATGTGTTTCCAGATGATCTGCCAGGGGATTTGATTGATAGGGAAGTTGAATTTACTGTTGATGTGATTCCGGGTACACAACCAGTGTCTAAAGCTCCCTACAGAATGGCTCCAACTGAACTGAAAGAATTGAAGGTACAATTGCAGGAACTGTTAGACAAGAAGTTTATCAGACCCAGTACTTCACCGTGGGGTGCACCTGTCCTGTTTGTAAAGAAGAAAGATGGCTCACTGAGACTGTGCATTGATTACCGCGAATTGAACAAGGTAACTGTAAAGAACAAATATCCCTTACCGCGTATTGATGATTTATTTGATCAGCTACAGGGTGCACAAGTGTTTTCCAAGATTGACCTTAGATCGGGGTACCATCAACTGAAAGTTAAACCGGAAGACATTGACAAAACTGCTTTTAGAACGAGGTATGGTCATTATGAATTTTTAGTTATGCCGTTCGGAGTCACGAATGCCCCAGCTGCATTTATGGACCTCATGAACAGAATTTTTAAACCATACCTTGATGATTTTATTGTGGTATTCATTGATGACATATTGATCTATTCTAAGACTGTAGAAGAACATGAACATCATCTGAGACTTGCCCTGCAAACCTTAAGAGAACAGAAACTGTACGGTAAACTGTCTAAATGTGAATTCTGGCTTGATCATGTTATGTTTTTGGGGCATGTTGTTAGCAAAGATGGAATTTCTGTTGATCCGCAGAAAATTGAAGCTGTAGTAAACTGGCCTAGACCAACAAATGTGACTGAAGTCCGAAGCTTTTTGGGATTGGCTGGATATTACAGGAGATTTGTCAAAGACTTCTCTAAAATTGCCTTACCTCTGACTCAGTTGACACAGAAAGGGATATCATTTGACTGGACTGACCAACGGGAATCAGCATTTCAGGAGTTGAAAACTAGACTTGTGACTGCACCAATTCTGACTCTACCTTCAGGTACGGACGGTTATACTGTATTTAGTGATGCTTCTCATAAGGGTTTGGGGTGTGTTTTAATGCAGAATGGGAGAGTTATTGCTTATGCTTCCCGACAGTTGAGACCACATGAAAAGAACTACCCGACCCATGACTTAGAACTTGCTGCAGTGGTATTTGCATTGAAAATCTGGCGTCACTATCTTTATGGGGCGACATGCGAAGTATATACTGACCACAAGAGCCTGAAGTACTTCTTCACTCAGAAAGAACTGAATATGAGACAGCGGAGATGGCTTGAACTGATAAAAGATTATGACCTACAGATTTTGTACCATCCGGGAAAAGCCAACACCGTTGCCGATGCTTTGAGCCGAAAATCGATTGGGAACTTAGCCTGTTTGCTGACTGGACAGAAAGAGTTGCTTCGTAATCTTGAAAAGTCTGAAATTGAAATTGTTTTGAAGGAGCAAGGTGGAACCTTAGCTGCTATTTCTGCTCAACCAGCCTTGATTGAAGAGATTAAAGAGAAACAGCAACTGGATAATTTCTTAAAGAAGATTATTGAAGAAAGAGATTCAAAACCGAGACCGGGATACAAATTTGAGAACAATGTACTGAAATTTCAAGAAAGACTGTGTGTACCGAATGACACCGAACTGAAAAGAAGAATTCTGCAAGAGGGCCACAATTCAAAATTCTCTATCCACCCAGGGAATACGAAAATGTATCAAGATGTACTGTTTGAACTGTATAAATGCATGAAAAATGTTTTTGGCATACAGATTTCCACAGCTCAATGGACACTAGTTATTTACTGTAATGGCTTCCGCCAGGCCCTGTACTCTGTTTTACTGTATTACTGTTCTGCAGGCCTTCGGTAATCTCGGATTACTGGCCAGTTACGGTGCTAAACCCATAGGGCCGGGTTTGGGTCGTGACAATTGGTTCTTAGAGATGTAAAGTATATTCCTGATATCCGCATGAATTTGATTTCTGCAGGTAAACTTGATGATGAAGGGTATTGCAACACTTTCAGTAATGGTCAGTGGAAGCTCACTAGGGGTGCTATGGTTGTGGCTCGAGGCAAGAAACATTCTACTTTGTACGTAATGCAGGCAAGGCTCCCCAAAGAAGTTATTAATGCAATGGATGATGAGTCTACAGTGGAATTGTGGCATAAAAGGCTTGCTCACATGAGTGAGAAAGGCCTGGCAACATTGGCTAAAAAGAATCTTCTGTCTAGAATGAAGAATGCACTTTTGAAAAGGTGTACTCACTGTCTGGCAGGAAAGCAGAATAGAGTTTCCTTCAAGAGTTCCCCTCCTTCAAGAAAGCCAAATGTACTTGATTTGGTACATTCAGATGTTTGTGGTCCTATGAAGACAAGAACACTTGGTGGCTCCCGTTATTTTGTGACCTTCATAGATGATTATTCAAGGAAGTTGTGGGTCTACACTTTAAAAAGCAAAGATCAAGTGTTGGAGACTTTTAAACAGTTCCAAGCCTTAGTTGAGAGACAAACTGGGAAGAAGTTCAGGTGCATCAGAACAGATAATGGGGGAGAGTATTGCGGTCCTTTTGATGATTATTGCAGACAACAGGGTATTCGACATCAAAAAACACCCCCGAAGACTCCTCAGTTGAATGGTTTAGCTGAAAGGATGAACATGACACTGGCTGAAAGAGTTAGATGCTTACTTTCACAGGCACGGTTGCCAAGATCCTTTTGGGGTGAGGCTTTGAGCACAGTTGTACATGTTCTTAATCTCACACCATGTGTTCCTCTTCAGCTCGATGTACCAGACAGAGTTTGGACTGGCAAGGATGTTTCCTATGATCACCTGCGTGTCTTTGGATGTAAAGCATTTGTTCATATTCCCAAAGATGAGAGGTCTAAGCTCGATATGAAGACCCGACAATGCATTTTTCTAGGCTATGGCCTAGATGAGTTTGGCTACAGGTTATATGATCCAGTTGACAAGAAATTAGTGAGAAGCCGAGATGTTGTGTTTATTGAAGATCAAACTATACAAGATATTGAAAAAGCAGAGAACACAATGACTTGGCATAGTGATGGTCTAGTTGACTTGGATCCGGTTCCTCTGATAGATTTGCCTGCATAGGTTGAACATGATGTTCACGATGACCAACAAGGTTTAGGTGATGCAGATGATCCCTTACAGGCTGAGACAGGTGATGAGACTCTTGAGCAGTTGGCAACACCAGAGATACCACCAGATATTCCAACCAGGAGGTCAACAAGAGACCGACATCCTTCCACTTGGTATTCTGCAGATGACTATGTGTTAATGACTGATGGGGGAGAGCCCGAGGGTTATGCAGAAGTCATGGAAGATGATCATAAGCTGGAATGGGCTGATGCGATGCAAGATGAGATGCAATCATTGCATGACAATCACACTTTTGAGTTGGTAAAGTTGCCTAAGGGAAAAAGAGCTTTAAAGAACAAGTGGGTGTACAGGGTGAAACATGATGAACTCACTTCACAACCACGATACAAAGCTAGACTAGTTGTTAAAGGGTTCAGTCAGAGAAAAGGCATTGATTTTGATGAGATCTTCTCACCAGTTGTAAAAATGTCTTCTATTCGTGTGGTTCTTGGCTTAGCCGCCAGTCTAGACTTAGAGATTGAGCAAATGGATGTGAAAACTGCCTTCCTTCATGGTGACTTGGAGGAAGAGATTTATATGGAACAACCAGAGGGTTTCAGGGTGAAAGGAAAAGAGGATTATGTGTGTCAGCTAAAGAAAAGTCTTTATGGTCTGAAGCAGGCACCCAGACAGTGGTATAAGAAGTTTGAGTCAGTTATGGAGGAGCAAGGCTACATGAAAACTACTTCTGACCATTGTGTATTTGTGCAGAAATTCTTTGATGATGATTTTATTATTTTACTGCTCTATGTTGATGACATGTTGATTGTTGGCAGGAATCCTTCAAGAATTAACAAATTGAAGAAGCAACTAAGCAAGTTCTTTGCCATGAAAGACTTGGGGCCAACAAAGCAAATTCTTGGTATTCGAATCTATCGAGACAGAAAAGAGAAGAAGTTGTACATGTTACAAGAGCAGTACATTAAAAAAGTGCTTAAAAGATTCAATATGAACAATGCTAAAGTAGTTAGCTCACCTCTTGCTACTCATTTTAAGTTAAGCACTAATCAAAGCCCTTCTACAAACAAAGAGAAGGAAGATATGGAAAGAGTTCCATATGCCTCAGCTGTGGGAAGCTTAATGTATGCAATGGTCTGCACAAGGCCAGATATAGCTCATTCAGTTGGTGTAGTTAGCCGATTTCTTTCAAATCCAGGGAGAGAGCATTGGAATGCAGTAAAGTGGATAATGAGATATCTTAGAGGCACTTCTAGGTTGACACTCAGTTTTGGAAATGGACAACCAATTTTAGTTGGCTACACTGATGCAGATATGGCAGGAGATGTGGATACCCGTAAGTCTACTTCGGGTTATTTGATCACTTTCTCAGGTGGAGCTGTTTCTTGGCAGGCGAGGTTGCAAAAATGTGTTGCACTCTCTACAACAGAGGCAAAGTTTATTGCGGCAACAGAAGCTTGTAAAGAGTTGCTATGGATGAAAAAGTTCTTGACGGAGCTTGGTTTCAAACAACAACAATATGTGTTGTTTTGTGATAACCAAAGTGCTATTCACTTGGCTAAGAACTCTACATTCCATTTGAGGTCGAAACACATCGACGTAAGGTACCATTGGATAAGAGAAATTCTTAATCATAAGTTGTTGGAACTTGAAAAAATTCATATTGATGATAATGGTGCTGATATGCTAACAAAAGCTTTGGTAAGGGAGAAGCTTGAGACGTGTTGCTCGATTGCCGGGATGGAGAATCCCTCCACCTAGTCGGAAAGGGAGAGATTTGTTGGGTTGGGTTTCCATCCTATGTGGAGGAAGGCCTAAAACATTTAGTAAGCCATGTGAATTCCAAAGCCCACATGGAGAAGTTACGTTTTTGAAAAGATCTGGCCCATAAGTTTAGGATTACAAACCTTTTCTCTGTACACAAAACAGAGACGTAGAAGCTGCCACCAAAAACAGAGGAGAAGAGAAATTCTGTCCAGCAGTGATCAAGCTATCCGATCAACAAGCATCTGTGGTCCGATTGAGCTAAAATTTGGTAGGCGCGTTCACAACTCAAGACTCTAAATTCTGGACGGTGGAGATCAGATTTGGAGTATTCTACTGCTGGTTTTTTGGCCCGTGAACAGTAGCATTTTTGGTGAGATTTTTCCTAAACTTTGTATTTTGATCTTTGGTTACCAAGGAAGCTTATTTGTAAGTTGTTCTTGATTGTTTGCCTCTAGTTCTATCTAGAGAGAACTCTTGTATACCCATTATTTGTTGATAGTGGAGATATTTGGTGGACTACGATCCCGTGGTTTTTCCTTTCCACATCGGGAAGGTTTTCCACGTTAAATTTTTGCTGTCGCCTTGTTGTGTGATTGTTGGATCATTGTTTTCAGATTATTTTCAGAATATATTGTGCTCTATTAAATTGTTTCCTAATAGGTTCACACAAAGAGGGAGAATAAACTACTTCTGCTATTTTTATGTCGGATTCGGATATTTCGAATTGGTTTTTGTTTTGTTTTCTCCCAACAGATGGATTGATTGTTGGAACAAGAGGGCGTTGGATGGGGTGGAGATGATGGTGGCATTGACGCCGTGAGTGGTGAAGAGGCTGGCGGTGTCGACAAGGGGAATTAAGTGGCTGGTGACGAAGTAGGGGAGGAAGATCATGTTGAGTTTTCGATCATGATCTTCGGTGGCCATGGATTTTGTCTTGCGATTGTAAGAAGTTGGAGGTGATGGAGAAAGTTTTTTTTTGGAAGTTGAAGAGCAATGGAAGTATTGGCTTTGCAATTTGATTGGGTGGTGGCTCATATAGACTTTGGGAAATTACACTGCATCTTTCAAAAGGGAAAAGTTAGGGATCATAAATTTTTTTTTATGAAAATGATCATGAAAGAGTTATGATTGTTAGATTATCTTGATTAGTGTGTGGTGTTTTATTCTAAGTGTAATTCAAGAATCACAAAATTTTCATGATTATTTTTATGAAATTTTTTTCATGATACCTAGCATTGCTGCTTTAAAAAATAAATTTTATAAATATGCACTATTTGTTTGATATTTTGAACACATTTTGATTTCATCTTTTGAAATAGAAAAACGACTGGTAGCTCGAAAAACTTGGCTCGATTTTGGCTCGAGTTGCAAAACGACGTCGTTTTGCGATTCGATTTTTTTTTTTCTTCCTTTTCTTTCTTTCTTTTCTTCTTCTTCTTCGTTGAACACAGAGAAGAATAGAGGGGAAGAGGAGGAGAGAGGGAGAAAGAGAGAGGAGAGGAGAGAAGGGCCCTTTCTGTGCCTCCGCTGCCGCCGATCGTCGCAGCAGCAGCTCCGATCGTCGTAGCCCCGCGCAGCCCCGCCTCCGGCCCCGCCTCCTCCAGCCCGATTTTGATGGCCCCCTCCCCTCCAGTTCTCCTTCTTCCTCCTCCTTCCTCCTTCTTCTTCTTCTCCGAATTCGAGCCAAATTCGAGCCTCCGAATTCGAGTTACGAATCGGAGTTGTTTAAAATAATACAACAAACCCAGAAATATATTCAAAATTCTGTTAAGAAAAATCGAATACCTCATTCAAATTCTTATTTTCGACGTGAATTCACAAAACACCCATTAAATCTAACATATTTCTTAATCGCTTTTTAATGTTTTCCTTTTTTTTTTTTTTTTTTTTTTTTCTTTTGCGATGGTAGACTTTTTGCTTTTTATTATTACTCATTTCGTTCCATATTAGTAGTCTCTTTTAGAAATTTTGAACTTCGTAATGAAACATAATCATTATATTCTTAATGAAACATAATGACATTTTGAACTTCTTAATGAAACATAATCATTATATTCTTAATGAAACATAATCATTATATTTTTAATTCATATTTTAAAAGATTAATTTTAAAAATACCCTTTTATTCTTATTTTTAAATATATTTATAATTATTTTAAAAGAGATAGTTTTAGAAAATTCTAAATTTAAAACTTTGATTTTTCAAAGTGGACATGTAAGTTGATAATAATAAAAAAATAAAATAACGAACCAATAAAATGGGGCGAAGAGAGTAGTACTTAGAGTATCTCCAATGGTCATTGTCATTTTGGCAATGCTAAAGTTATAATTTGACATGCTACAGTAGTAAAATGTCAAATTATAATAATGGTGCTCAAATGATTACATGTTATTTTGGTACAACTCCAACCAACGTTTCCTTTTTTTTTAGGTGGTGTTTGAATCTAGTTTGTTGAGTGATCAGCTGCTCCACTAGTTCACGAAGGAGCTAAATAGCTGCGGCGAGTTTAGAGGCCATTTCGGGGGAAGTGATTGAGCCGAAATTCTCGATGCCTTCAGGCAAACCGACTTTGGATGAAGGGAATTTGACGTTGAGGAGTGTGATTTGGAGGTGGATTGATGGTTGGAACAAGAAGGCGTTGGATCGGGTGGTGATGATGGTGGCATTGACGCCGCGGGTGGCAAATAGGCTAGCTGCATTGACGAGGGGAATTAAGTGGCTGGTGACGAAGTAAGGGAGAAAGATCATGTTAAGCTTTCGATCTTTGGTGGCCATTGGTTTGTTTTGCAATTGTAAGAAGTTGGAGGTGATGGAGAAAGTTTTATTTTTGTGGAAGTTGAAAAGCAATTGAAGCAGGGGACATTGGCTTTGAATTTAATTGACTTGGGGAAATCAGACTTCCCCTTTAAAAATAATTACAAGTTTATGAAAAAATTTAATCATTTAATTATGGATAATGATATATAAGTTCATCTTGTATACTTATTTTTTAGATTTAATGTTGTGTAAATGAAATGATTGATAGATGATAAGAATAGTTATGATAAAGAGATTTGTCTTAGATATTTTAATAGATTGATATATATTTGAGTTTGAAAAATATGTTTAAATTTTAGGCTTGAATAACACTACTTTTTATTATTAAAATTTATAAATTTTATCACTGATTTAATTTTTTTTTTTTCAAATTCACATGAATTATTATTTTTTTAGTAAAAAAAAAAAAATTTCTCATTAAAAAGATGAAAATTTATTCATATTATAAATTTATAATTTCTTTAAATATGCTATATTAATTGATATTTTGAACACTTTTTTATTTTATTTTTCAATGACTCAAAATATATATTCAAAATTTTATTCAGAAATACTAACATGTCGTTCAGAATTATTGGACATGGATTCACAAAACACTTATTAAATCTACTAGCAATGTTAGAGATTCATACTTAAATCTACAAAGGCACAAAAAAATTCAGAGAGTAAAGCAATCAACATGGTATTGAAAATATAAAACGTCACGAAAGAGAAGTACTTAAAAATTGGCCACTATTGACAAACAGATCGAACAAAGCAAACATATTTATAAAAAATAAGTAAATAAAAGAAAAAATACATAAAGAAGAAAAATGCAAGCTGGAAAGCCCTTTTCAGCGATTCTTCAACTCTCTGAATTCCCTAGAAAAGTAAAAAATTTAAAATTTTAAAAATAATATAGAGAGTGAGATCTTGGTTTATCAATGATTTGAACTAATAAGTTGCTTCTTGAGTTACGGTTCCCATTGCTCTTCTCTTTCATCAAATGTACACAATGATCGAATTTATCACTTGGAGCAACAAAAGTGTGGAATTAAACACAACTTGGAGCTCATATATGCTTCAAATGTAGAAAAAGAGTAAAACCCTAAAATGATTTTATTAAAATCCTACAACATCAAAAATAAATCAAACCCTAGATTCGCGATGGAGAGAGAGAGAGAGAGAGAGAGAGAAAGAAAAACCTGAATGTGGATGAAGGGAAGAGTTGCGATGGTGGCCGACAGTAGCGAGAGTCGCGATGGTCAGCGACGGTGACTGTTAGTAGGGATAGTGATTCTGTGAGAAGAGGGAGAGCAAGTGACTATAGGCTTTTGTTTAGGTGTATGTAGTGTAGACACTGATGGAGAGAAATAAAAAATAATAATAAAATTAAACATAATTAGTGAATTGGGTAGAAAATTTGAAAATACACCAAAAAATTTGATACTTTTACTAAATAAATATTTTTAGTCACTGAAAATATATATAGTGACTAATTTTTTAGTCGCCAAAGATTAAAAGTAATATTTATGTTAGTCTTTTGGCGACTAAATTTCTTTAGTTCGCAAAAATTAGTATACAACGACAAAATATTTTTGGTCACTGAAGATCAATATTTTGCTACTAAATTAGGTAGTCACCAAAGATTTAAAGTAAATTTATGGTAGTTGTTTGGCTACTAAATTTATTTTAGTCGCTAAATATTTTTTAGTCACCGAAAACACATATTTGCCGACTAAATTAGGTAGTCGCCAAAGATTTAAAGTAAAATAATGCTAGTTATTTGGCTAGTAATTTTAATTTAGTCGGCAAAAATTAGTATACCATGATTAAAACAAATTTTAGTAGCCTAAAACCTAAACTAACGCCAACCAATATTTTTTTAGTTGCCTTGCAACAAACCAATGTAATTTTTAGTCGCTTTTTGTACAATTTTTGACAACTAAATTCTTTTTAGTTGCCAAATTTGATTGCCAAAAGTATAAATTATTGTAGTGGTGCCAAAGGAGTGAGACCTTATATTATTAAATGTCTAACCAATCAAAAATTGACATATATAATATTACATCATTATAAGTACATTTGTATTTTTTTTATTTTTATTTTTTATGAACGCTGAAAATTTTCTTAAATTTACACCACATTTGAAATTTCTTGATCGCCTTTTAGTATATTTTTTAATTTTTTTAATTTTTTTTTTGCAATGATAGACTTTTTGCTTAGAGAATCCACTGATTTCTTGTTCTTATGCATATGAATGAACTAAAAAACTAGGACATAACTAGCCAATGAAAAAGAGAGCTATATAATGAAAAATAAACAAACAAATTAAAAATGCAATCAATGTCAATTGAGGAAGTGGAAAGAAAGGAGAAGAAAAAACAAAACAAAAACATAGAACATAGAACATGAAAAAACAACTTAAATGGAAATGGTGGAGAAGTAGATGGAAATTGGGTGTATTGGACGTATTTGGTGTAACTTCCCACAAATTAAGGCCTAGTTTGGCATCTTTAAAATAATTTAAAAAGTCAAAAAGTTATAAAAAAAGTTAAAAATTTATTACTATTCATAAAAAAAAATAATAAAAAAATTAATTTTACACAAAAAATAATAAAACTCATTCTGACGTCCATAGGTGAAGCTAATTTTTTTTGAAAAAATTGTACAGCCATATTGCACAAAAAGCATGCTGCTATTCAGTTCGTGGGGGGCCACCACGGGTCCCATTTTGATAATCTGAACCGTTTAATGTGTAGAACTCGTCGAGTACTATATGTTTATAAAAAATTACGTTGATTGGATATCGCTAAGTATATGATCAAATCAGTTTTGTATAAAAAAATGGATGGTGTTATAGTTAATAGTTGAAAAAAAACTAATCCGATCAGATAGCTATCGATATCTGATCAACGTGATTTTTTGTAAATATATAATAGTCGACGAGTTTTACACATGGAACGGTTTCGATTAGCAAAAAGGGACCTGTGATGGGCCCCTACGAGCTGAACATCACAGTCCAACGCAATGCGCGCAAATGAGACAACCATTTCTTATGTCAAATGCCTCTGCCCAAGTCGGTTGCCGTACTGCTACTTACCCTACCTTCTCCTACACACTAATTTATATAATTTTTTAATATACGTTTTTTCGTATAAAGTCAAAAAGTTAACCCAAATAATCATATTTTTTTCCTCAACTTTTTAGTGCAAAAAGACAAAAAGTATACCTATTTAAAACACCTTAAACAACCCCTTAGTTCATTATAATTAAATAACATAAATTAAACTATTTTTATCTCATAAATTATTCATAAACTCTACCAAATAACCCATTAAAATTTATTTTGAATGTAAGTATTTCTCGATTTTCAGTATTATTAAAATAAAAAATACTAAAAGTATAAATAGTAGATTCCACCATGGACTGTTGTCGTCATTATTGATCAGATGGTCGGTCTGTAATAACTAGCAATTTGACCACCAAAATTGTCCAAATAAAAATGCTGAAAACTTTTAAAATATCAAATTTAAATTTATTTATAATGATATTATGTACTCGTTTGACAAAAGGTTACGGATTTAAAATAATTATAAAAAGACAAAAAAATAGTTTGACATCACGTTCAAAAATTAAAAAATCACTAAAAAACAAAAAAACTTTATACTGTCTAACAAAAAGTCAGTGGGTTAAAAAAAAAAAAAGATAAAGAAAATAGTACATCTTAGATCTCAGTGCCCACCACTAGGAGTGGCAACGGGGCGGGGCGGGGCCGGGGATCACACTCCCCGTCCCCGATCCCCGATGGTGAACATGGCCCCGTCCTCGGCCCCGATCCCCGACGAGGAACCTTTCCCTCTCCCCACCCCCGCCCCAATCGGGGATCGGGTTTCCCCGACCCCGAAACTTCCCCGCCTAAATTTGTTTCAACGTCAACAACACCACCACACATACATGTTCAACAACATACACAGAAAGATCAAGAAGGCATCATCAACACAGAATCATTAACAACAGAATAAAAAAAAAAAAAAAAAATTTGACAGAGATCTGAGAGCAATGAGCATCATCAACACAGAGGAGATCTTAGTGTATTGCGTGCATCATCAACGAAGGACGATCTGGTAGAGTTCATGGAGGAGGACAATCGGTGCGCGATGGACGATCTGAGAGCATCATCGGCGTCGTGATGGGTGGCTGTGGCTGTGACGGCGTCGCGACAGTGGCGATGGACGACGGAAGGACTCCTCCGGCGTCGCAGACAGTGTTGATTGGCGTCGCGGACAGATCTAGTTTGGTTACAATGATGATCGACGATCGACGTGATGATCGACATCGAGATTGAGTAGAGGGAAGAGAGAGATACAGAAGTGGAGAGGATGAGATGAGATGAGGGTTTGGTTTGGTTAGGTGACTGTAATATATAAATAAATATATAAATATAAGGGAAGAGAGAGATACATTTTGGTTTATTATTATATATATATAAATATATAAATATAAGGGGTATAAAAGTAATTTTACTTCGGGGAAATTCGGGGGGATGGGACCGGGGACGGGGGCGGGGACGGGGATCAAACACTGATCACCGTCCCCGGCCCGTGACAGATCGGGGATTAATTTTCAAATACCGTCACCTCCCCGTGGGGGTATTTTCCTAAGAAAAATCGCTTAAATCGAGGTCGGGATCGGGGATCCCCGTCGGGCCGGTTTCAAATTGCCATCCCTACCCACCACCCCCCCCATGCAATCAGTGGCATGACGTAAGCCACACATTCTCATAAAAAGAACAAAAATTGAAATGCACGAAGAGTCGAGTGAAGTCTACTGCATGTGTCGGTAAGGGTAATTCGGTAATTTTGATATTTGTTATTATATTTTATTACATATGTTTTTTTGTAAAAAGTTAAAAAGTTATTACAAACATACATGTTTTTTCTCTACTTTTTTAATTAAAAGGTCAAAAAATATACTTATACAGATTATCTCAAATAACCACAAAATAGATTAAAAAATTAATAATACAAATGTCACATTCAAATCATAATCATTTTGGGTATGTTTGGTTTGGATTTATAGAGTAATTTTGAGAAAATTTTTAAAAAAAATTTGTTTGGTTTGTAAATTTTCCAAAATAATTTTTTAAATTACTTTCTTTCTCTTACTTATCAATCAATCATTTTTTCTCTCTCATCTCTCATTCTCAATCACTTTTTTTCTTACACACATCTGCTTAATTATAACAAAATATCAAATCATTCTAAACTCTAAAAGCTCCAAAACTACTTTCAAAATACATAATTAAACAAACTAAAAAAATTTCTAAACTCTCTCATTAAAATAATTTTTAAAAACTACTCTTCCAAAACTAAACCAAACATATCTTTTATTTTTTTAATTAAAATTTAAAAAGTCAAAAAAATAATCCTATACAAAATTTTTTAATACCAAGTTAAAATAACTAAAAATTAAAAAAATTAAAAACCGACTCACATCACAAACCAGCCGTATGACATACTGTTAGGACTCTTTTCTGTTATGGGCAAGTGACTGTTCTGCATCCTTTGATTAAAAAATCACACTAGCAATTTACTTATTTATTTATTTGGGCGCCCCCAGCCCGCGGGGGCGACAATAATTACGTCGCCTGGGGGGGATAACAATTTACTTATTTATTTATTTAGGCGCCCCCGGCCCGCGGGAGGCCCGACAATAATTACGTCGCGGGGGACAATAATTACCTCTAAAAAAATTATATAAAAAGTAAAAAAGAGTATTACTATTCACAAATAAAAAATATTAAAAAAATATTTTATATATTACGAAAGTACAAATGAACAACAGTTGTTCTCAGTCATATTGTGATAGAGACAGGCATTACGTTGATTTGTTTGGGGCAAAAAAAAAAACTTTATGTGTAAAGTCACAAAAATGTTGGGCCCATGGGGGCCTGCTAAGGATTTCCTTTTGATAATCTTAATCGTTCAACATGTAGAACTTGTCGATTAATATATTCTTATAAAAAATCACGTTGATTGGATATCGTTAACTATATGATCAAATCAGTTTTGTATAAGCAAAACGAATGGTGTGATAGTTAACTGTTGAAAAAAAACTAATATGGTCATATAGCTATTGATATTCGATCAACGTGATTTTTAACAGGCATGTAAAACTCGACGAATTGTACATATCAAACGGTTCAGATTATTAAAATGGGATCCATGGTGGCCCCCACGGACCGACCATCACTGTCCAAAAGTTATTTGCCCCAAAGGAATTGATTATTTTTCTGTTAGACATGTTGGGCAGCCGCAGACAGCCGTACAATCAATCACATTTCTTCCACTACACACTATATTTATACAATTTTTTATTATACATTTTTTCATAAAACACAAAAAGTTAGCTCAAACATCCATATTTTTTCCTTAACTTTTTAATTCAAAAAGACAAAAAATACACTTATTTAAGACACCCCAAACAACTCCTAAATTTATGATAACTAACTCATTTGAGAAGTTACCTATTTTAATTAGTTTTTTATTTATTCTAATTTGATTAAAAAATTATATTTGAAAATTTAGTTGGCTTTTTTTTTTTTTTTGTAATTGATTTGATGGTTGAAAAAAAAAATGATTATAATTTGAATGTGGCATTTTATCTTATTTGTTATTTTAATCTATTTTATCTTTATTAGTAAAAAAAAAGCCACCAAACTCACTTTCAAATAGGGGTGTAAATGTGGCCCGGCCCACCTGAGCTCAGGCTGGGTCAGCCTACGGGTCAAAAAATTAAGTCTAGGTACAGGCACAAGCTTGGGGGTATTAAAGCCTTGGGCGAGCCTAATCATTTTTTTTTTTTAAATTTTTTTCTACCAAAATTTTATTATTTTCCGTTAAAAAATACATTGGGCCTCGGCGCGGACCAAGCCCTATGTGGGCCTTAAGCGGGCCGATGGGCTCGGACACGGGCCGGGCCAAACGGATGGGGCCCATGGGCCGATTCGGACTTCAAAACGATGGCCCAAGCCCTAGCCTAGGGGCTTGGGCTGGGCTCGAGCCTAGGCCCAAGCGAGCTGGGCCCATCTCGGGCTTCGGGCGGGTTTCAGACCGTCCACAGGTCGCGGGCCATTTTTACACCCCTACTTCCAAACACCCCCTGAATGTGTTTTGCAACTTATCCATCTATATCCATATCTATATCTATCTATATCTATATCTATATCTATATTTTATATATAAGCAAATGTAATGGAATATGAGAAATTTTCAAACTCTTAATACTAAACTCTTACAGATTCTCTATCCTACCTCTCAAGTCTCCCCTCATGCTTTTTTTAATTTTTAATCATTTGTCAATTATCTAAATCTCAATAGCCAAAAGAATAATATATATATATATATATATTTAAATAAAATGATAACTATTTAGATTTGAATAACTAATATTTAGATATGAACAATAAAGAGATATAGATAAAAATATAAAAAAATAAAATAAAAAGATAACTATTCAAATTTCAATCACAGTATAAAGAGTCAAATAAAAGATTAAAAAATAACTAAATAAAAAATATTAAGAGTCAATTAATTTAAAAAATAAAAAGTTAACTATTTATATATGAACAATTAAAAAATATTCAAATAAAAAAATATTACGAGTCAAATAATTTTTAAAATAAAAAGATAATTATTTATATATGAACTAAAAAAAATAGAGCTAAAAATATATACAAAAAAAATATAACTATTTAGATTTGAATTGAAAAATAAAAATTTAAATAAAAGATAAAAAATATTTAGATTGAGATATGAATCCCAAAAAAATAAAAATTCAAATAAAAGATAAAAAAAAATTTAAATAAAAATATTCAAATTGAGATATAAATCCTAGAAAGATAATAAATTTTTTAACAATCTATATTTATCTTCTGTGAGTTTGTTATAGAATTCACATATATTTCAGCTTAACCTTTTTAAATATTATCTTTAAGTTGAACTTATTATTTTACCTTTTAAAATTATCAATTAATTATCCATATAAAGTTTAAATTTAATACAATCCCATATTTTCAATTGATAAAAATTTAAATAAAATATTAATATTCAAATAAAAAAGAATATGAGTTAGATAATTTTTAAAATAAAAAGATTACTATATATATGAATAACAAAAAAATAGAGATGAAAAAAAAAATATAAAACTAAAAATAAAACTACGTAGATTTGAACTGTAAAATGAAAATTCAAATAAAAGATAACAAAATATTTAAATAAAAAAATATTAAGATTGGGATATAAATATCCCAAAAAAATGATAATTTTTTTAACGATCTATATTTATCTTTTGTTAGTTTGTTATAGAATTCTGATATATTTTAGCTTAATTTTTTAAAAGTTTGTCTTCCAGTTGAACTTAATATTTTATCTTTTAAAATATTCAATTAATTATCCATATAAATTTTAAATATGATAGAATTTTATATATGTCTTTTGTTTAAGCCATAATCTTTTTAATATAAAAACAAGTTCCTGCAAAAGGAACCATGAATAGAAGATTAGTGGGAAAAACAATCAATATTGACTCATTTTTTATCCCTTTTCGGTGCCTAAAAATTTTAAATATTTGCTTTACATTTGAAATATGTACTTGCATGAGTTTTTGCATTTGTGAGAAAGTGAGTTTATGTAAATGAATATTATTATTTTATTTTTAAATTTTTTTTGTTACAATCTGTATTTTTCTTATTTCTTTCTTTTTGCTAATAATCTGTCATTTAATTGAGATTTTATTTTATTTATTCATTTATTATTATTTTTTAAAGCGCTACTATTATCAATTTGTAATTCTCTTACTTATTGACTATTTGTGTTTAATTTTTTTGGTGTAGAAGTCAAACAAATAAAAAAAAATCAAGGAGTAAAATTAAAAATAAAATGTTCTCTAGGACTTCTTGCCAAACTATTTCCTAAAGCGTGTATCTCTCATCAACAAAAAATATCTATTGGATTTAATGCTTTACACCATCCTTTGATTGGATTTATTACCCGTTAACCCTAAACAAAATAGTGTTACTTTTAGTTAATATTAGTCATTTTGATTAATTATAATATGCCTTTGTTACTCTACTTTTGGTTGTCTGAAATAATTCTTAGATAAATTAGTTATTATTTATGTGATGATTTAATTAATATATGACAGTATTTTAAATTTTTTTAATAATGTGAAATATTAAATATTTTTAATGATGTGAAGTAAGATTTATATAAACAAACTAAATAAAAATATTAAAAAATACAATCAAATAATAAATTTTTTTTTTAGTGATTATTGACTTTCTAAAATCCCGTGTATTACATGAGTGATCACTAGTATCTCATATAGTAATGTAAACAATGTAAACATGATCATTGTTGGTGAAAAAAGAAAGGCGATTACTGAATTGGAAAGGGTGGAGGGATTATGAAAAAAATATCACGAAATGCTTTACGAAAATTATCTACTCTTAGATTACAAATATAATAAAATACCACATACTAATTAAAAGATGAAAAATATTTATAATGCATATGATGATATTTTTTTTAAGATTCCTAACATTACTTGTGCACAGATGTTTGGAGTTCGAGTATTTGGTGGTTTTTTTTTTCCATCTTAAGTGAATTCTTTTAAAAAAAATTCAAAAACTTTGGACTTCTAAATTCAGCTTGATGAGATGAACCAGAAAATTTTAAAAAAAAAAAATATGCCAAAAATAGTGGAGTTTTTGGCTTATTTTGACTTTTTTTCAAATTTTTTTTTGGAATGTTTCAATTTTATTTTGTTTTTTAGATTCATCAATATACAAGACGGGCCAAAAAAAACAGTTTTTTTTTTTTTTTTTTTTTTTTTTTTTCATTTTATATTATTTTGAAAAAAATTACTAAAAATATAAAAATTAAAAAAAATGTGACTTTTTTTGAACGATGCAAAGTTTCCAAACTAGGTAACGTGAACAATGTAAACATGATCTTTGTTGGTGAAAAAAGAAGTCTAGGTGTTTGGGATGATTTCAATAATTATATTTTTTGATTTTTTATAAAAAGATATACAGAAAAGTAGAAAAGTGATGTGACCTAAAAAAGATAAAAAGTGTTATATAGCATACCCCAAAATTTTTGAATTTTTGGATGAGTGATTGTGTGATAAAAAATAAATTTATGTAATATAAAGTTTATATGTTAAATAAATTTAAATTATAAGATAATAATTTTAAATAATTTTTAAATAATTAAATATCAATTCATAATATTGATAATGAAAAATAGGAAAGCAATAATTGAATGAGAAAGGATGGAGCAGCAGGTGAGACGTTGGCTCTATTTGGTAGAGTCGTGGAAAAGTGCTTATAGTTTATATCTAAACAGCTTATAACTTATAATTATGAATATAAGTTGATTTCTGACTTATAAATTAAGTATCTCCTGCCCCACTCAAAAAATGAGCTGATTTCTGACTTCCAAAAAGCTATAAGTTATAAGCTATAAGCTAAACCAAACACATCAAAATAACTTAAATTAAGCTAAAAACTAAAATAAACAATTTTTAAACTGCACCAAACAGGCACATTGATATTGGAATTTGACTAGGTGTTGGCTTTTTTTTCTAACTTTCTAACCTTTTTTTAAAGGTATTTAGTTGCAATGCAGCTATGCTCTAATGAAAAAGTGAAAACATCACATCAATAAATTTTTGAAATTCAAAATACAAATGAGTGAAAATTTATTTAAATATTAATAATTAAAATTATAAATTTTTAATAAATATATATATATATTTCTAACATCTACTGGAATGTAATTACTCCCATGAAAAAAAAGTCATAAACTAAAGGAAAAAGGCTACATATATAAAGAGTTAATTTTTTTCTCATTATAACCAAAAAAAAAAAAAAATTTTTTGCTGACCACAAAAATTATATATTTTATTACAAAAAGCATAATTCTGATTATTCACAATTTTAGAGGGATATATTTCACTATAAAAATAACAATTCTTCTAACGATGTACAAATGGGGTGATATACTATCCGAATTTTCTTCCCAAACAGATATGGAAACGTTTTATAAAAATAGAACTCAATTGTTCCAAATAAAACTTTATAAAACTTAAAATAATCTTAAAAGCAAAATTGTGACGACCTTGACCTCCAAACTAGTACATTATATAATTTAAATAAGTTTAATTTTATGATTATGTGTTTGATTGTGTGATTACATGTTTAATTCTATGATTGTCTGTTGATATATGGAATATCTGTTTAAATCGATAACTTAGAGTCGGAAATTGGGAGCCTAAACGGCTTCAGAAACTGAAATTGATTAGCCCAATAAGCTAATTAGAATATTTAGAATTTTATGACAACTTTAATTGACGTTTGATTTGGATCAAAATAATTAGAATAAACTGATTGAATTAGTTAGAGTTAAGTCTAATTAATTAATTCTAACCATATTTGATTAGGCTAACTTAATCACATCCTATATAAGACCCAAATTAAGCTTATGAGCTCATTTTATATACACACTCAGCTGAGAATTGAGAGAGAGGAGAGGAGAGTTCAACATTTAGAGAGAGAAAGAGGAGAATTGTAGAGAATTAGTGAAAGATTCAAAGATTGGAGCCATAATACACTTGAACTCAACATTAGGTATGGCATTCATCACTAATTCATGTAGTTATGGCATATAGTAGTTGAATTCCTCTCATTTTTGAACTCATTGGCATGTTATTGGAGAAAAGAAGCTATGAGTATCATGAAAATGGAAGAATAGAGTTGAATTGCTTACATGCATGCATAATTTGAGTTAGAATTCATGAAATTCTTACATGCATGGCATATTTACACCTTAATATGGAGAACCCTTCATGTTTTCATACTTCTCACGTCACTTGATCATATTTTGAACATGTTTTGGAGAAATGTACACTCAAATTGAGTTAAACTTATTTTATAAATTGAGGTTGGAGTCATTGGTTGGGAAATTGCCATGATTTTGAATAAATGGGTTCAAATTGAAAGTGTTTTCATGTTATATAGTGACTCTCCATGTTTTTATACCAAAAACACAAGCTTTGAAGCTTTGAGTACCATGTTTGAACTTCAAACACAGTTCTGGAAATTCTAGAATTTGTGTTGTCCGCTCGAGCGAGGGAGTCCACGCTCGAGCGTGGAATTCGGGCTCCTAGAAGTTTCTGAAATTTTACAGTCCGCTCCAGCGATCAAAGTGGCCCTCGAGCGAGGACCTTTTTTCTTAGCCTTTCGCTCGAGCGACCATCGAGTGGGAATTTAATGTATCCAATACTTTTACAGATCGCTCGAGCAACAAAAGTTACGCTCGAGCGACCACCTTTGTTTTTGAATCCCTGCTCGAGCGTAGAAAGTTACGCTCGAGCGGAGACCCAGTTTTCAGCAAAATTTTACCAACTCTTTTAAGTGCATATTTGCATCCTCATGCCACTCCAAGCATTCTTAGGCACCATTTGGACTTCGATAATCATACAATAAGTTAGAGACGCATAAACAGAATTGAATTAAAATGAAATGGAGTTTCATTTGTACTTTGTTATGTGCTTCGTTTAGGTGGACGTCCGAGGCTTAGTGTCGCCGTAAATCACTGTGAGTAATAACCTTATAAAGATATGTTCAAATTATCTTTACTTTTGAAAATGTTATTGCTATCAAAATAGATATGTGGTTGATTAAATGAATTCTTAAAATGATTTGATAATTGATAGCATGGCTTATTGAAATGTTATGTCCTTTAATGAATGAAGTTCTGTTTTGAAACGATATTGTGGCATCCATTGAATATAGGCCCTTGCCTGGGGGTAACAATACCATGGCTAGGCCCTTGCCTGGGGGTAATAGTACCATGGCTAGGCCCTTGCCTGGAGGTAACAATACTATGGCTAGGCCCTTGTCTGGGGGTAATAATACCATGGCTAGGCCCTTGCCTGGGGGTAACAATACCATGGCCAGGCCCTGCCTGGGGGTAACAATACCATGGCTAGTATGATACGTTATCATTGTTATAATATTTGTCACTTCATGGATGTACCACATATAATGTTATGAATGGCTTTTGTCACTACAAAGAGACGCTATTATTGTTAATCAAAATGTTTTGTTGTGAATTTGATCTAATATGGCGAATATCTCCCTTTGAAAATGATTTAAGATTCATTTCGAAATTGTAAGACATGTTTTTGTACTATTATCGAACTTCATTCACTTAACCTCTTCATTTTGTTATTACTCATTGGGCTCTAGCTCACTATTTATTTATATATGTAATTGTAGGTGGGCAAACTGAGCATCAGGGTTAGATAGCCTCGAGTTTACCTGGGTCGGCCTTTTGTGGAGCTTCCAAGTGAAGTAATCAGGCTTGGGTGGAGCCATGCTTGTCGAACCCCTTTTGTGTGGTTTAATGGTTTTGTATTTGTACATAGTTGGGGTTGTATTTTTGTAAGACATGAATTTGTACTTATGTTGGGTGTAACTTGAAACAAAACCTTGCTTAACATATTTGCTCTCCTCATATATGCACGGCTCAATGGATGAATTCTATAACATTTTAGACTTCCGCTAAGCCCCGTACTCTATATTAAAGGTTTATTTGTATGGAGGCCGTAGGTAATCTATGATTACTGGCCGGTCATGACACTAAGCCTATAGGGGCGGGTTTGGGTCGTGACAAAAATAGAATTTATTGATAATTTTTCCAATAATCTATTCATAAAAATAAAAATAAAAAAATGAAAAGATGACCCTCTCCATCGGTGCAAACCCACATCATCAACCATTTTAATGAGTTGTATCACATACACTGCAAAAACAGCCACAGTCGGTAAGAAAATTAAATTTCGGTAAAATCAATTTAATATAAATAAATAATAAAATAAATCACAAGAATTTTCTTACAGAAATGTTGTATTTAATACAAATTGTGATTGAGGCCAACGTTTGAACACTGTGTTTTTAAGACAAAATTTCGCCTTCGCCTCTGGTGCTTGCGATTAATAGACGTCCTGCCTCCAGGATACAATGATCATCCCACACAGAAATTACACAACTTTTTGTGTGTACAGTGAACCAATTTGTGCCATGCACTCTCTCTTATATACTCGATTAGACATAATGTATGAATCTTAAAACAAATCTTAACTTATGCATGAATGCCATGAGATGTGATGGTATTTATAGAAGTATTATTGACCTTTAGAATGGTCATGTCTCTTAGATTTACACCATTTCATATGAAGGGACACCATGAAAGATTGCACCACTTTCATTCAAATGGAGTCAATTTCCATTCACTTCTAAAATTTTCCAATACAATCAACCTCAACCCTTCATGATTTCCAATCAAAGACTAAAGAACTTTGCCGCTAGACCAGATCCTCATTGGCACTAAGGTGGAGAGAGGGAGAGAGTCGTGTTTGTTCTTGATTAGAAATATTAGGTTTGATTTATTAAAATAAATGTGTAATAAAATTAGGGGCAGAACTGTGAAGGGCTGATGGGGCCTGGTCCTTTTTTATTTTTTATAATTTATTATTAATTTTATCTATAACCTATATAAAAAGAAGGTAAGAGTGGTGTAACAGATGGTGTAACTCTGGGGCTTCTTAATTGGCTATGTGGTTGTGGCTTGCTTTTCGTACTCCTTTCGGATTCGATTAGCCCCACAGTTCGGACTCCCGTGGTTCTGAATCTGATTTCACAAGTGCAATATGAAACAGTGGAAATACAAAAAGAGTCAAAATCCGACAATTCTTTTGGAAAATCGATTTGAGAAATGTCAAAAATGGACCGCTTTGCTAGATTACAGAGTTGCCACCTAAATATTTTTGGGAAATTTAGGAAACTCGGGACTCATGCCAAAGGCCACTTATCTGTCATCACCAAAGTGTCTCAGCTCGGGAAATTAGGTACGAGAAGGGAAGGTCATGAATTGAGCACCCCACTTGACCGATGAAAGATCGGCCTCTACTAATCATGATGCGATTCTTATTTACATTATATGCTCTTGTTCCGATTATTAGCTATTTTTACTATGTGACTCATACGAGTATAGACTAAGTTTCTAAGAAGTTGGAACGCTTTGATTTCATGTTTGTTTGAAAGTTATTTTTGATACTCGTCACTTGAAAATGTGAGTTTATACATTAATCAATTTGTCCCAATTTAAGCAATTAGCCTTCACCCACCAGTATTCAATCAAGTATATCATTTAAGCAATTAGCCTCATGGAAATATGTTTGGCATGGCAACACAAACATTTGATGCAAGATGCTAAAACACAAAATTGCTCACCTAGTACTCCGAGCCAAAACAAAGAAAAATAATTAGAAAATATGCACGCTTCTAACTAATGCAATACGACTAAATGCAATGCAGACATTATGTAATTTATAAGCTCGGCTATGAGCATGGCATATGATTCCATTCAAGACATGAGATAAAGCACGTATTCAAGCAATGAATTTGAACATTGATATTGGATTAGTATGAGGAGTCGAACCTTGGATGCATGCAAGACAATGGATGCAAAACATAAGAATGCTAATTTGAAAAATGATGTTCTATACTAACCATCGTAAGCAAATAAGTAAAAGGGAGAAAGACATAGGGTTGGAAGACATACAACTTATTACATATTGGCCCTCACATAAGAGGGTCTGAATCAAAGTCCGAAAGTTCGAATTAAACTCGTTATTACAAAACCGAATGAATAAATAAGCAAAGAATTAACTAGCTAGCTACTCTATTACAACAAGGATAATAATGAGAAATAAACTAGCTATCTAAGTTAATTAGCTATACCAATTACAAATAAACAATAATAACAATAATTACAACAAGACTAATTGTAACAATAATAATAAATTAATTAAAATAATACTCGGAGCATTAATTTACAACATTGATGTAAGCAAGGATGCACAAGGGTTACATGTATAGTGTCCAAGAACTGCTCTGTCTGCCTAGGCCTACTCTGTTTCACCTTCAGCCACTGCCCTCTGTTTTCTGCAAAACATACTGCTGACCAAACGTTAATGGCCAGTCGGCCCCCAATGAAGCTTGGCCAGGCCTAAATAAGGCTGGTCATGCCTTAATTTTATGCAAAATCCTGTTTTGTGCTCTAAAGTGAAAACAGTGCAGACAGAGTTATTTTGAACTTTGTTTGTCCCCCTCACACTTCTCTGTCATGGGAAAGCCTCAAGAGAGTTGGAATTGTTTCCAAAACCATCAATCAGCAATTTGTTTGCTTGATGATTTTGGCCATAATTTGGACAAAATTTAATGAATGCAATGAATAACAACCATCCCTCCCCTTTATAATGAGATAGCTCAAAAGGGGGAGTAAAGACGCTTCAAGGGTTGTCAAAACACCATGAATTGACGTGCGATGACTCTTGACACAATAGACTCAGCATAACGTCCGGCCGAGCCCAAGCAATATAACTCATTTTCTTTAAATGGGTTGGTTCATTTTAAGCTAAATTCATTAGTCTTTGCCATTCTTTAACCCATTTGTCCAAGATGATTATTACGTCCATTAAAAATTACGTCCACTAAGTGAGAAACATGTCAAACGGGAAGTGATTCTCAATATGAAAAAGAAACTATGCTGTTAACAATGAACCTCCGTAGAGATTAAGCCATTAAGCATAGATCTTTAGTTCATGTTTTGAATAACCGTTAACCGATTGAAACAACTCTCAAATAAAAGGAATGAATGGTAAGTTGATTATTAAAATGAGGCTCTTAAACAAGGAAACTAGACAAGGAAAAGCCAAGAACAACATGCAACAAGCTATGTATAAGGACTTGTGAGACAACAAGCAAACTAATCAAAGCATGAATCAATTAAACAATCTAGGACAACCCTAAAACAGCCTCTAATAGGTGAAAAACAGTGGCTCAAAGTGCAAGAAAAGAGCTTAAAATGCTAAACAACAAAGAAAGAAAATAAGGCTAGTAAGCAAGACAAGGAGGGATGGCTAACCCCTCAACTTTTGAAACATCAAAGCATGATTTTTAGCCTCTTTTAAACTCTAAAAATCAATTTAGAAAGCAAAGGAAAAGGGTGTGAAACAAGGGTTTGAGCTATAGGTGAAGGTGTAAGAAAGAGTGCTAACTCTCTCTACCCTTTGGTAGCTCTCCAAACCCAAGCTTAGACACTTGAAGGAGGATCAAAACGATAAAAAAATACAAGAACTTGATAGTAAATGATAGAAAAGAGAGTGAGAGAAGAGATAGTAAGCTTATACCTCTCAAGAAAGGTAAGCTCTTTGTTGTGAATCAAATTAAGTCCAAACACACTCTCAAGCTTGAATTGTGATGCTCAAGGCTCAACCAAGGTTCCTAGACTAAGGTGTGAAGGTGTATATGGTGTATGGATATAGGTTCAAGATGGTAAGCTTGCTAAAAGGTTGCTTGCACAAGAAGAAGGAGCTTTCAAGAAGGTGTATAAGCTTTTTAGAAATTCTTTAACCCTCAAAACAGAGATACAACTTCATTTTTATAGAATTTGAGCAAGAGCAGTCATAAATATCTTCAAAAATGGATAGCTGGCGGGCTCCTACCCAGAACAGTGTTTCTCGCTACTAAGGCACGGCCAGCCATCAATACCCATGGCCGGTTCTCAATGAGGCACGACCGGGCCTCAAAGAGATCCCCTGTTTCCCTGCTTTAGACTCAGCACAGGGTGGTACAATGTGTAAAAATGGATTTCTGGTGTATAAATAGTGGGAATATGGAAGGTTTGGGATTGTTTCGGAGCTTAAACATAGCCTCTTCGTTGAGACCTCGAACTACGCACAACACCATTTTCATCAATGAGTGTACCGAGCAAAGCACTCGAGCCTTACGGGCGATCAAAAATGGGGTGTCTATAGTTGCCCCTTTTTGATAGAGCTCGAAGTCATAAAGTGACGTGAGTGAAAGTCAAAGCCCAGAGATAACCCATTTTGATGAGGCTGCAAGGCTTGGGTAAGAAATCAAGACATAAACACAAAGACTGAACACCAGGGTAAAGCACAAATGAAATGCAGCAAATAACTTATGATCATGTAATGAAACATTCGAATTTAAATGAAGCAATGAAACAATGTTACAATCTAAACAAGAACGCAACGTTTGAATGAAAATGGAAATCAAAGTAAAACAACTCCGCCGTGTTTCACACGGAAAAGAAAGCACAAACCAAACTACGTCTCACGTAGAAAGGATGTAAGAAAATGCAGACCTAACTACGCCTCGCGTAGGAAGGGTGAAGGGCAATGTAACAATCGAGCGCACTCGAGGTTTTAACTGAGATCCTAATGCGTCCTACTGTAGACACCCCATTTTTGACCGATCTTAAGACTCAAACGTCATCGATTGAGCGCTCGGTGATGGTGTATGTTGTGCTCGTTTAGAGGTTTCGGAGTTTTGGCTGAGAGCCTTGTCTCCGGTCCTCTAAACTCTTTTGTGCTTCGGCTTAGTTTCTGGACTGAACTTTGTTTCTCTTCCCGGAGGGAGGGAGAGGTCTTGTAGACCATCTCTTTGTGGTGGTAGACCACTTTTCCCGTTTGGAAACTAGTTTCCGATTTTTGGAGCCTTTGGCCGCGTGCCTTGTCTCGGGACCGCTTAACGTTCTTCGTTTGGCGTGGTTTTTGAACCACACCTTGTTGCCTCTGCCTAGAGGAACACTGTGGTCTGGGAGACCACTTTTGTGGTTGCATACCACTTTTGGTGCTCGTCAGCTAGTTTTCGAGGCTTTCGGCCGTGTGCTTTGCCCCCCGATCTCTCGTCTTGCATCCGTTTTGGTTTGTTTTTGGTACAAACCTTATTTTCATTGTTTGAAAGGTGGTACAAGGGTGGGAGACCACTTTTTCTCCTTGGAGACCATTTTTCTTTTTGCCAGCTAGTTTTCTGGTCAGATAACTGGCTTGCTTGGTCTTTGGGCCATATTTTCTGGTCGGCCACCACACCACTAGCTTTATTTCATGCCCTGGACTCTCTCCCACCATGGCCGACCACTTTGTGTCTTGGAAGACCACTTGAAGTGGTCGGCCGACCACTTTAAGTAGTAGGCCGACCACTTGAAGTGGTCGGCTGCTTTTTGACACCTTTTTGGAGATATTTTCCTCCAGCTTTTGGGCTATCCTCCGTACACATGTATGGAGGGATTTGTTTAAGGCTTAGCTTCTTCAAGAAGCTTTGCCCTTTTGTTTCTATAAGAGGGAGGCTCCTCCTCCATCCTTTAGGTTCAGAAAAATGGAGCCTTGAGTTATACATATAGCCCATATCTATACTTCTTCATTTTGCTCTTGTTTTGTGTTCAAAAGTGTAGTTTTGTCTTGCTTTTTCACACAAACACACACTCAAACTCCATCCTTTTGCTACTGAGGTGCTTAGGAGTTGGTTTTGGTGTTCTTGGATTGCTTTGAGCTTGAAAAAGTTGCTGGAGTTGCAGTGGTAGAGAAGGTTTTCAAGGGTGAGTCTTTGACCTTTAAAACCCCATTTTTTATTAAGCTTTTGGACCCTTTTTCATACTGTTTTGAGCTTAACTTCCTACTGAAAAAAGTTCTGTATTTAAGTACTTAAAATAGTTGTTTAAGGTCACTTTTTCGTTTGGGGTGATTTACTCCCTCTTAGGCCTTGTTAGGCCTTGTTTTGAGCCATTCCTTTAGGCTCTTGTTGAACCCTTTGCATGACCTTTCTACCACTGAAATCCAAAGGATTTTCAGTGGTGGAAAGGTGGTTTTGGTGTCCTAAATAGGAGAGGGTTATCCCCTCTCCTTGTATTATGTTTACTTGCTTCATATGCCTCATGTTTGAGCACCTTTGACAAGCTTGTGTTAGCTTATTCTTAGCATGTATTTGTGTTTGTTTTGCTGAGGCATAACACTATTTTTGCTTTCTTTGTTCATTCCATGCATGGTTAATACACTTGTAGTGTAAATCACACAACCTAGCTTTATGTGCTTCATGAAATAGCATGTCATTCTAGCTTGTTTTCTTTCCATTTCAGCATGTTTTTGGTGATGTTTTACCATGTCATGACTCTGTTTTGGTTTGGTTTGGTTTGGTTGGCCTTTGCATGCTCCATACACTTGTAGTGTTGTTCCATGAAATAGCCTAACATGCATCATGTTGTAACATGTCATTTTAGCATGCTTTTGGTTTAGCTCTGAGAAGACTTTGTTCATGTTTTATCATGTTTAAGGTCTGATTTGTGTTGTTTTGGCCATGCATGACTGGCTTTGTATAGCTATGGTTCAACCTAGCTTGTTAGCTTTGTGTGTTGAGTCCTCTAACATGCATTACTTGGACTATTTCAATGATTTGGCATAAGTTATTATGTGATTTCAGTCCATGTTTCATGGCCATGCATTCACATTTGTCACCCATTCAATGCGTTGGAGGGTTGGCCCCTTTATGTCTTAACATGAACCATCGCGTATGCCTTCATGCCTTAGCTTGTGAGCCATCATTTCAGTGTTTATTTGGGGTTATTATGCCATGATATAACTCTGATTTTTATTGCCTAATTCATTCCATGCTTGGTCTTAATAGGTGTAGTGTAATCCGCCTTATTTGCCTTGTATGCATTATGCCTTATGCCCTTGTCACACCCCTAACCTGCCCCTAAAAGGTTTGGGCATGACCTAATCAGAAACAGATAGAATGACCTGTGATGAACAGCGTTTGGGGCCTGAGCGGAAGCAGTAAATTTAAATGACAATAAACAGACACATCCATTGAGCAACTACCAAAAACCAGGACCATTCCGAGATTTAACCAAAGATAAACATGCACACAGAAGTAGATTACAAAACATCTATAAATCCAGCCCAGACATTAGGCACACAAAACAATAGATACAATAACCCTGACCAGCAACATGGATACCAAAAATTACATATACAAAGAAAACTGGTCTAATATGTAAGGGTTCCCTCCTGTGCCTGGTTATCCTTAAGCTGACAAAATGCACGAGGTAATGTTAGAACAGCTCCCCAAGCTGGCTCCTACAGAATCAGACAACATATAGAATGAGACAAGCTCAGTGAATAATAGTGCGCAATAATAAAATCACAATGTACCTTAGTATATGTACCAAAACCAAATACAGAAATAACAAATTGGCCTATTGGGCCAGATAGCCTTTCGGCACAGGTAGCCTTGCGGCACAACGGATAGCCTTTCGGCACAACAGATAGCCTTTCGGCACAGGTAGCCTTGCGGCACAACAGATAGCCTTTCGGCACAACAGATAGCCTTTCGGCACAGGTAGCCTTGCGGCACAACAGATAGCCTTTCGGCACAACAGATATGTATGTATAACTTTCCAACATTCCAACACATAGGTTACTATCATAACTTACAGAAAATAGATAGTTATTAACGGATATTCCTGATACATGAATGTATATTTAATGCACTATTACTCACAGTGTTGTGGTAGCGTACTAGGTCCTTCTGGAGTATGCCCTGCACACAAACTGATAAATTAGTATTTTATGTACCACCACATTTCTTATAAATTTAAAACCATCTTACACTCATCAGAAAAATATTCTAAAAACACCGGTGAGTCAAGCACCCAAAGCTGAACGAACACTTTTTTTTTCCTGCAAAACAGTCCTCCGCTCGAGCGCCAACTTTCCCGCTCGAGCGGACAGTACAATGTGATCAAACATGCTGCGAGGTCGATTTTTGCGCTCGAGCGGAAATTCCCCAGCTCGAGCGGACAGAGTAATTTTCAGAAGAACTGCTGAGAGGGTGCATTTCCCGCTCGAGCGGCCATGACCTACGCTCGAGCGGACATACGACCCAGATTCAGGGCAGCTCGATTTCAACTCAAAATTTAGCAATCCAACCTCATTTTCATGCAATCAAAGATTAACCTCATGCAATACTTCAACCTAACAACACCATAACATGGATTCTACTTCAATTATGATAATTTACACTAACTTAGAGGCTTCAACAAGTCATCACTTCCTCAAATTCCATTCCACATTCAAGTTCTTCAAGCACGACACTTGACACCAACATGTTTCCATAGAATGATAACATAAAACCAAGAATTGAAGTATAAATTCATACATCACCCATTTAAAGTGTCAAAATAGACAATTATTGAGAAACCCTCATAACTCAAACATATATTATCTATGAACCAACACAAACATAATTCCAAGTCCTAAGTCACCACAAGAAGAGAACTTGAGTTACCTTGAATTTACTCACACAAATCTAACAATCTTGACAAGCTTTCTTGATGATTCACGTTTTCCCCCAATTCTTCCTCTTCCCTCTCTCTCTTTTTCTCCCTTAGAGTCTCACGTTTTTTATCATAGGCTCAAATGAGTCTTAGAGATAAATATAAACATAAAGGAGCATATAAGACGAAATTCAATCGCTTTACCATGCCGAAATAAAAATTTCACAGAAAATCCCATTATAGCTTAAAAATCATGTAGATTCCAAATATCAAATCAATTTTTGCAAATTAAATCTCTAAGGTGTCCAATTTCAGATGAAAGCAATTCAAGTGTAACAGATAATGTTTGATTTCAACAGATAAGAGTCAATATGTCTTCTTCCATGCAATTTACCGCACTTATACATAAAATTTCATAATAGATATTCAGAGATACAGAACAAAAGCTTGAAAAGATAACAGAATCAGATACGAGGGTCGGGGTATTACAGCCCTTCATGCTAGCATGTTTTGACTTCCTTCCATGCATGTTTTAGACTCATTTTAACATGTTCTAGGACTTGTTTTGGATTGCCTTAGTCACATGCTTCATGTTTTGTATACTTGTAGTACAAATGTTCTTGCTTGCCTCAAGCTTTGAGCACCATTGCATGCTTCATTTGTGTTGTGTACATGATTTGACATCATTTAATACTTCATTTCAGAGCATGTAGCATTGCCATGTCCTCACTTCATTCATGCTTTGAATACCTTTGAGTATTGTGCATTATTGCCTTACTTGTAGCCTAGCTTGTATGCTTGCATGTCTAGGTCTTCGAGCCTTCGTCTCAGCATGTTTAGGTCCTTATTTTGACCTACTTGAGCTCTGTCCATGCTTAGTTCATGCATTTGTGTCATGTATTGCATGCCTCATGTGTAGTCTTCATTGCTTATCCTATGCCTCATGTATTGCATGCCATACTTGTGTTGATTAAATGATTTGGCATCATTTCTTGTCTAATTTCAGTGCCCTTAGTGTTGTTACACTTCCATGCTTTTCACTCTTTAAGTGTTCTTGAGAGTTGCACCTTAGTGTCTTAATTGGTGAGCCAATTGGCATGCATGCTTGTATGTGTTTTCGGTGCCTTCGTTTTAGCATTATGGCCACTAATTTGGGCATGACTGAGGTCCACCCCTTTTGGTTTAAGTCCATTGATTATGCCATGTATATTGCATTGAGTATGCCATATTGTTTCATTGCATGGAGTATGCCATCTTACATTATGCATTGTGTATGCCATGCAGTTCATAGCATTGTGTATGCCAAGTTGTTTCTTCGCATTGAGTATGCATATTCCTAACATTGCCAAGTTGCCCTTGTAGCATTGCATTGTGCATACATGTGTTAGCATTGTTTGCATGCCATTTGCATTGGTAGTTTGATCATGTTGCATTGCATGTTGTTGCATGCTTGTCCCTTGCATTGTGTATGCCATGTAGTTGTATTACATGTTTGCCATGTTTCTTGTTGCATGTGTTTGGGAATAGGTGTTAGTCCAAATACGGGAAACGAGGGGCATTTCATACTTAAAGTGATGAAACGTGCCTGTAGACACCCCATTTTTGACCGTCCTCAAGACTTGGACGTCACCGCTTGAACATTCGGTGATTATCCATGTTTGTGTTCGTTTGGAGTTCCCGGAGTTCTCGGCTCGCGCGCCTTGCCTCAGGACCTCCGAACTTGACTGTTTTGTGTCTGGTTTTACACCAAACACTTGTGCTTTGCCTTTGAGGGGCAGGGACTGCCTTCTGAGGCATCCCCACATACCACCGGCTGTGGCTAGAGGCCACCGGCTGGCTGGTGTTGCCACCGGCACTATTTTGTGCCGGTCGGCACTCTTTTTGGCAAAATGACCATTTTGCTTTGCCGACTGCTTTACAGCTGCTTTATGAGATATTTTTAGACAGCTGTTTAGCTCTTGTTTCCCCTCCATACACGTGTATGGAGGGATGAGCCCTTGGATGACTTAGTTTGTAAGTCTTTGTTGCCTATAAGGAGAAGCTCTCTTCTCTTGGCTAAAAGGTTAGCAAATTTAGAGAGTTAGAGAGAAAAAAGAAAGAGAGAAGCTCTGGTTTTTCTAGGGTTTGAGTTGCATACACCTTCTATCTCTATCCTTCTCTTGTGTGTCTAGGTGTTTTGTGCCTTACTATTGCACACAAACACCTAGTGTTTCACCTTCTCCTTGCAACTGAGGTTCTAAGGGCTGGTTTTTGAAGTTTTTGACAGATTTTGAGCCTAAGGAAGCATCAACTACATCTTTGTCAAAGAGGTCAACAAGGGTGAGACACTAACCCTCTTTTTACCCCATTTTTGTACCTTATTTTTACCTAGTTTAGAACTGTTTTTGTGCTTAGTATATAACACATAAAAGTTCTTTTTTTTAAGCCTCTTTATTGTTCATTAAGAGTGTTTTGTGGTTTGAGCAAGTTTGACCACCCTTAGGCCTTGAAAAGGCCACTTTTTGTGCTATTTTGTGGGAGATCCGAGACTTTGGTGTTAGGATCTCTTCACCACTGAAATCTCGAGGGATTTCAGTGGTGAAGAGCATGCCTTAGAGTCTCAAGAAGGAGAGGGCCACCCCCTCCCCTTGATGTCCTTGAAAAGGGCAAGTTTTGGCTTCCTTATGGAGCTTCATACTTGAATGTGTGTTGAGCATGTTTGACTTATTTTTCATGCTTATATTGTCATATTATAACATGATTTTAAGTTGGCTTTAGCACTTCTTGCATGTTTTGTATGGTTGCTTTGTAATGCCTTGTATTGCCTTAACTTGCTCTAGGTTTGTGTGCCTTCTTTCTAGCATGTTTTAGGCCTAGATCCATGAAGCTTGTATGCTTATTTTGACATGCTTTAGTTCTGTCCATGGTCATTTTGGTCAATCTTAGCATGTATATTGTAGCCTCTTTGCATTTGGCTTGTTAGCCTTAAGAGCATGAATGTGTGGCATGCCATGCTTGCTTCATTTTTGATGGTTTGGAATCACCTAGCATGCTATTTCAGACCTTTTGGCAGGCTTGTATGCTTGCCTTAGTTGTCTCTTTAACGCTTTGAAAGCATGTCTTGAATGCCCCATGTTTTGGCCATTTTGCATGCCTTTGTATTTGAGTCACTTAGATGCCATCTAGGTGGTCCTTTAGGCTTAGTTTTATGTGTTAAAACTCTGTTTTTAGGTGCTTAAGTATTGCCATGAGTGGTTGTGCTAGGTGTGGTTCAAAGCCTCATTGGCTTGTCTTAGTGCTCGGACCATTTGCATGCTTTGTTTGGTCTATCTTCGACTTGGTTTGGCACCATGCTTTGCATGATTTTCAGAGCTTTACAATGCATGCTTATTGTCCTTGTTTGGTATCTCCAAGTGTGCTTGGGAGTTGCTATGTTTATGCCTTGAGTTTGGATCATAACACTTGCATGTGTGTGTGTATTTAATCTCCATTTCTAGGCACTTTGGCCACTGATTTTAGGCCTATTTGAGTTGCCTAAGTCTTGTATAAGGCCATCCTTTCATTGGTTTGCATGCTTGCCTTGTATGCTTGCTTGTATGTTTGCACAAGTATATTGCATAATCCATGTTGCATGATAGATAACATGACTAGGTTGCATTGCATCCACGTGCATTCCTTGTCCCTTGACTTGGTGATAGGGGTTGGGACTTTGATTTGTTTGGTTTGCATGCATTTGAAATCAAAGTTGCACACTTTGTTTCTTAGGGCCATCACGCATGGAAATGCGCGATTGGTGGTCCGGGAATCGAGGCACATGCCCCCTTGAGTCAATAACATGATAAGGGGTGTGTATAGTGCATAAATACCTTGAATCACATTGCCAAGCATGTTGTTGCCCTCTGCTGCTGTGAGTTGCAGGTTCTGCAGGTATTAAGTGCCGGCCGGCACTATTCAGTGCCGACCGGCAGTCAATTGCCAGCCGATAACTTCATATAGTGCCGGTGGCCTCCTTCTTCAGCCGGTGGTACTCCCCAGTGCCCTAAGAGGCACTCCTGGGACTTTGGCAATTTTCAGAGGAGGATAGCAGGGGAAACAGAGGCAACCTGTCACGACCCAAACCCGGCCCTATGGGTTTAGCACCGTAACTGGCCAGTAATCCGAGATTACCGAAGGCCTGCAGAACAGTAATACAGTAAAACAGAGTACAGGGCCTGGCGGAAGCCATTACAGTAAATAACTAGTGTCCATTGAGCTGTGAAAATCTGTATGCCAAAAACATTTTTCATGCATTCATTCAGTTCCAAACAGTACAGTCTATATACAATCATATACATCATTCAGTACGCGAATCAAATCCCTCGATAACAGTACAGTAAACAGTAAACAGTTTATACAACTATACAAAACAGTCAAGAGACAGGTGGGGGACACAAAAACACCCCAAGCCATAGCATGGCGTCTCAGAACCTCGCAGTGAGGCACATAGGCTGGCTTGACAAAACTGGGGGACTAACCCACGCTCTTAGCTCCGGTCTGGCTGCTGAGAACCTACATATATATATAAACAGTGAGCTAAAGCCCAGTGAATAACAATAGGTGTAAAGAGGTTATGAATGAATGTCCTTACAGTAATGAAATCAATTCATTATACAGTATTTCAATCTTTCAGTATTTCAGTCAATCAGTATTTCAATCAATCGATCATATGTGGTACATCCATTAGCCTATAAACAGTAGGTCCAGAAGGACCGGGCCTTAACAGACCCAACAATAATGATGGCCATCAATCGATAAACGATATGGTTCCACAAGGAAACCGACAGAGCTCTGTAACAGTCAATAACAGTAGGTGCTAAGGATGCCACAGTACAGTTCAGAAATAAAGGACATACATTCATTCAATAAACAATATCAGTTCATTAAACAGTTCAGTTCAGTATTCAAAAGATAACCATTTTGAACATATCTTTACACAATCTGTTACTCACAGAGATTGGGCTAATAGCAGCTAGAGCGCGTCCCCGAAAGCCAACCCTAAACAGTCAATAAATAGAACACACACTAAGTTTCACAATCGGGAAGGATGATAATTAAATCCCTAAATTTCCTCGGTGTGGTTCTATGTCCAAATCCTCATTAAGATGCCTTAAACTAGGCCTAAGAATGCCTAGGATGAGATGAGGATGCAAAAATACACTTGGAAGGCATTTTTCAAAAGTTGCTGAAAATAGGAGCCTCGCTCGAGTGAGCCTTCCTTCGCTCGAGCGAGCTTCCAAAATCAAAGGCTTCGCTCGAGCGAGAAATCCTTCGCTCGAGCGACCTGCATGAACAGTAAAAGTACTGGTTGCTGGATTTTTACGCGCGATACCACGCTCGATGCTCGCTCGAGCGGAGCCCTGAATAAAGGTGCTCGCTCGAGCGAGGAATCCTTCGCTCGAGCGAGGAAGCAAAATCTGGAATTTCCAGATTTGTCTTCCAAGTTCGAACCAAGCATTCTACCATCCAAAACTCAACCTCTTGGGCCCAAATTCTGGAAAAACATTTCAAACTCATAGTACAACAAGTTTTAAAGCTCAATTTATGAATTCAAGCCCCAAAGGTTGGTCAATTAAATCCAACATTCAAACCCAATTTCAAGAACAATCTTTAAACATGCAATGCATGAACTTTAAACCAAAATCAACCTTTAAATCTTGCTCTATTGAGCTCCAATCTTTCAAAACAATTTGAAAACATGGACTATGATAAAAACATGGACATGCATGTATCATTCTCAAGAATTCAACTTCAAAAGTCCACAAATTCAACATGCATGCATGAATTCTAGCATGAATCAACCTATATGGACTCAAACATGGTTTAATTCTACAATTGAGCAAGAATCATGCAAAATGAAGCTCCAAGATGACAAGAAGACAATGAATTCCTTACCTAGAGTGTTGATTTCAAGTCTAGCAAGCTTAATTTAGCCAAGTTACACTTTAATTCCAAGCAATTTCTACAAGATGAGCTTAATACTTCTCTTAACTCTCACTCTCCCTTGTTTCTCTTGTTTGGTCGGTTGAGAGGCAAGAAAATGGCTGAGGGAAAGCTTTGATCAAGTGTATAGGTTCAAGTAATATTAAACAATGGGTCCACTAAGGTGGCAATGTGGTAAATAAGTCCATCTTGACAATTAACTCGTTTAAATCTAATTTAATCATTCCTAATCAGTTTTCAGATAAATATACCATAAAATCACAAATATTCTACTGATTCCAAAACACTAAACGGTTCCTAATTCGGTCGCCGATAAGGCCTTCAATTAGCAGTTTAAACATATGGATTCGAACAGATAATCAATCAATCAAACAGATGCAATATACAATTCAATAGGTAAACTCATTCAATTTCAGTTTCGATTTCAATCGGTCCACTCAGTACTTCGGTTGATTCGATTATCAGTCATTAGCGGTTCAATTTAGCAGTAATCAGTATATAATTCAGTGGTTAATCGGTAATCAATACGAGGGTTGTTACACAACCCGTGCATGGCAGTGCGATTCCGAGCCAATTCCGAGCGCGCGCTGCATTTGAGCCCTCTTCCCGAGGCGTTTACTGCTTTAATTAACTTAGTTAATTTGTTAATTAATTTAGTTAATTTGTAATAATTAATTAGCTTGCGCAGTTAATTAATTTGTATATTCTTTCGGTCCCTCCGAGCGAGGGCAAAGTTGTAATAAGTGTGTGTGAGTGGGTGTATGTCTTCCAACCCCCATCTCTTTCTCCCTTTTATTTACCTGCTTACAATGGTAGATTAGGGCACGTCTATTTTAGCATACCTTATGCTACGCACGCGTGCATTCATGCATTTGTTTACATGCACCGGGCTCGGTACATCATACAAGCTGCATTGCAATTTTCAATTCCAAATTGAATACGTGCTACTCGCGCATTTCACATGCCATGTTTAGGGTTAGCCGAGCCTACTCTAGATTGCATCTATGCCTGTGTTGCATTAGCCACTTAACATGAACTAGGTCATGCATGTTTGCTAACCGGGTTATTGTTTTGGCACGGAGTACAATGTAAGTATTTATGCTTTAGCATATCGCATGTGTGTGAATGTTGACATGATAGTAGGCTTACCATGCGGCTAAATGCTTATGTGTTATAAACTGCTTTAATGCCTGTGGGTGGAGGTTGGGTTGCCTGAGTTGGAAAAACTCGTTGAAATCTGTGTTTTAGCCTACTTGCGAGTAGCAAATCCCGAAATGTTTTCAAAACGAACGGATATGCAATGTTTATTTCCAAATTAGGCAATCTAGTCTATACTTGTTTGCTGTGCGCATAACATAGTAATTCTAGGCTAATAATTGGAATAAGAACACATAACGTTTTCAAAATCGGATATCATGGTTAGTAGAGGCCGGTCTTCGGACCGGGCGAAAGGGGGTGCTCATAGCTGACCTTCCCCGATCGTACCCAAGCTCCCGAGCCAAGTCACTTTGGTGATGACGGACACGTGGCCTTTGGCACCGAGTCAGGGTTTCCTAAATTTCCCATTTTAAAATATTTAGGTGGCGACTCTGTAATCTGGCAAAGCAGTCCATGTTTGGCACTACTTTTTCAAAATCTGTTTTTCTTCAAAACGATTTGCCAGAGTTGGACTCTTTGGTTCAAGATTTAAGAACCGCAACAAACAAAAAAGAGAGTCCGAACTGTAGCGCGAGGTGGTCCCCCGCGGACGCTCTTAATCATACATGATAGAGTTCTAGGTCTTATGTGTTTACTTGTGCATTCATTTTACATTGAATTGTGCAACTTCGCCTCTCGGCCATCATGCATTGAAATGCGCGATTGGTGGCCCGAGGGTCGAGAACCACACCCCCTTGAGTTCATCACATGATAGGGAGGGTGGTTGTGTACACATATCTTGCAAATACATTGCCATGCCCTTTCTTGCTCTCTGTTGCAGCAAATTGCAGTTCAGCAGCAACAACTGGCTGGCCAGCTAGTTCACTTTTCTGGTTTTTTCAACAACCAAAAGTGGTCGGCAGGTGTCTGGAGAGACCAAAAGTGGTCGGCCACCCTCCCACAGGTTTCCCTAGGTGGAGTTTCATCTTTCTGGAGTTTGGTGCAGGGTTCTGAGGACAGATGAAAACAGAGGCAAATCGGGGCATTGCATTGGATTTTCAAGCGAAGCGACCGGGCTCGCATGCGTTCCTTTCCCTCTGAGGCTCTTGATTTACTGCTTTCCTTAGCTGCCATGCTTAGATAGCTTGCTTTTGCTTTGGTTTGTACTTTAATTAGTTAATGCGTTAGCTATTTCAATTCGTTTTGTAATAATTAGTTAATTAGGATTAGTTAATTAATTTATTGTGTAATAATTAGTTTAATTAGCTTAGATTAGCTAGTTAGCTTCTTATTCGGTCCCTCCCTCGAGAGGGCGTATTGTTGTAATAAGCGTGCGTGTGTGTGATGCATGTCTTCCAACCCCCATTTCTTTCTCCCTTTTACTTAACCGCTTACGATGGTTAGTTTTAGGGCATATTTCGTTTAGCATACCTTATGCTTCGCATGTGTGCATCATTCATCTATCTTGCATGCACCGGGCTCAGCGCATCATACTAACTGCATTGTATTTCAATTCCAATTTGAATACATGTACCAAGTTGCATTTCACATGCCATCTTAGAATAGCCGAGCCTATCTAAGTTGCATTTTCACATGTGTTGCATTAGCCATCTTAACATGAACTAGGATCATGCATGATTTCTAACTAGTTCTCTGTTTTGGCTCAGAGTACACTGTGAGTGTTTATGCTTTAGCATACTGCATGTGTGTTATTGACTGCCATGAAAGCATGCTTGCCATGAGACTAACTGTTTATTTGATATAACTGCCTGAATGCTTGTGGGTGAAGATTGGATTACTCGAATTGGAACAATTCATTGAATCCCGAATTTAGCCTACTTGCGAGTAGCAAACTTCAAACCGTTTTCAACAAAACGAACATGCAATGTTTTGTTCCAACTTAGGCGATCTAGTCTATACTTGTATGTTGTGCACATCACATAGTAATTCTAGGTTAAATAAATGGAATAAGAACACATGCGTTTTCAAAAACAAAATATCATGCTTAGTACATGCTGATCTTTGATCGGGCGAGCGGGGGTGCTCATTGCATGACCTTCCCTAATCGTACCCAAGTTCCCGAGCCAAGGCAACTTTGGTGATGACGGACACGTGGCCTTAGGCACGAGTTAGGGTTTCCTAAATTCCCCCAAAATAAAATATTTAGGTGGCGACTCTGTATCTGGCAAAGCAGTCCATGTTTGGCACTTCTTTATTAAAAATTAGTTTTCCAAAACGATTTGCCGGATTTGGACTCTTTGGTGATTTATCGGTCTCACATCGCACATTGTGAGATTAGATTCAGAACCATGACATTTGAGTCCGAACCGTGGTAAGCCCAATGAACAGAACGGAATCCTGCGCCAATTTCTTCATGCGCGGAGCGCCGGGACGTTCGGGGCACGTCCACACCTACGTGATAAGAGGAAGGGTGGTGTAAACAAACAGGCACACCTGATGTTTTTAATCGAGAAAAGCACCCCTACCGGGTCACACGCGAGAGGGGGAAAGATTGGTGTGAACGAACAGGCGCACTTGCTGTTTTTAACCAATATGAGCACTCCTACCACGTTGCACGCGAAAGGAGTAAAGATTGGTGTGAATGAACAGGCGCACCTGTCATTTTAAACCTATTTGGACAATTCTAACATGTTAGATGCGAGAGGAGGAAAGATAGCGTGAACACCGGGCACACCCGATGTTTTTAACAGATTTGGACAATCCTAACACATCGCATGCAAGAGGAGGAAAGGTGGTGCGAAACCGAGCACACCCGATGTTTTTAACTGATTTGGACAATCCTAACGCATCGCACGCAAGAGGAGGAAAGGTGGTGTGAACAAACAGGCACAACTGTTGTTTTTAACCGATGTAAACAATCCTCACGCGTCGCACGCGAGAGGAGGAAAGGTGGATCGATAAAAGAACAAACAAGTTTTTAGAATTTGGTAAAGCGAAACTAACTCCCCCAGGAAGGCCTCGGAAAACACAGTCCATGGAGATAATTCAAAACAAGATGCAACGCATAAACGTGAATTAGAAGTAAACACAGATTGCACACAGAGACACATAAGATCAAAACAATCAAAGCAATGTAGTAAAGCGAAAGCCAATTGCCAATGCGTTAAAACAAAGGGCTTTAATTTAAACACAACACACCGTGTTCCAATTTGATGGTAAAATGGATGGTGATTTTACTGTGGCATGAATAATTTTATCTGGAACTCCTCTGAATGAACTGTACATACAATAATTGTTTGTTTACGGAGTAACAGAACATATTACGATTCAGGCAAAACAATTTGTAAGCTAATAGAACAATTTAAACTAATTAAAAGTCTTAAACAAAACAAATCACATTATAAGTTTAAACTATGAGTTAAATAAATAAGTTTAAACAAATTAAATTAAGAATCGAATAAATCAAATTATGCATTCACACAATAAAATAGAATGAACAAAATTCCTCTATTTTCTTTCCCTTCTCCTTTTTATATTTTTTTGCTTACCTTTTTTTTCTCTCATTTTCCTTTGTTCATTGTTTTTTTTTTTTTTTTGTTCTTTTTTTAAACTCTCTTCTTCACTGTTTTCTTTTTTGTTGCTTTTTATTATTATTTTTTTCCAGATTAAAGCTCCATAATACAAGAAATAAAAAGAACAAAAATTGACTGAATTCACACTAAGGACCGGCCGAGCCTCGATAAAGCGCGGCTGGGCGTCAAAACAGCTGGCCGGCCCTCAATAGCGGGACAGGGACAGATCGGTCAATCCGCGAGTCACGTTTGTTTTAAACAAACTCAAACCTCATTTTCTCACACCCTCTCATCCGAAACTCCCTCTCCTCTCTCTCTAACCTTTCTTTCTCTCTAGGTTTCCCCTTTCCTTGAGTTACCTAACAATCCTCACAAAATTTTCCTTAAAACCCTTTTAATCCTCTATATTTTGAACCGAACAAAACTTGATTTGGTGGAGTTTTGAATTTTTCTCTTGATTCCTCTCACATTTTCCCACACTTTCCTTTTTTCCCCCTTTGATTTTCTAGAACCTCTTTACTTTCTCTCTCCTAGGGTTTGAATTTTGGGATTTTCACCCATTTTCACTCATCCCCCTCACTTTTTCTTCACTTTTTTCACTTTCTATCTATGGCTAGTGACGAGGTTCCCATCTTAGACCCTGCCATTGGTATTGGGGCCGTCTTAGGAGAAAATATGGAGGCTGAGGACGCTCTCGCGTTGCTTCTCCTTGTTGATAGACCATTTGATGCGGCCACCTACCGACCACGTACACATGCTCCATCCCCAGGCGGTATTTTGAGATTTGAGGGCCTCATCCCTGGGATAGATGAGGAGAGCCCGCGGAGCACTTGTTTGCCGATGCCTCCACGGTAAGCAACTTTCCTTTGTTTTGTACATATGTTCAATCTCATAAGCAAACCACTCATTAATGCTACATACCCTCCCCATTTACAGGTGATAGCTAGGAGTATTGGCGGCTATGGATCCATATCCGGCCCTTGGCACTGGTATGAGAGGCTTCCCGCAGAGGTCCGCACACTGGTTGATGTTGCCAGCTTTGGGCCCTTCTTTTCAGACCTCATACAGATGATGACTAAGTCATTGCTTTGCGGGGCCCTAGTAGAGAGATGATGGGATACCACTAACTCGTTCCACTTCTCATCGATTGGGGAGCTGACCTTGACTGCATACAATTTCTCAATTCTTACTGGCTTACGGGTCGGGATTGGCGCCCTGATCCCATGTGATCCTGATATGACGCAGTGGAGAGCCACATAGCGTCAACTTCTCAAGACGATCCCGGACACTACCAGTCACGGGACGGTGAAGTATAGTTAGTTCTTCGATCATTTCTCTGATTCTCAGACCGCTACTCCATATGAGGTCGCCCAGTACACCCGCGGCTTCCTTATGTATCTCCTCTGTACTACCCTGTTTGCGAACAGGGAAAATACCATGGGGTTATATTTTCTGGGAGCACTGGTGCACCTACCACAGGTGGCAGAGTATGACTGGGGTGGCGCCGACCTGGCCACCTTGTACTGTTATATGAGCTCCGTATCCCGCCGCAAGGCGGATTCACTCGGCAGCTACTAGAGGGTTTGGGAGATATGCCTCACACTTACTTTTTTTGTGCATTCTGTTCAATTCTGTATTTCCTGCTCATCTTTGCTATGTATTTCCTGTTTATCTGCTCATTTACTTCATCCATCTTTTTCTGCTTGTAGCTATGGGTTTACACATATTTCACCTCTCTGGCTCCAGTCCCGGTGAGGCCGATTGAGTTGTCAGTACCCTGCTCCAGGTACTACAACTCCTGATTTGAGCGACGCCACTGCGTAGACCAAGACTTCCCCTACTTTTGCCATTTTTTTAACACCATCACTGCGGATCAGGTAACAAAATATTAGTCTTCATATTTCCATACTATTGTTTCCATACTGCTGTTATTCTCATACTGTACTATTTCGATACTGTACTGTTTCCGCACTGCCCTGTAATTCTCATACTGTTGCTTCTTATACCATTGTCACCATACTACTTAGATCCTTTACATCTGACATCTATTTCCACAGGTTGACTGGCACCCTTGGGCGGGCATCCCTCAGGCAGCGAGGGTGACTTACGTTGCTGCATGGCATGTCTCTACCATGCGGATTCTGTTTGAGGGCCCCTTTGGCCGAGCTTATTATTTGAAGGAGAGGTTCATCCGCCAGAGACGAGGGGTAGTAGATCCGGACATTCCACATCCTCCTCCTCCTGACATGAGAGTAGTAGATGATCTTCACGACAGTCCTCAGATTGACTTCCTGATGTTGGGAGAGGATGGTGACCGACATTATGAGCCTAGCGACTTCACCACTTTCTTGCAGACTCGGGTGATGGCGCCTCTTACCCATGGCGTGGCTCGTGCTGTTCCAGAGGTTACTGCTACTGTTGCCATTGAAGGAGTTCCTGCTACAGCTCCCATTCCTGGGCTTCCAATGATTCCTATAGAGGTCGTATACATGTGGCCAGATGGGGTGATTGAGTAGATCCCCTTTGAGCAGATTGATGAGAGGGATCGCAAGTTGCTACTTGCTTCCACTATTGAACAGGTACATACTTTTTCCTGTTTCTACCTATTGTGTTACTTTATGTTTGCACCGCCCTCTGTTATTTCTGTTCACTGTTCCTTGATGCTCTTCCTTTTGTAGGTACCCAGGGCATATGATGATGACCTCCTTCGGACGATTGACCGATTGCTTCTGATGGTGCGGAGGAGACAGACTGCTCTGGCTACTCATGGGATTGAGGTATGCTTTTGCCCCTAGTTTACAGTCATGACAATCTTGCTTATGACTTTATTGGCCTCTTCTGATATCTATACTTTCTCTTTGTTTTCAGCTTGAACTAGCACCAATTGCACCTGCAGGACCTTTTGCAGCTAGGAGACGGAGACGAGGCCCAGTGAAGGGTAGATGAGGAGCTGACCGAGGGAGAGGCAGAGTGAGGCAGCGCTTACCGCCCGAGGAGTTCTTCGAGGAGTACATGACTTCTGAGGAGGAGGAGTAGGCAGTTGACATATAGTTTAGCAGCCCCAGTGATGACAGCGATGCACCTCCTTCCCAATCGAGAAGGAAGAGAGTGATGATGGGTTGCTGATGATGATGATGATTTTCTATTTTTGTTTTTGTTTTGATTTGTAGTTAAAGACTAGCTTCAGATAGACCCTGTGGTTTTTGAAGGATTTCTTTTGTTTTGCTGCTTTGTAAAACAATGATCGGGATTGGACCCCATTAGTTTATAAAAGACAAATTTTTGAATGATCTCCTTGCACAATATATGATAAATGGCATGTGATGAATGGTGTAACGTTTGCATAGTAACTTCACATAAGACTTAAATCAATGAATATCTGCTCTTGCATTCATTATTGAGTCGGATAGCAACCCATAACAGGACAAAATGTAAAATACAACTCAATAATAGGAAAACAAAATAAAAACAACTCAAAAATGATAAAAAAAAAACATTTGGTACAAACAAAACAAGACTCAAAAGACAGCCTCGATACGCCAGGACAAAGGCCAGCTCTTTCTACAACTGCACTGATCTGAGCCGCCATTCAGACCCGGCTAGGCCCAAATAGGCACGGCCGAGCCGGGCTTCACTGAGGCACGGTCGGGCCTAAATATGAGGTTGGTCAGTGCTGCCCAGCTGTCATACACTACTCCTTCTCAACCTCTATAAATGGTGCTCCTATGCTGTTTTTCTGGCAGAATAATAAGTCTTTGGTGTTTTGCTCTCAAGATGGAGACACTGTGCAACAATAGGCTCCGAGACTAGATAGCCACTTTGGACGGCTTGGAAAAGGTGAACTTTCGCGGGTTTGGCCTAAATGACCTTTTTCCTCTGATCGACACTTCTCTTTGCTTTCCCTTCCTCCATGCCACTGTTCGATGTTGGAATCTGATCACTCATGTATTTCAATTCGGATCATAGGAGATGTGTTCAACAATCGAAGAATTTCAAGCTTTGATGGAGTCTCAGCGCGACAAAGAAATCATGCCGCAGCCCCGTTTTGGCCATGCCTAAGCTTTGGGACGGATATGCAGGCTAACATTACACGAGGCTTGGTCTTTGGCACATGATGAGGAGCTAGACATCCCCGACTTAGTTCATCGATTTTCAGTTATTGGAGACAGGAGTGACCTTCTCTGGCAAGGCCACTGGCAACATGCTTTCCTCCTTCTCGCGTAATTCCTTCTTGCCCCTAGTTTCGGCGGAGCTAGCATCCGGTTGATTGAAGTGGCCCAATGTTTGAAAGAGGGTAAGAGTTGCATGGGTTTGGCATTGGTTGAAACCTTGATGGGTTTGGATGCCTTTCATCGGCGAGAGACTACCCGCTTTGCAGGGAGTCCATTACTTCTCCAGGTATTATTTTCCATCCTTCTAATTTATGATTCTCACATCACTCGACACTCAATCTCTGTTTTTCTCTCATAACCTCTTCCTTACTTTTCTTTCATCGTACACCTCTCTATTCTTTAATCTCTTCTATTTTTCATCCCTCCTCAGGTATGGTTGATAGACAAACTGCAAGTAGTGAACCCTTGCCCCAAGTACTCAGCCCAAGCTTACTTCTTTCACCAACGACTGATCGATTTCCCCTCAGAGGGGTCATGGTGTGATTGGATATGCAGCAAATCTGCAGCTGGCATAACTTAGCGTTGCCTTTAGTTTAATTTGGCTGAAATGAGCTACAACATGTCCCGACAGTTGGGCATATAGTTGATTGGCCTCACACACTGCGTGTTTTATTTCCATCTACAGTTCAGACGCCAGTTTGGGCATGATCAGACCTGCTCGGAGGAGGAGGTAGAATACCTGGCTTCATTCTTGTTTCGTGCTTCACACCTGCCCTGGTACCTTATTGCCTGGAGGACAAGAGAGATTCTGGCCCTTGCCATTAGTTTCAGTTACACCCTGTATGAGGAATGTTTGGCTTGGCTCGAAGAGGAGGCAGAGGTTGGGCCGTCTTTGGCATAGAGCCACCTGACTTAGCTGTGCCCCTAGTTTTACTGCTTTGATATTTTTTTTTCGAGTTTTAAGATGTAAAAGCAACTTTGATCTAAATCAAAGATGGAGAATGTACTTGTGTTAAAATCAATAAAATTAAAGTTGTGAGTATTGAAAATTTTCCTTTCGATCCCAAAAATGGTGCAAATTATAAAAGGGTAAAATTTTGAACAAAATCAACTTTTATTAAAACTTTTCAAAACAATTTTCGGAAACGATCATCACTTGACACGCATAGAATCGATTCTCAAGATGTACAATCCCGAATCAAAAGATCATAACTGCCCCTGATTGCATATCACTGTTGCTCTGTATTGTAACCAGCTTTTCTTTCCAAAATGAAGATCACAACCAAACTAATAGATGACGAACAAAGATGACCTGATCAGGAAAACGGACAGGACAGCTGAGTTGCAGTTAGTTAGGGCCAAACTTCAGGATGAAGTTGCCTTCGAATCCAAAAAATGGGAATCAGGCTTTACGTAGTTCGACTAAGGTTCACTCGAGTATTAACTCTCTCCTTTGTCGCCCTTTAGGGTTTTTAACTTTGCGAGCTCAATTTTCTTTATTTCTAATTTTTTTGTGCTCTAACTTTTGCCTAGGTCGCCTTTTCGGGTTTTCGGCCTAGCGAGCCTTTCAGGGGTAATATTTCCTCAATTTGTCCACATTAATCGGTTGTAAGAACTCCAGGCCATCTAAGTCCATGAGAATAACCACCTCTCCTGACCAGATTGACTTGATGATGTAAGGCCCAGTCCAATTGGGTTTGAACTTGCCCCTAGGGTCATGGATAGGAGCCCGGTTGTCTTTTAGCACCATGTTGCCTTTTTTAAGATTTCTGAACTTAACTTTCTTGTTAAAAGCCCTGGCAACTTGACATTGGTAGCCCTGGACATGATACAATGCCCTTAGTCTTCTCTCATCAAACAACATTAACTCCTCAAACTTGCTCTGCTGCCTGTCCGCCTCCGCTATCTAACACTCGACCATAACCTGCAACGACGGCACTTCAATTTCAATTGGCAAAACAGCCTCCATTCCATAGACAGAAGAATAGGGGGTTGCCCCTGTAGATGTTTGGATTGAGGTTCTATAGCCCCATAGCGCAAATGGCAGTTTCTTTGACCAGTTCCTGTAGGTTTCCACTATCTTTTATAGAATTTTCTTGATATTTTTGTTCGTAGCCTCAATAGCTCCATTGGTCTGTGGCCTATAGGTTGATGACTTATGAAAAGCCACGTTGTATTTCTCAAGTAGCTCTAGCACCTCTTTTTTGAAGTGCAACCTATTATCGGAGATAATCTCATTCGGAACTCCGTACTGGTAGATGATATTGTTCTTGATGAACTTAGCCACATCTGATGCTTTTAGCACAGAGTAGGACTGGGCCTCCACCTATTTGGTGAAGTAGTTGATTGCTACCAAGATGAATTCATGTCTGTTTGACCCCTTTGGCGTAACTGTGCCGATAACATTTATCCCCCAAACAGAGAATGACCATGGTGAAGTCACGTTGTAGAGCTTCGACGGTGGAATGTTCATGCGATTGGCATAAACCTGGCATTTGTGACAGCGCCGAACAAAACCAATACAATCCTCTTCCATGGTTGACCAATAGTAGCCTTGTTTAAGGATTTTTTGGGCGAGCATCACAACCGTTCATGTGGGCTCCGCACTTTCCTCCGTGAATGGTCTCTATAAGGCACTTTGATTCCTTTTTCTCAACACACAGTTTATGCATTCCCAAATGGCCTTTTTTGTACAACTCACCCCTGCAGATGATAAATTGAACGGCCAGACGTCGTATTCCCCTTTTGTCCTTGGTAGTTGCTCTTGGTGGATACACCTCTTTCTCTAGGAAATTCCAAATATCGTAATACCAGGGGTTCTTGTCTGAAGCCTTATCTATTGCGACAATGGTTGCATAGGCTGGTGTGTACTTCTATTCAATAATGATCGGACGTATCCTGACTCCCAATAGAATGTCTACCATAGAAGATAGAGTTGACTAGTGTGTTAGCAAATCGGTTGTTCTCCCTTAGCAGATAGGTAAACGTTAGCTTTTCAAACCTTGGAATCAGCACATCCAAGACCAGATGGTAAACCTTTATTTTCTCCTCTTTAACTCGCCAATCTCCGCTGGCTTGAGACACAAACAAGTTCGAATCCCCGATGACGTCCAACCTTTTTGCCCCTGGTTCCAGGGGCGGTTTCTAAACCAGCAATACACACCTCATACTCTGCTTCATTTTTGGATAATTTAAACTGGAGTTTGAAGACTAAGGATATATGGGAGTCATTGGGTGCTATCAGCAACACATCGATCCCATAACCATATTGATTGGCTGCTTCGTCAAAGTACATCATCCACATTTTCTCTTCCATTTGTAGAATATCTTCATCTGGGAAAAAATACTCCACCGCTTCATCCTTCTCTACTGGGTGATCTGCTAGGAATTCTGTTATAGCTCTCCCGTTAACCACGACTTGTGTGTAACATTTTTGAGATCAAATTCAGAGAGAAGAAGCAACCAATGGCTAGCCTACCCGTAAACGCTGGTTTCTCAAAGAGATATTTGATGGGATCTAATCTCGAAACCAAAATTACCGAGTGAGGTAACAGGTAGTGCCTCAACTTCCGAGTAGCCCATACCAAGGCTAGGTAAGCTTTCTTGAGGGGAGTGTAACGGGTCTCGTAGTCAGTATTTTCTTGCTCAAGTAGTAAACGACTTTCTCCACCTTGGCCTCCGACTCCTAAGCCAACATATACCCCATGGTTGAATTCGTGACTAACACACAAAATTAGTTTTCAGAAAATTTTACTTTTTTATTTTTCATATTTTAATATTTTAATGAATTTTTTAATATTTTAACCATTTTTTTAAAATTTTTTAGACACACCTAACATAAATATACTTAAAAAGTATAATATTTTTGAGAAAAAAATCTTTAAAAAATATACTAAATACCAAAAAAAAAAAAAAACAAAAACAAAAATTCAGTACATTTTTGTATTTTTGTGTATTTATTAATTTTTTTAAAATATTTTTTTACAAATATTTTACTATTTAGATATATCTAAGTAAGGTACATCTAAAAAAGTAAAAAAATTACTTAAAAGTTTAAAAATATTCACTAAAAACAAAAAAACACGAAAACAAAAAACTCAGTTTTCAGAAATTGAATTTAGAAAATTGAAACCAAACACACTGAACAGTTTTCCCAGTTCTGGTAGTGATAACACAGGCGAATACTGCAGGTACTGCTTAACCTGTTCAATAGTGAACTGACAACGATCATTCTATCAGAATTTCTTCCTTTTCTTCAGGAGACCAAATAGTGGTTCACAGGTCAAGGTTAGTTTTGAAATAAACCGTCTTATGAATTGCATTTTACCCAAAAAGCCGTGCACTTCCTTTTCAGTCCTTGGTGGTGCATTTCTAAGATGGCATTGATTTTGGAAGGATCTACCTCAATTTCTCTCTATGTGATCAGAAATCCTAACATTTTTCCTGTTGTTATGCTGAAGTTGCTTTTTTGCGGTTCAACCTCAATCTGTACTCTCTGATCCGCTAAAAGAATTTCTTCAAGGCGGTGTAGTGGCCCTCTCGATCTTTGAACTCGACAATCATATCGTCCACATACGCCTCAACCTCTTTGTGGATCATGTTGTGCAGAATGGTGGTTGCAACCCTTTAATAAGTAGCTCCAACATTCTTCAACCCAAATGGCATGACTTGATAGTAGTAGGTGCCCTACAGAGTAGTGAAAGTGGTCTTCTCCCTATCCTTGGGTGCCATCAGAATCTGGTTATACTCGGAAAAACCCATCCATGAACGAGAGCAATGCATGGCCCGCGGTGAAGTCTACCAACTCGTCAATATGTGACAGTGAAAAATCATCCTTCGGACTAGCCTTATTCAGATCCCTGAAGTCGACACAGACTCTGATTCTACCATCCTTCTTTGGGACTAGAACAATATTGGCCAACCACGTTGGATACTCAGATACAAGCAAGAACCTTGCCCCCAATCTGTTTGGTAACTTTTGCCTCAATCTTCAAAGCCCAATCTGGGCGAATTCTGTACAACTTTTGCTTAATTGGTCGGGCCTCAGGGTCAAGAGGTATTCGGTGCTGTACAATCTCAGGATTGATTCCATGTATGTCTTCGTAAGACCACGCGAAAACATCTTTGAAATTTTTTAATAAAGCGATTAAACGCTCGCATTCACTCCGAAGATAGCGTGGACTCAATCTGGACCAAGCGAGGATCTTTCTCAGTGCCCATATTACTTGATATGATTTCATCTGTACAGGGCTTAACACGCCTCTCCTCCTTATCATCAATCAAAATTTCAAAACCTGAGGAATTTCTTCTTCTTTGTTTATGTCAAAATTTTGAAAAATTAAGATCAGTACAAACAAACCAAAGGCACAGAGAAGTAGGCAAAGTCCCACAGCATTGATTTCACCACCTGGGAAAAGGCCTCGATGCTATATAAGGGTCCAGGTTTTTACTTTTATAGCCTAGGAAATCCCCCTCCATTCTTGATGTGGGACACATGTGATCGATATTGTCCGCTTTGGGCGACGCCTACGCGGATTTGTTCTTCTCAATGGGTCACCAATCCCACAAACTACTCCAGTCTAAATACGCCTTAACTAAAGAGTTCTGCTAGGGATCTCACCACTCGGGAAAAGGCCTCGATTCTATATAAGGGTCCAAGTTTTTACTTTTATAGCCCAGGAACTCCCCCTTCATTCAGGATTGTGGGACGCTGGAACCTTATAATCCACTAGTTTTAGGGCTGCACGTCTCCATGCAGTAGCTTGCTAGCTCACAAGACCGCCCACATACACCAAAAGACGCCAGGGGCCCACACTCGGTACTCTGGAGAGTTGGCTTTGATACTATTTGTAATAGCCCAACCCTTCGCATGTCATCGATATTGTCCACTTTGGGTTACGCCCGCATGGATTTGTTCTTCTTAGTGGATCACCCATTCCAGAACTACTCCAGCCTAAGCATGTTTAACTGGGGAGTTCTACTAGGGATTTCACCATTCGAGAAAAGGCTCGATGCTATATAAGGGTCCATGATTTTACTTTTATAGCCCAAGAACTCCCCCTCCATTCCCGATGTGGGACACATGTCATTGATAATTGTCCATTTTGAGCCACGCCTGCACGAATTTGTTCTTCCTAGTGGGGTTACCAATCCTAGAACTACTCCAGCCTAAGCACGCTTAACTGGAGAGTTCTGCTAGAGATTTCACCATCCCGGAAAAGGCCTCGATACTATATAAGGGTCTAGGTTTTTATTTTTATAGCCCAGTAACTCCCCCCTCCATTCCCGATGTGGGACACATATATCATCGATATTGTCCGCTTTGGGCTATGCCAGCACGGATTTGTTCTTCCCAATGGGTCACCCATCCCAGAACTACTCTAGCCTAAACACGTTTAATTGGGGAGTTCTGCTAGGGATCTCACCGCCGGGGATAAGGTGTCCAGGGTAGTGAGATCCGTAATAGAACTCCCCTGTTAAGCGTGCTTAGGCTGGAGTAGTTCTGGGGATGAGTGACCCATTGGGAAGAACAAATCCGTGCAGGCGTGGCCTAAAACAGACAATATCGATGACATGTGTCCCACATCGAGAATGGAGTGGGAGTTCTTAGACTATAAAAGTAAAAACCTAGATGCTTATATAGCATCAAGGCCTTTTCCCGAGTGGTGAAATCCCTAGCAGAACTCCCCCAATTAAGCGTACTCTGGCTAGAGTAATTTTGGGATGGGTGACCCATTGGGAAGAACAAATCCGTTCGGGCGTAGCCCATAGCAGACAATATCTGTCACGATCCAAAACCCACCCCTAGGGGTTTAGCATTGTAACTGACTAGTAATCCTTAGATTACCAAAAGCCTCTGAATAGATTATCGTATAATAAGGGGCTGCGGAAGCAAATATAAAAACATATATAGTCTATAGAGTTGTGTAGATATACATGTGACAGATAATCTCAAAACTTTATATACAAATTTGTGACGTCAAAAAGAAGTGTCTTACGTCACATACATTACAGACCAAAAGGGGACTTAGCCCGAAATACAGATACAATAGTCGAAAGAAACTTGTTCATAGAGTGCTACATAAACATGACTAATCACAAAAGGGAACCTCCTTTGGAAGCACAACAGCTGGCTGACAAAACAGAGACTCACATGCAACAGCTTATGCTTGGTCACGCACCTGCTCTCACTTACATACACAATATAAATAGTGAGCAGAAGCCCAGTGAATAATAACAAAGTAAAGGTTTTACTAAATGATGTCCAAAACAGAAACAGAGTCTTGTACATAATCAGATGTCAAAGTAGAAACAGATTCACATACATATTCATAATCGTGTTCAAAGTTCATACATTTCATATGCTAGTACGTAATACATCCATTAGCGTTAACAAATTTGATGACTCATAAAGGGACAGCCGTGATGACATTCTGATGACTTATAAAGGGACATCCATAAGGCATTCCAATGACTCATGTGCATATAGATGTTTTCGATGACCCATAAGAGACGGTCATAAAGGCATTCCGATGACCCATAAAGGGACGTATATCATATGATGCTAAGGATGCCATGAATACATTTCATAAACTTCGACAATCATTCATTCATATAAAACATAGCATTTCAGAAAACTAACCATTTTATATCATCAGAAAATAATTAAAGTTAAACATAACTTTACAGAGTTATTACTCACAGATGGTTACGATAGCAAAATAGAGAAAGCGGGCGATTCATATAGTCTATGGTGCGTGACCTACACAAACACATAGAAGATACACATAGAAGATACACATTGAAACACATGCTCGGCATATACTTAACTTGTTACGTTTCATTCTTAGTGTGTTTCTAAGTCTTATCCTCATTATTATGTCTTAATCTTGGCTTAGGAATGCCCAGGATGTAATGTGGATGTGAAAATGCACTTGAAAAACACTTAATCAAATATGTTGGAAACAGGGGTCTCGCTTGAGTACAACTTCCTTTGCTCGACGCGACACGTTCAATCATGTGAGTGGTTGCTCGAGCGCACTTCTTTCGCTCGAGTGGCCTGTAAACTTTACAAAAGTGCTGGTTACTTGATTTTTTTGCTTGACGCACGCTCAACGGTCACTCGAGCGTGAAACAGAGCTTTTCGCTCGAGGGCAACTATTGTCGCTCGAGTGTGTTTGCAAAATGTACAAACTTTTGGGGAGCATACATTTTAAGCTCAAGCCAACTTGTGGTCGCTCGAGCGGAAGTGCCAAAAATGCTAGTGGTCACTCGAGCACAAGTTCTATCGCTCGAGCGGAGGAGTAGAATTCTGGAATTTCTAGATTCACTCCCAAGCACCAAACTCAAATTCAAAGCCACAAATTATGTTCTTTTGGGCCAAAAGCTTGAGAAAAACATGTCTAAACTTGTCAAACATCATGATTTCAAAAACCATTTCGCCAAATCAAGGCTCAAAAGCTTGCCAATTGCTCAAAATTCAACTTGAAGCTTATGAATATGATGTGAACATGACATGCATGAATTGTCATAAACTTAAGCTTTCCAAAACATGATCAATTAAGGTCAAATGGTATGAAATGTGATGAATTCTCAAAACAAGGTCAAGATAGACACATGCATGTGAGACTTATGTGAACTTCAAACTCAAAATGCTATGATATATGCATGCATGTATGGAATTCATCTATTTAAGCTCAATTCTCATGTTAATTCACCTATCACACTTGATTTCATGTGGCAACCAACTAAATTACAAACTAGGAGATAGAAGTTCTTACCTTAGAAGCTTAATTGCGTGCTAGATGTCCAAATGGTTGAGTCACTTAGTTCAACACCTTGATTTCTCTACAATTTTTCTTTCTCTCCTTAGATTTCCAACTCAACACTCTCTCTCTCTCTCTCTCTCTCTCTCTCACACACACACACACACACACTCACGTTTGATGCCTCAAGAAGGAAGAAATATGACTGTAAAGTGTATACAAGGGTCCACTAGTGCCTTATATAGGCTTGGATTAAGGAATTCATTAATTAGGCTTAATTAAGCATTAATTATTCTAATTATTTCGTTCCAAATTGAATTTCAATTAAACCTACCATAATGTTCTAAAAATTCAAACTAACACATAATTCAAGTCAATTTCGTGATCGGATGCCGATGAGGCCTTCAATTCGCAGAACAAAACAGAAAGACAAATAAATATTTCTACCATGGACAGATACAATGCAATTCACACACGTAACACATAATTAATCACGCAATTTCATCTTAGATACTTATTAAGGAGTCTTAATCATGGATTATACGTTGATCATGGGTCGGGATTGTTACAATATCGATGACATGTGAAGGGTTGGGGCAGTACAAATGGTATCAGAGCCGACTTTCTAGAGTACCGAGTGTGGGCCCTTGGCGTCTCTCGGTGTATGTGGGTGGGCTTGTGAGCGGGCAGGCTACTGCATGGGGATGTGTAACCCTAAAGGGGGTTGATTGTAAGGTCCCGGTGTCCCACATCGGGAATGGAGAGGGAGTTTCTAGGCTATAAAAGTAAAAACCTAGACCCTTATATAACATCGAGGCCTTTTCCCGGGTGGTGAGATCCCTAGCAGAACTCGCTAGTTAAGCGTGCTTAGACTGGAGTAGTTCTGGGATGGGTGACCCACTGGGAAGAACAAATTTGTGGGGGTGTGGCCCAAAGCGGACAATATCGATGACATGTGTCCCACATCGGGAATGGAGGAGGAGTTCCTGGGCTATAAAAGTAAAAACTTGAACCCTTATATAGCATCGAGCCTTTTTCTCGGGTGGTGAAATTCTTAGCAAAACTGCCGAGTTAAGTGTGTTTAGGCTGGAGTAGTTCTGGGATGAGTGACCCACTAGGAAGAACAAATTTGTACGGGCGTAGCCCAAAGCGGATAATATCGATGACATGTGAAGGGTTGAGGTGTTACATAACACATCTCATAACACATCATTGTAGGTCAAATTATGAGAGTTTTTTGAGAAACATTTTTCATATTGTGTTTTCATATCAGATGTATTATTTTTAGTCTTTAATATTACTAAAAAGAATATCAATGTAATTATATTAAAATTAAAATACTTGTTTTTTTTTTCAAATATAAAGAAAAGTCAAGGTAATTTATTCTATTTTTATTTATTAATAAAAAGAAAGGGTAATTTACAATAAAACTCCTGAAACTATGATCTATTTGCATTTTGTTTCTTGAACTTTAAAGCTCAAAGTTTTATCTTGATACAGTTAACCGTTTTTGTTAAGATTATATTAGGAATTTATACAAAATCAGATTTGTGTAAAGCTAGCGTAGATTGAACTTTAAAAAATAAATACTTTTATTTCAATATTTTAAAAATTAATATTTTCTTCTTTGAGGTTTAGGTTTGAGAAAATTAACCTTAAATATAAGGTTGGTGTAGACAAGTGCAAACTTCTCAAATTATTTCAAGCAATGGAAACTAGAGGATGAATTTTCTTAAGTAGAGTAGAATGATGCTGACCGAATTTTAAAAAATAAATATTTTTATTTTAATATTTTAAAAATGAATTTGGTTAGGAATATTTTAATTTTGTATAAAATATTATAGAATTATTTAATTATTTAGTTTCCTTAGTTGATATGATGTAATTTCTAATTTTATTAGTTTTGATTTTCATTTCTTATTTTATTAGTTTCTTATTTTTCAATAATTAAATTTATTATAAACTAGTGAAAACCTGTGCTATGCACCAGATGTGAAAAAATTAACAAAATATTTTTATATAAAATAATATAAATAATTAGATTTTTGTATGTAAATTATGAAAATAATTTTTTTTTGAAATCTACAATTAAAGTTTCATAATTTTATAACAATTTCTATACTAGTTTTTAATTTGTCACAACTTCAATCATGTAATTTTCAACCCCTTGCTAAGGTTGTAAACTTGAGCGAATTCAACCCGAGCGAGTTTAGCCTGGAATTTTTTAAAGATTGGGTGACATAATTTTTAATTCGGTGAGGACTTATGTAAAATTCAAAAATTTGAATAAATTTGAGTGGACTTGATAGAGACACCAAATAACCTGAACAATTAAAACAAAATTGTATAGGAGTATATAAATATATAAAATTATTTGGTATTTTTTTAATAATAAATAGGATTAATTGAAAATTTAATATTAATGAACAAAATGCTTAAGTTTTTTCCATAGATTTTTTTTATTATGTTTAAAAAATACACATTTTAGAAAGGAATCATCGAATAAGTTGATATTAAAAAAAAATTACATTTTATAATGGCATAAAATAATTTTAATATAATAAATAAAAGGAAAATTTACCCATAAATCCTAGTTTCTGAAAAGTTGAACCATTTAGTCCTAAAAGTTTTCTTATGCTCCATTTAGTCCCATTTATACATCATCATGATGTTCATGATGTAAATGAATCTGATGTTTCATTTTATAATTTCAAAATTTATTGAAATCTGGTGAATATTAGATGTTTGAAATCTAATGTTTGAAACATTCATCCTATAAAACATTCATCCTATAATTTCAAACATTATTGAAATCTGATGAACATTAGATGTTTGAAATTTAAAGTTTGAAACATTAATCTGATGTTTGAAACATTGTAATGGGACATTTCAGTTTATAAGAAAACTTTTAGGACTAAACAGTGTATAAGTTATTAATTTGAGATTTATTGGTGCATTCCCCATAATAAAATTAAATTTCTTACAAAATAAAAGTATTTGGATAAAAAAAAAAAACGTAAGATGAAAATTTAAAATGGTATTCTCATTTGATCATAAAAAAATCTAGGTGACCAAAAAATTATCACATTTAACTCTCAATTTTTTGATAAAAAAGGATATTTCATAAACCATCACCTTTAATAAAAAAAAAAACATTTATTTTATTTGTTTTAGCAAAAGTCACTTTTAGCAATTTGAGCAAAATTTTTTTTTTAGTTTGTTTAATTGACAACTGAGATTAAAAAAAAAAAAATTGATTCACCATGTTTCTTAAGTGCTAAAGAAATCTAGATGAACAATGAGGAAAATGTTTAAGATCCGCAAAAAACACTCACAATTGTACCCACAATGATGTGGTATTATATGTGTCGCTATTGATTTGCTATACACTCAATGACATAGAGCTCAACTCCCTTGCCACATCCATGTGGATGAAGTGTAGGTTTGCTGGAACAATAAGTTATTACGTGTAACTCTCATTATATATATATATATAAACAAGTTTCACCAATCGTCACTTTTAATAGAAAAATATGTTTATTTCTATTTGATTTAGCAAAAGTGACTTAACTATTTATGCAAAAAAAAAAAAAAAAAAAATTTTAATTGCCAATTGAGATTAAAAAAAAAAAAAAAAGGGTTTGAAACTTGTAACAAAATAAATCCTAAATTTTTAATTTCGTCAATTTCAACCATAATTTTTTGATTTGCTTTCAATCTAAGCCATTCACCTATTTTTATTAAATAAAATCGACAGAAAAAGAGTATTTTAGTTATTAAACTCAATTTAAATATACATAAATGTCTAAAATATCATTTTCATTGAGTTTAATGACTAAAATATTATTTTTTTCATTGATTTTACTTAACAAAAATAGGCAAATGGTTTAGATTGAAAATAAATAAAAAATTTAGGGTTTAAATTAATAAAATTAGAAATTTATGGTTTAATTTGTTAAAATGGTCAAACCTTGGTTTTTTTTTTTATTATTTATTTTTAATATTTCTCCAAAAATTTAACAGAATCCATCATGTTTGGAAAGTGTTAAAAAAGTTATTCATTTTCTTAATGTTTTAATCTTTTGTTAAAAAAAAATATTTGTGTTTAAAAAATTTATTATTCAAGTCCTTGTAATTTGGAAGGATATAAAGAAATTATAAGATTTAAAACTAAAAATGACAAAAAAATAAAATATGAACTTTTAATCGCCATTAATAATTTGAACACGTGTATTTAATAACATATTACGTTTATATCGATAATAGTATAACACATCATTATGACACATGTGAATATTGATTTCATTCTAATTATAATAAGATAATTTAAAGAAGAATTTAAATTTAAATTTTTATTATAAATTTAACAAAAGATGCATAAATTAATGAATAAATATTGATCTTATTCTAATTATGGTAACATAATTTAAGGAAGAATCTAAATTTAAAATTTTATTTTAAAAATATAAAATTAATTTATAAACCAATCATATTATGACACACATTAACAAAAATTAAACAAAATTAAAAAAATAAGAAAAAAAGAATTGCAACTTTCAATCATAATAAGATGACAACATTTACAATTATAGTAGTATATAAATAATGGATGCAAGCCTTATGGCATGATAGTTTTTAATGATTATTGAAATTGTGAGTTGAAATACTTTTTTGTTCAAATTTTGGATATTTTTTTTTGCAAAACAACCATTATTAAGTCTTTATTTTTAGTATTCTTTGTGACTTTGTGAATCAACGTGTAATGAGTGATCTTACTTTCAATATTTATTTTTAAATCAATGATTCTAAGATTGTTATTATTTTACGTTTTGCGTTGCATCAAAAGCACATAACTTATTTATTGAAAATTTTAAATATTAATGTTTTTATATGGTAATCCTATTTGTACTTTATCATTAAAATAAGGAAGAAAAAACATAACTAATATCATCAGATAAAGGTACTATTGTTCTAAAAAAAATTAATAGCTGATATTATTATACTAAAAATCAATAAAATTCAGATAACAAGATAATAATTTAAGATAATTAATTGTTAAATTTTAAAGTTCAAGAAAATAAAATACAAATGTGTCATAATTCAAAAAAAATTTACTCTAATTTTTTTAAAAGAAAATGAAAGAGACAAAAGCTTCCGTGGCCAAGTCACGTAACGACAAACTGAGCCCGTCTCACACTGTGATAGCTTCTAGTTCCATACCTAGAAAATCCTCAACTCACATCCTAGCTTGTTATTTTTTTTACATAAATTACACTTTATGCTTTTTATATTTAAACTTAATGTTTATTTAAAATTAAATAAAAAATATCATAATAACTGTCACATAATGTAAAAAAAATATTGATACATTTACACACAATTCATAATTTATGAACTTATACTGCATTAAGTCATAACTAAGATTTTTTAAAGTCTCATTAAATTTTTAATAGTCGAAATTACTTTTCAAACAATAATTGTTCATCATTTATGATTATCTATAAAGGAATATAATGATTTGACATTTATTTTGATTTTCAAAACTTCAAAACATTAACTTTCAAATTGAAAAAAAAAAAAAACTTTTTTTGAAAAAATTGAATTATTTTTTTTATGCAAAATTAAAAATTTTGTGTCTATAAAGGAGTATGATGATGGAACATTGATGTGTAAAACTAAAAGAAAAAATTTAAAAATGACAAAACTGATAATATTCTCAGTTTTATTGGATAGTTGAATCAAATCAATAAGTAGAAGGACAAAAACGTTTAATCTCATGCTCTATTTTTTTTATCAGTTAGTGAAACAATTATCTAGAACATTACTATGCAAAATTGAAAATGTTGTTAATTTTAAAAATTATGAAAAACTAATAATATTATCAGTTTTACTAAATATGACTTATTGGTTCAAAAAACCTTAAACAAGATTTAAGCTATAATAACATTTGTAAATAGAACTTTTAGGTAATTAATTCAAAAATATATTATTATATTAGAATTTAACTTTATGTCAGATGTACATTATATATAATAAAATATTTTTGGATAAATTACACTAACACCCCCTGAGGTTTCTATTTAATACAGATATCCCATCATGTTTGAAAAATTACACTTATTCCTTTGTCAGATTAAAATGGCATATTTGCCCCTTAACCTTTATACATATAAAATAATAAAATAATGCTAATATTTTTTCATGTCATTTCAAGGGAAATAACAATCATCTTCTTTAATTTAACTTACACAAAAAATTGGGTTTTTTATTTTTTTTATTTTTCGTGGTTTTTTTTTTAACCGAATTTTTTAATATTTTAAACTATTTTTTTAAAATTTTTTCTTTTTAAATACACCTAATTTAGATATACTAAAGAAGTATAATATTTTGTGATTTTTTTTTTAAAATTCACCAAATACAATATATATATACTAGCGTATGCCCGTTCCTAAAGGCACGGTGTAAATAATATTAAAATTAAAATACAATTATAAAAATATATTTAACAGACTGTACTCTACAATTTCAAACAAATCAAATAGTGATATTGTCCATAACTGTTGTACTTCAACCTGAAAATATTTGGTTATATAATTATGATTGTTGAATGATGTATTTTAACAATCACATTAAAATTATAACATTAAAATCAGCCCTAGCAACATAAAGGGTATTAAAATGGGAGCACAACAATTGTCCAAATTTGAACTCTTCTCTTCCCCAACTGACTTCAATTTTATAGTCTTCAAATTAAATTTATGATTATCATTTACGAAGTCCAAACATAAATGTATGACCCAAAAAAAAAAATAAAATTGTTTAATCAGCAATTTATACTAATTATCAAGTAAAACTAACCCAACACATTAAAAATACAATGGAACATTCCCAACAAAAATGGAACAAACAACCCCAAATTCATAATAAAAAATGAAACAAACTATACGTACTGGAAAAAAACTAAAAACACACATTGGTTAAACCATACCCACTTTTTTGAATTGGAGGAAGAGCATAAAATAAATTTATCGTCTATCTTATAATTCAATTAAAAACACAATTGAAACTGATAATCACTTCAATAATTAATTATTAAGCATTAATAAGTCACTATATCATGATACAGAAAAACTTGATATATGTTATAGAAAAATAAGACACTTGGTAACGAAAAAAAAAAGAAAAGAAGCCAAAAAATGTCATAAACAAACCATACCTATATATATAATGAACAACCATCAGCCAAATCATACCTATACATGAATAGCTTACAAAGTAAGACCATAATGAGGAGTTCATGCAAACCATATCTATATAATATTCATGCACCCAATTAAATTCCTTCAGATCTTGAACCTAAAGTAATAAAACCCAAGGATTTCAAACCTAAAAAACAGGTTCTAATTGCTTCTTTGGAGCCTTTTAGTGACAATTTTTTAAATATGAATTCAAGTTATTAATTAAGAAAATAAACACACATGTTTTAAGTTGTACGCATATGAATAAGTTGATTGGGTCGATTATATGGATTTTTATATATTAAATTCGATATCTGTCTGAAATAACAATTAAATTCATCAATCTTAACCATAGCCGAGTGGTCGAAATCGCCCCCATTGTATTCTGCTGATTGGGTCAGTTCTTCAAGTAATCCGAATTTCTACATTCCCCCTAAAATTATGACGTTTGTAAAACAATAATTAAAAATATGCTCAGCCTAAACAATAATTAATAAAATGAACAGATACGCATTTCAAGTTGTAAGCATTTTCCTAATAAAACTCTTCTCAACTGTATTTAGGCTCTATTTAAAAATTGCTAACTTAGTTAATATTCTAATTTTTTACAAAAAAAAATCTATACAATATTTTATAGTGATTTTTAAATTTTTAATTAAAAATTATAACTCCGAAATGGACTTTAAAATTTGGGCAAATTACACAAATAGTCCCTATAGTTTGAGGCTTGTGTCACTTTGGTCCCTGACTTTTCAATTGTGACACATTTGACCCTGAATTTTGAATCTTGTTCCAAATAAGGACAATTGAATATATAATTAGATTTTTCAAGGGTAAAATTGTCAATTTGATAAAATATAAACTAATTTGACAAAACTAAATATCAAACAAATATTTTTGAATTTTAAAAAATTATTTCTACCTACTAAAAATAAAATTATGTAAAATTGATAAATCTTTTAGACATTTATTTTTTTTTAACCAAATTAATTTTTATTATGTATTTGGATGATGATCTTGTAAAATTAATTTAAAAAAATTAATCATGTAATTTTTATTAATTTTACATAATTTTATCATTGGTGGATAAAAATAATTTTAAAAAAATTAAAAATATTTTTTTGACATTTATTTTTGTCAAATTAGTTTATATTTCATCAAATTGACGATTTTACCCTTGAAAAATCTAATGATATTTTCAATTGTCCTTATTTGGAACAAAATTCAAAATTCAGGGTCAAATGTGTCACAATTGAAAAGTCAGGGACCAAAGTGATACAAGTCCCAAACTATAGGGACTATTAGTGTAATTAACCCTTAAAATTTTATTTTTTACACACCCACCCCAAAGAGTTCATTCACACACCGACCACAAAGAGCTAAAGGGTCGAGTCGACTAAATTTTTTTCCACTCTCATTCAAACCATAATTCCCAAACGGGTTTCAAATCATAATCCGATTAGAAGCGGGTGAGTTTTTTTTCATCCAATCTTGTCAAGTTAGTTGAGCAATTGATGGTAAAATTGAGCCTTAACTTGATTAAAAAAATGTTACATGAATCATCCAAAAGCACACAACATAGAAGAACCAAAGTAATGAAACCCAAGGATCTCAAATCTCAAAAACAGGTTCTGAATGCTTCTTTGGAGTCCTTTGCTGTTCTTGAAATGCAGAAAAGTTTTTAGAGCATTATTGCAATAAGAACAACAAAAGAGTAATTCCAATTTCAAGTGTAAACATAACAAATTGATTAGACCAACTCCTCAAAGCTATTTGAAATGAAAAATGTTACATGAATCATCCTAAAGCACACAACATAGAATAACCAAAGTATTGGGAAGCACTTTTGTCAAAAATAAAAAGAAAAAATATGAAGAAAAATAAAAGAAAATTTAGCTCCTATAGTGAATTAAATGTGAAATAGAATGCTTATTACACAAAGTCATAAAACAACCTGCAAATAAATTAATAGTATTAAAAATAAAATAAAAAAAAATCACAATTATGGTTGCTAAGCCTACCCACCATCTATGAATTAATAATCACAATTTTTACTACTCAAACAATACCTAATTAACATATCCTCTCGGATCACGACACATAATTATTAACTCCACACCTGGGCCAAACAAAAAAAATTGAATAGGAGAAAAAAAAAAGTGGAAAAATACCGAATAGAAATATACGAAATAGAGAACACTACATAATCATTATGTTCTGGAGAGGTTGTTTTCGAATTGGGTAAAAGAGAGAGAGAGTAGTAGAATCTCAAATAAGCTCATCATTTAATTTTTTATTTTCTAGAGAACCAAAAAAGAGAGTAGTTTTTGGATGTAGAAATGGTAGAGACTAAGAAATTGACTGCAGAAAATATAACGCACACACATCTATTTTATCATTAAACAAAATTGTTTTCTTCTCCAAATGCAAGATGCCTACTTTTTGCAGAGTATTGTTGTGTGATTACCATTTTTATACCAAATTTATATATCATTTTGACATGTAATCACAAAATTAGTACATCAAACCACACCTTTCATGCATTAAAATACACATATGCATGACATATAAGATGCCTCCTTCGATGATAAAGGGCAATTGGTTCTGAAGGTTGAAACTGAAATGACTGACAAAAAATAAAAATAAATAAATAAAATAAAATCCCAATCAACAAATCCAACTTCTAAAAGATTGGGGGATTATAATGGAACCTAACTGTATAGGGATAACTTGAAAATAGAGCCTAATAGCAAGAGGAACAATACATTATTTGACTGTATAGTATAGACATAAATTGACATTTTTTTCACTATCATATTCCATATAAGTTTAGGTGTTTTATTTTGTCTAACATTAACAAAAAATCAAATCTGTAAGAGAAATTAGAACCAGTGAATCAAATCTCTAGATGGTATGTAGCGTTACAACAAAATTCATCCTATGACATTTGGTAACCACAAAATTTAGACAATTGCATAATTGCATTGTGTCATGATCTAGAACCAAGTTTGACTCAAAGGCAACACCGCAGCTCATTACCAAACTTTGGATACTAATCTTAAAATGCAAGCTCCCATAGACAGAGTGAGAATATTAGACAGAGCAACAACATGAAAGTAGTTTAAAAACCCAAGTAGTCCATTTCAGCCTTTATCTCATCCACTCAGCTAAAGAAAATGCACTTTAAACTTTGGATACTAATCCTATGCTTGCTTGCCCTTGTTTACTTGCAGGGTTATAATAACAGAACAAAAACGAAACAAAGAAAAGATAACCCTGCTCTTGAAATCATCCAAAGTAGCAGACTTTAGAAATCTAACCATATTTATAACATCTATAAATACCCACAAATCTGAAATCCATGGGTATATATGATTATTTAGAATCTGAGCCCAACAGATTCTAAGTTTCATTAGCAATCAACTTACTTTTCCATTACAAAAAATCAAATCTTTAAGAGAAATTAGAACCAGTGAATCAAATCTCTAGATGGTATGTAGCTTCACAACAAAATTCATCCTATAACATCTGGTAACCACAAAATTTAGACAATTGCATAATTGCATTGTGTCATGATCTGGAACCAAGTTTGACTCAAAGGCAACACCGCAGCTCGTTACCAAACTCTGGATACTAATCTTAAAATGCAAGCTCTCATAGAGAATGTTAAGCTGTTTGTGATATTCATGTCTTTCATAATGAGTGAGAATATTTGATAGAGCAACAACATGAAAGTAGTTAAAAAACCCAAGTACTCCATTTCAGTTTAAAAAATTCTTAGAATCTGAAAGCAACAGATTCTATATAACGATTAGCAGTAAACATGAGAAATCTAACCATATTTATCACATCTATAAATACCCACAAATCTTCACGAAAACATGGTATTTAAAAACAAACACAAAAAGCAATTTTGGCATAGAATCATAACCAAGAAATCGTAAATTATATACACACAAAAAAAAAAAAAAAAAAAATCAAAATTCTTAGAATCTAAAACCAACAGATTCTGTATAACGATTAGCAGTTCAAACTTTGAATACAAATTAAATTAAAAAATGTAAAAACCAATAGAGAGAATTCTGGAAAGCTAAAAAAGATTGAGCAGCGAGAGGAGGGAATTTTTTTTGGGTTGGATGGTGGCGATGGCAATGGAAAAACGAATTGCATATCAATTTCTTTTCCCAAGCAAATCACCGTAATGAACCAAAATCAAAGGCATAGGCAAACAACCCTAAAATAACATGTTCATACCTCAAATGAAAGAGAGAAAAAAGGTAAGTGTGTGCAGAATTTTTTTTGGGCAAAGGAGATTACCTAGAAGCACCACATAAATCAAACCCAGCAATATAAAATGAAAATAAATCATTTACCCCAATCAATCAGATAGAGAGATCAGGTCAAAAACTAATATATTGAACATTGAGCCTCCACTTTATTATCTTTTGGTTCTTTCATGTGGTGTAGATAGGAGACTCCAAATAGTCAAAAACTCAATGTATGAAAAAGTAAGTTAACAATAAAAATATGCAACGCATATAAATATGTGACTAAATAAGCTTTCACCAAATATACCTAAATATATAAGATCACTGTCATTTTGACTTGTTGGTAACCAGGTAAGTTCAGAACTTGTGTTGCAATTATTTGCACTCACTCAGGTCCATCTTTCCCCATGCTTCAAGTCTTTGGCCATGTAAGGTGTCAACCATTACACCATTGCAGATCCAATCCTATCACAATTACATAGGAAAGATTTCAAACAGAATCAGTTGCACAATAACTCAAAACATTGATCAAGACAAAGATGGTTGACACATATCTTATAAACACCATATTATGTTATCTCAAACAAAATTTTAAGAGAAGCAAAATCAGATCTCTTGATTAATAATACCAAGATACATATCATTCTAATCTCCACTCGATTAAACAAAGAATTTTTCTGTACATGCCGAAGGTCGTATACAATACACCCTACTTTGGATCTTATCAACATTGATAAAATGTCATTTTAAATAGTTTCTCTCTCTCTCTCTCTCTCTCTCTCACATGAATTACAATGCCACAAGCTGACTGAATTCAGGAACCCCATACAAACAACGACTAACTATAACCAGGATCATCCTACATTAGAATTCTCTAAATACTCTACACTACCCCAGTAATTCCTTCCATCAGTAGCCAAGCCTTTGCACTGGGACACTGCCATGATTCACCCATGCAAAACTAAAGAAAATTTAGGAAAAAAATTACTGAACTGGTAACCTCCAAAAATGTATGGAAGAGAACGTATTCCAGGTGTCCACAACAAATTTGGAGTTAAAAACCCATGGAAACTGTTTTCACATCAAATTAGCCATCGACTTAAATTATTAAATGATAATATATTGAACATTGAGCCTCCACTTTATTATCTTTTGGTTCTTTCATGTGGCATAGATAGAAGACTCCAAATAGTCAAAACTCAATGTATGAAAAAGCAAGTTAACAATAAAAATATGCAATGCATATAAATATGTGACTAAATAAGCTTTCACCAAATATACCTAAATATATAAGATCACTGTCATTTTGACTTGTTGGTTATGAAGGGTTGTATTGGGTAATGAGCACTTTGCTACTCTGTTATATGATCAAAGCCCCAACTCTTCTGGATATATGATCAAAGCCACAAAACTATATTGAAATCGAAAAGGGTTTTAAGGGAATCTTACCTTGCGCTGAAGAGGAGCGTGGTTTGAGAAGTGTGAGCGAAGTGATCGACTCGAGACAAACTTGATAGAGAGAATTCTGGTGCGACGCAGAACAGCCCGACAGAGAGAAAATTTGACCTCACCACTCTTCTGGATATATGATCAAAGCCACAAAACTACACAGAAATCGAACATGGTTGTAAGGGAATCTTACCTTGCGATGAAGATGAGCGTGGTTTGAGAAAAGTGAGCAAAGTGATCGACTTGAGACAAACTTGATAGAGAGAATTATGGTGCGACGCAGAACAGCCCGACAGAGAGAAAATCTGACCTCACCACATTTGAATTTAAACAAACAAACCAAAAAGAGAGAAAATTTATTGTCGTAATTAGAAACAACACATTTTCCACCTGGGAAAGCAAGAAATCACGAGAAAGTAGTCAATTAGATCTGTTTGTGAGATCAATTGAAAGTAAAGTGATAGCAATCAAACAACAGAGTGATCTTTAGTAAAGTGATAGCAATCAAACAATAGAGTGATCTTTACCTTTAGTTTGATTGGGAATTTTTATAATGATTTTTAATTAACAAAGAGAGAAAGAGGAGCGAGCATCTTACTTGGAGAGTAGTTTCGGGAGCGAGCGAGGAGGGAGCGTAAGGAAGAAGAAGAACAGGGAGGGAGAGAGAGAGATAAAGAGGGAATAGGCTAGGTGAGAACAGAGAAGGGAGAGAGATAAAGATAGAATGGAGGGGAGACGTAGGTAAGTGAGAAGGTGAGAACAGAGAAGGGAGAGAGATAAAGATAGAATGGAGGGTAGACGTGGGTAAGTAGGAAGCTTACTGTTTGGGTAAGAAGTAAATGTAGATATATACTTAGGATTAATATATTCTTAAAGGGAGTCATCTCATCCGTCCATCTAAATACACAAATGAATTATGACCATTAAAATGTCCTAGTAGGACAATTGTCTCTAGGATAAATTCAAAAACCCTTTTCCCTTATTATATAGATATATAAATAAAAATTCAATAATACTGTAATAAATGTAAATGACGGTATTTGGTAATACTATAATCAATGTGGGTGAATAGACAAGAAAGAAAAATGAAAAAAATCTATTCATATATAAAAATTTATACAAAAAATATCATAAAAATGTTATGATAATGATATTATTGTAAATATAAATCATGTTTATGGTGTGTTTTGTTTTAAAGTGAAAGATCACCATTAAGTTATATCATTGTGTATGAAAATTTTATATAAAATTTATGTTCGTATATCATTACTCACTAAGAAAATGTTCAGGTAGAATTTAATGATAGAAAATTGTAGAATGTACTCATGATGATAGGAAAAAGAAATGGTAGAAAAAAAACAAAATGGTCCTTTAGAAAATTTTAGGTTATGACATCAGTAATCTAGAGGCAATTTGTAATGAGATTACAAACCTTAGGGGGGGAGAATGTAATTTTTCAAACGTGAGGGCAGAATTTGTACTAAACATAAACCTCAGGGGGTGTTAGTGTAATTTACCCAATATTTTTATGCCATGTCATAGTTAATGTGTCATTTTTTGTCTAATTTTTAACAGAAATTAGCTTTATGAGGAAATTGAGAAAAAATTTAAACCTAAAGGCTCAAAGTGAGAAAAAACAAACCTTAGGGGCTAAAGTGAAAAAGTGGCCAAACATAAAATGTCACGCCTCAGATTTACACAGTTCGGCTCACATGAATAAACCACCCAAAGATGAACAATAGATAACAACTCTTATGCAAATGAATATAATATAGTCACACGATACATGTGTTTATCCAATTTTATACATTCCTAAATACAACATTGAAGTCGAATGGATGTTCTGTAACTAAAAACATACACAGATGTTATAAATTAAATTGAACGTCCTGAGGCTCTTACATCATACACAAGGATGTAACCCTTACAAGAATGGCACATGACCAATAAATAATATAAATGGCCCATGGCCTACAAATAACTAAACTACCCTACACAGTTCCAAACACAACTTCGTGTCACAGTCAACATCCGCACATGTACGCCTGAAAAACATTTTCAACCACGTAGGGTGAACATAAAGCCCAATAGAGAATATTTTAAAAACTAAATATGCTCTACCAGCATAAATGATCATGATGCAATACATATATACAAGATGCCCAAATGCATTTTCAAATCCATTTGATTTCTCAACAAAATCCTTTCTTTCCAATTACCAAAACCTTACGTTTAATCAAAATGTTTTTTGAGTTCAAATCATCGGTTTGATATAAAATCCCTTTTCCAAAAATTGAACCAGGTATCTCAATACCAACCAGTAAATACAATGCTAAATCAAATGCGAATACATCGCTAAACAACAGCAAATACATTGCTAAAACCTTTTTCCAAAACATCATTTCAAGTCAAAATGATAATAAATAAAATAGGTAAATCTCCAAGGCTAGTGTTCATCCGAGTAACTATACAAGTCACAAGGTCATTTTTACCGATGCTAATCGGAAGACAAGTCACAAGGTCATTTTTACCGGTGCTAATCCGAAGGCTCAACACGTACTGTGCGGGTTTAGGTCTTTCACCATGGACACACAGGCTAACTTAATTCTGCTTTGACGCGCCCTCATAGCTTTACCACTTTATTTACCTTTTTCCAATAGCACAATACGTGTGGTTCAAAATATTGTTTTCCAAAACAATGGAAATATTACAAAACATAATATAAGAATTTCCAAAACATCTTTCCAAATATACGGTTTTAAATTCCAAAAATCCATTACATGCTTCATGATATGAATGATTTCAAATTGCCTAATCCGCATGCAATTTGTAACACATGACAATGCTATCCTCCACCGATAGCCAAAACAGTTATCTTTAATGCAACAATTAAAAGATAACAATATAGATATATTTTTCAAAAGAACAACAACACCCATTTTCAAAATCCCACAACCATTTCCTTCCCATCTTTTTCCAACCAAACCATTTACCAAAATCAATCCAATTTCCAAAACAATATCATTTAGGATTTTTCTACAACTTGGGGCTTTTCCACTTTTAGAAATCCATATGCATTTTTGATTACCGAAAATAACTGTAGTAGCAAAATCATAACCCAACAATCCCCTAATTTCACAAAACCCTCAAGCCCGAAATAACGTTTCAAAATCAACCAAATGACTACCAAATATAAATAACAAAATACGCCACAAATATGCTACCGAACTTATATTGAGTTTAGGAAATAGGCCCTACCTCTTGAAGCAAAGAGTAGAACTCTGAAAAACTCAAAGTCGATGAAACCACGAAACTCTTGGATCAAAAGAAAGCCCTTTATGAGATCTACAACCTTTCTTAAAGGACCAAGGTGAAAAGATGCCTCTAACCAAGTAGATCTAGAGATCTATGTAAGAAAAGTTGAGTTTCTAAGAGAGAGAGAGAGAGAGAGAGAGAGAGAGAGAGATTCACGGTTTAAAGAAGGAAAAGAGAGAGAGAGAGAAAAAGAAAAAGTGAATGCGAAAAGTGTGTTTCGGGTTTATTTATAGTGGTAGAATAATAACCATAAAGTCAAAGAAAAGAATAACTCAAACCCCCAAAAAGTTGGGTCCAAAATCGAACCAAAATTTCTCAAAATAACTCATAGGGATCGACCCTCAAGACAGTGGTGTCGACTCTCAAGAAGAAAAGCTGAGACACTAATGTCTGCAGCAGACAAGGGTCGATCCTTAGAAGCAGTGGTGTCGACCTTATATTTTAGTAACAACACCTAGAACACAGCAGCAGACAAGGGTCGACCCTGGGACCCGTGGTGTCGACCTTATAAACCAACAGAGACACTAGAAGTAAGGCAACAAGGTGGTGTTGACCCCCAGGAAGGCTAGTGTCAACACCAGAACAATTTTTCCAAGTTCCCAAAGAATTTTTCAACGAAAACATAATCCTAACAAGTCTAAATCAAATTGTACTCCAAAACCAAAATACAACAACTCTAAAGACTCCTAAAATGAAAATAAAAGAATTAAATATACTCTCAAATAGTTTAGAGGATACAAGTGCCACAACTTCCCTACCCTAGAAAATGTCACCCCTGAAATTAAAGAAATGCCAAAACCAAAAAGGCCATTCAATCAATAAAAGAAAACACAATGCCAACCCAAGCTTAGATCCATCTAGGGATACGTTCTTGAATCTCAGTCCAACACCTCGGGGTTCCAAAGACACCCGAACACCAAGAATGGTACAAAAATGTCACAGATGACTCTTTGATCCACATAACTCACTATGGCTCACGAGACAAGAAACAACAGCCACCACAATAACAACAAGAACTCCTCGCACTCAAATAAATCATCTATGCCTCAACCACTGACAATACCCAAATTGCTACCAAGTGCCCAACACTCGGACACGGAGAAGAAGAAAGCTACTTGTACACAAAACTCTCAATCAACTCTCTCATAGCATGAGGACATAAAACAAAACACGATTGATCTTAACAACATTACGACACACAAATGCTCGACAATTCTAATTCTTAGCAAAAGTAACATACAACATGTAACTAGCAACTCAGGCTAGGTCAAAACACAACTTCCCAGTACAAGATATAAGATACCCCATTCAAGTTAAAGAAAATTCCTTATTTTCCCCATTTGTTTCAAAACACCCTGTTTTCCCAAAAGGTGTTCAAACTCGCACCGTCGCAACCCAAATACAATTTTAACTTTCCACAACAAAACTTAGGGATTTTCAAACTGTTTTTTTTTTTTTTTTTTGAAACCACAAATGTTACTCATAACACCAAAATCAGTTTCATTTTCAAAATATTATTTTATTATTATTATTTTTTTAATTTGTTGAATTCAACTTTTTATTAAACCAAAAACTTACATTTCAAACCCAAACCGTTTTAATTCAAGAAAACTACCCAAGGCCACAATGCCAAAAAGAAAATTTTTGTTTTCCTCAAAATCATTCCTTAGCGTTTCTCCAGTAATCCGCAACACAGTCACCCAACAAAACCTATCACAACCACGGTGATGCCACAATACCAAAACAAAATTTCCACGATGAGAATCCCTAGAAATTTATGAACTGCCAGCAACGCAATAACACAAGAAAAAGAAATTTCACACCCACCGATCACATAATGACGCAAAAACATAGCATAAGACCAAAGTTCCCAACCGTAACCCTAAACCGGTTACCATAAACTCATAACAACTTCCCAACTGTCCATACATGACTTACATGCCACACCATGACACCGTTTAATAACACAACCCTCAATTGCAACCTATTTTTGAGGTGACTATATGTCAACCAACCCAAATACTAACCAATCAACTATCCAACACCACTATCCGATACCAGTCTTCAAACACCAACATACCACTTAACTTCACATAACCCAACATCAACATCAACACCAACACCAACACCAACACCAACACCAACACCAACACCAACACCAACACCTTGCCCAACCTCACTAACTCCGAAATGGAGTTCCACACAACCTCATATGTTCGTTGAATCCTTCATTCCTCAAAGTTAACATACAGTACTCTAGTTCTCAACTCACCCATCATACATATGCCTATGTGGCATGCACATCCTCACTTCACATTTGAGTCTAAAATGGACTTCTCAAGTTAAAATACCACACCCCCTCAAGTCAACGCACACACCAACATTTCACACCACGCACACAAGGACCGATAAGGTCAAAACAACCCTGACGGAGCGTACCAATCACTCTACACAATCTTACTACTTCGCTCGGAGTTCCACTATCCAAACTAAACAACAAACACTACACCAAAGTGACCTAACACTATTGAGTATTAGACCACTCTTAAAATCACATTAAACACACTATTGCTACACTAAGGCAACCTCCTAGGATAGTCCCATGACAAATCCCCTTCGATACATCATCGAACAACCCCCAGCTGTGCACCGGTACACACCACGCAAGCAAAACCTGTTACTTACTGCACAACATCTCACTTTTAACCCCAAATGGGTTATCTTAACACTAATGCCCTCACTTTGCCAATGTATTCACAATCTCGACCAAGTTCACAATGAGTTTCACATATTTATTCTCTCATACCAAGCTAACTTACAAAAGCCTACCACGCTACAATGTCACCGACACTACGTGACAACCCAAACCGAACAACAAGCAAACACAACACCTCCATCCATCAGTGACCAACAAGTCAACTCTTTAATCCATATTTTATCCCATCACTCATTATATGAGTACAACCAAAACACTAAGTCCCCTGGTCAATCTACCAATTGCTAATACTTACTGAATAATTACCCTAAACCAAACCCCGACACATATTCACAACACTTAGAAGGCCTTCAAAGTCACACTATTCTAACTCCACAGAAGAACAAAAGAAGTTTTCAACCTCCTCTACCCGAGTCACAACTCTACATTCCCTACTACTCTCTTAAATAATCTAGAATACTACTCGAGCTAAAATAGGGCCAACCTCCGAAAACAATCACCTCCTAACTGTCATTTCGAACCTTGACCAACAAACACAACACTACTCCTGTCACTGCAAGACACAACCCTCTTGCTTCCCAAGAAACTTCCACCACAATAAATTGAAACTTATACCTCTAACATAAACCGATATCAACCAAACCAAACATACTGACTGGTATAACTTCACTCTCGCAATATTCTAACTAATCATAACGACCCTCAAAATACCCATTACATTAAGGAAAACTCAAAATTACAACATATCCAACTCATCAAAATAAACAACCCACCATGTATACATACATAAACAAAAGTCATAATAATTCAACGGTCCACACCGTGCTTGTTACAAAACAAAACGATCACTTAATAATTACAACAGTTTACCCTCTAGTTCCCAAAACAAGATACTCAAAACTAACTGCCTAAAATGGCTATCCCTCTACCAACACCACTATCACATTCTTATCTTGATTTCCTAGACGGGTTATCCTCAACCTCCAGAACAATCGCTAAACTACGATGCCAAGGACAAGAGCTACAGATGTGACCCAGCTGGCTATACTTGAAACAAACACGCATCTCCCCACTTAGATAGAATTTTAACCCTTCAATAACCCTCGAAGTCTGGCCTACTCGGTTCTAGTATCAGTATCGCCCCTGCCTGAACGGATAAGGATGAACCCGACTAGATTACGGATTATCCAAAGAAGTCCCCCATTGTGTACAAAAATGCTTGGTATGACCCAGTTGATTACATTCATAGCAAATAGGCAGTCCCTGAATACATGACTAGTTCGAAGTCTGAACTGGTAAGGATTCCAATGACTACTCCCCTTGTGAGCACTTGATCGCCCCAAGTCCTGGTTGGCTAGATGACCCCGTTGGTACAATTATTAGTTGAGGCAACAACCTTTCCTTTCTCCTTTGGTTCTTACTAGGTCTACCACAACCCCCAGCTGTAGGAGTTGCCGAAGTGGCCCCCCTCCACTCTGTCCCATGACTAGGAATGCGGCCACTATGTGAGCCATCGTTTCTACAAGTGTATGATAATTCCTATGCCAAGGCCCAACAATCCTTCCCTGAACATCATCACATAACTTACTCTCAAACTCTACACAACGGAGCTCCTCGGTTTCCACCAACTCTAGAGCAAACCTAGACAGATTAGTAAACCACGCCTCAAATTGTGCCAAAGGTGTAGCACCTTGGCGCAACTCTAGAAATTGCTTCCTCAACTCTTCCCGTGTGGAAGGAAGAAAGCCATCACATCCTTACCTAGACATCCTAATCAAAACAAACATAACAAATTTAGCACACATCAGATGGCGTTCCCAACAAAATCTCATACACTTTAGCATTAGACACACAACATATCACCTATATAGCACACTCAGAGGTGCCCACTCAATGTTTACTACCACCGCCCAACACGTCTCTATTAAAGAGAAAACACGCAACTTAGGATACATAACATGAGTACCCTTCACCGAAATACTAACAAAGTACCATCATATACGCAAATACTCAAACAACTGCATTTAGACTCCAATCAACTCACACATTAGCTACCACATAACACATAACACATAATCGAGCTAAGCCTACAAAGATAGTTATTCGTTCTAGCACTGTCTTAGAATTCTCATTAGAAACAATGTTAATCAAGCGTGTTTTAAATAAGACCTCCAAATTAGTCAACTAGACACCGAATAATATCCATGAGTCTCAACCCCATGCCCACATAAAATGCAACACGTAAGCATGTTATCATATAACACACAACATACAAATGTTCTCACCGTGCATGATAAACACATTATGGCTAACCACTTCCTGCGAGCCCAAGGTTTTCAAACCCGGTTAACTCTAATACCAAGTTGTCACACCCCAGATTTACACGGTCTGGCTTGTAGCACTATGTACTTCCTGTTTTAGTGGAATTATATTTGACTCTTTGATTATCTTGATTGGGAACCTTCTTAGTCGATATTTGAGCCTTGGTTGAGGTGTTACCATAGTGTTTGGGTGAGATTGAATCAAATATTCCAAATTCGAATAGTTGTTATTGAGTAGTCTTCACTCTTTTATCATTTTCTCTCTCCACACTTTGAATCTTGATGCGAGGCTAGAGCCATTGGAAAGCTTACTTTCAGGGGTTCAATTTGATATAAGAACGACCCTAAACGGAGTCTGGATGAGAGAGTTATACTTGTTTGAAATTTGTAAATCTGTGCTGTGAGTATAGTGCGCTCGAGCGCAACTTTCAACACTCGAGCGTACTACGCAGAACTAGGTCTTTAAAAATCACTTTTGGTCAAATATCTTCACTTTTCACTCCTTTTTCTCTTCCCTTCCGCCATTTTTTTTTTTTATTTCTGAAGCTTTTTAGTCTCGATTTCATCTATTTCTACACATCTTTGACCCCTAGTTCCATATACCAAAACGTAGAGTATGATGAGAGCTTCCATTTAATCTCAACAGATCGTCATTTCACCGCCGGTGATTTTTTCGACTTGTTTCCTTCTTGCTTCAAGAGGTAGGATCTATTTCTTAAACTCAATATGAGTTTGATAGTGTATTTGTGGTGTATTTTAAATATATAGATTCCATTGTTCTTGGATTAATTTTTGGAAATTTGTTTTGTAAGTGAGGGTTTGTCCAAATAGGATTGTTGAGCTATGGTTTAGCTACAAAAAGTTTATTTTTCACTTACAAAAATGTATATGAGTTTTTAAAAGTAAAAAACCTTAGTTTGGAGAAACCCTAAAATGTTGACCTTTTTGGGAAATTGTTGGAAAATGTAAAGAGTGGTTTCCAAATGTTTTCTTGAAAAAGGTTGTGATTATGAAATTGGAGTTGATATATGTTGAAATGAGCTATTTCTTGCATTGAAATGGATTTTCAAACAGGAATGGGGTTATGCCCTAAAATGAAATTGTCGAGATTGTAAAGAGGAAATGGAATAAATGTTGAGTAATGTGAAATTAATATGATGATTAATGATGATGGTGGTGTTCGATATGTATTATCACTCCCATTTGAGATTTTTGAAAAGTGTATCTTTAATGAAATTTATTTTTCTGTTTAGAGATATCTGTTTTGGGCTATCAGTGAAGGATATCTATGATTGTTGTAGAAATTGCATGCGAACTAGGCAAACTGGACTGTTTATAAGTCATGCATATCATGGAGTATGTAATGGATTTTGGAAATTGAAACTATATATTTTGGAAAGAGATTTTGGAAATTATTGTATGTTTTAAGAGCATTTGTTTCATTTTGAAAATCACATTTTGGATCACATGATTATGCTATTTGGAAAGGGTAAATAAAATGGTAAATTTGAAAAATGGTTGTTACATCAAACAAGTTGGCCAGTGTGTCTAAGTTGAAAGTCCTGAAAACCGCGTGTATACATGGGTGTCGATCCCCCGAATGAAATTTTCATAAAATGGCAATGGTAGTGCTTGTATAGCCCATGTTTATATGAGTCCCGTTTGACGGTTTTCCGCGGACAAAATTTCTGTAGAAGGTTGTATTGGTTTTGGAGATTTAACCATTTTATTTATTATCATTTTGGTTTTGGAAAGAAATGATTTTAAAATGGCTTTGGCAATGTAATTGCTATTGGTTAACAATGTATTCATATTGGAATTGGTAATGAAATTGCTAGTTGGTATTGAGATACCTGGATTGACTTGTGGAAATGGATTTTATGTCAAACTAATGTATTGAATTTGGAAAATGTTTTGAATAAACAAAAGGTTTTGAAAAATAGGAAGAAAGGGTTTTTATTGAGGAAGCAAGTGGATTTGAGAATGCATTGAGCATATTATACACGTATGCATTGCATTCATGATCATTTGCACTGGTGGAGCATATTTAGCTTTTGAAATATTTTCTACTGGACTTTATGCTCATCTTACGTGGCTAAAAATATTTTTCAAGAATGCTTATGTGGATGTGGACTGAGACATTAAAGTTGTGTTTGGAATCGTGTGGGGTGGTTCCTTTATTTGTCGGCCAAGGGCCATTTATGTATTTGTTGGCCATGTGCCATTCTTGTAAGGGTTACATCCTTTGTATATGATGTAAGCCTTTGGGCAACTTAATTTGATTATAACATCTTTGTATGTTTTAGTTACAAAATATCCATTCGACTTAGATGTTGTATCTAAGAATGTATAAAATTGGAATAACACATGTACCGTGTACCTATATTATATACATATGCATGAATGTTGTTAGTTATTGTCTATTGTTGGGTGGTTCACTCATGTGGGCCGGACCTCGTAAATTCGGGGTGTGACATAACTCATGTGAATAAACCACCCAACGATGAACAATAGATAATAACTCTTATGCAAATGAATATAATATAGTCACACAATATATGTGTTTATTCGATTTTATACATTCCCAGATACAACATCTAAGTGGAATGGATGTTTTGTAACTAAAAACATACACATATGTCATAAATTTAATTAAAAGCCCTGAGGCTTACATCATACACAAGGGTGTAACCCTTACAAGAATGGCACATGACCAATAAATAACATAAATGGCCCATGGCCTACAAATAACTGAATCACCTTACACAGTTCCGAACACAACTTTACGTCATAGTCCACATCCATACATGTACACTTGAAAAACATTTTTAGCCACGTCGGTTAGGCATAAGCCCAGTAAAGAATATTTCAAAAGCTAAACATGTTCCACCAGCATAAATGATCATGATGCAATAAATATATACAAGATGCCCAAATGCATTTTCAATTCCACTTAATATAAAATTCCTTTCACAAAAACCAATCTAGGTATCTCAATACCAACCAGCAAATACATTGTTAAATCAAATGCGAATACATTGCTAAACAATAGCAAATACATTGCTAAAATCTTTTTCCAAAACATCCTTTCAAGTCAAAATGATAATAAAATAAAATGGCTAAATCTCCAGGGCTAGTGTTCATCCGAGTAACAATACAAGTCACAAGGTCATTTTTGCCAGTGCTAACCGGAAGGCTCGACACCTACCGCTCGGGTTTAGGTCTTTCACTATGGACACACAAGCCAACTTAATTATGCTTTAACACCCCCTCATAGCTTTACCACTTTATTTACCTTTTTCCAATAGCACAATACGTGTGGTTCAAAATATTATTTTCCAAAATAATGGAAATGTTTCAAAACATAATACAAGAATTTCCAAAATCACTTTTCAAACATACGGTTTTAAATTCCAAAAATCCATTACATGCTCTATGATATGAATGACTTCAAATTGCCTAATCTACATACAATTTCTAACACAAGGCAATGTTATCCTCCACCAATAACCAAAATAGTTATCTCTAATGCAATAATTAGAAGATAACAATATAGATATATATTTTCAAAAGAGTAACACCCTTTTTCAAAATCCCACAACCATTTCTTTTCCATCTCTTTCCAACCAAATCATTTACCAAAATCAATCCAACTCCCAAAAACAATATCATTTAGGGTTTTTCTACAAAAAGGGGCTTTTCCACTTTTAGAAATCCATATGCATTTTTTATTACCAAAAATAATTGTAGTATCAAAATCATAGCCCAACAATCCCCCAATTTTACAAAACCCTCAAGCCCAAAATAATATTTCAAAATCAACACAATGACTACCAAATATAAATAACAAAATACGACACAAATATGCTACCGAACTCATATTGAGTTTAGGAAATAGACCCTACCTCTTGAAGCGAAGAGTATAACTCTGAAAAACTCAAAGTCGATGAAACCACGAAACTCTTGGATAAAAAAAACGCCCTTTATGAGATCTATAACCTTTCTCAAAGGACCAAGGGGAAAAGATGTCTCTAACCAATTAGATCTAGAGATCTATGTAAGAAGAGTTTCTAAGAGAGAGAGAGAGAGAGAGAGATTCATGGTTTAAAGAAGAAAGAGAGAGAGAGAAAAAAAAAAGAAAAAGTGAATGAGAAAAGTGTGTTTGGGGTCTATTTATAGTGGTAGAATAATAACCCTAAAGTCAAAGAAAAGAATAAGTCAAACCCCCAAAACGTTGGGTCCAAACCGAACTAAATTTTTTGAAAATAACTCACAAGAGTCAACCTTCAAGACAGTGGTGTTGACCCTTAAAAAGAAAAGCTGAGACACTAATGTGTGTAGCAGACAAGGGTCGACCCTAGGAAGCAGTGGTGTCGACCCTATATTTTAGTAGCAACACCCAGAACACAGTAGCAGACATAGGTCGACCTTAGGACCTCTGATGTCGACCCTATAAACTAGCAGAGACACTAGGAGTAAGGCAGCAAGGTGGTGTCGACCCCCAGGAAGGCTAGTGTCGACACCAAAACAAAATTTTCAAGTTCCCAAAGAACTTTTCAATGAAAACATAATCCCAACAAGTCTAAATCGAATTGTACTCCTCCAAAACCAAAATACAACAACTCCAAAGACTCCCAAAATGAAAATAAAGGAATTAAATACACTCTCCAATAGTTTAGAGGACACAAGTGCCACAAAAAAGGGGTAGAGTCTAATTTACTATATATATTTTTTTGGGTAAATTGTGATGTCCCAAATTTCAGGCTTGAATAGTATTGTCTAGTGGAGTAGTATGTAATTCTTTCAGTGTTTTGTTCAACGTTTTGAGTTGTTGAAAATTTGTTTATACTCTTTGTAGCTTAACTTTTTTACTCCTTTCGGAAGATGAATAGCCCTATAGTTCGGACTCCTGTGGTTTTGAATATGATTTCACAAGTGCAATGTGAAACAATGAAAACACAAAAAGAGTCCAAATCTGGCAATTCTTTTGAAAAATCGATGTTTGAATCAAATGTAAAAAGTGGACTGCTTTGCTAGATTTCAAAGTCACCACCTAAACATTTTTGAAAAATTTAGGAAACTCGAGACTCGTGCCAAAAGCCATTAGTCCGTATCACTAAAGTGTCTCGGCTTGGGAACTTAGGTACGAGGGGGGAAGGTCATGAATTGAGCACCGCACTTGCCCGATCAAAGATTGGCCTCAACTAATCATGATGTGATTTTTATTTACATTATATGCTCTTGTTCTGATTATTAGCTATTTTTACTATATGATGCACACACAAATATAGAATAATTTGCAAGAATTGGAACATTTGATTTCGTGTTTTATTTGAAATTGTTTTGTAAATTTGCCACTTGAAAAAGTAGGCTTTAAAATGGACATCAATCAAACTATCCCAATTCAAGCAACTAGCCTTCATCCACAGGCATTCAAACAGTTATATAATTTAAGCAATTAGCCTCATGGAAGTATGCTTTGACATAGTAACACAAACATGCATGCAAGATGCTAAAACATAAAATTACTCACCTAGTACACTCTGAGCCAAAACAAAGCAAGATAATTAAAAAAATATGCAAGCTCCTAATTAAGGCAATATGACTAAATTCAACGCACACATTATGTAATTTGTAGGCTCGGCTATGAGCATGGCATATGATTTCATTTAAGACATGTGATAAGTACGTATTCAAGCAGTGAATTTGAACATTGATATTGGGTTAGTATGATGAGCCGAACCTTGGATGCATGCAAGGCAATGTATGCAAAGCATAAGAATGCTAATTTGAAAAAAAATGATATTCTATTCTAACCATCGTAAGCAAGTAAATAAAAGAGAAAAAAACGTGGGGTTGGAAGTCATACAACTTATTACACATTTGCTCTCGTGCAAGAGGGTGTGAATCAAAGTCCGAAAGTACAAATTAAACTAATTATTACAAAACTAAATGAATAAATAAGTAAATAATTAACTAGCTAACTACTCTATTACAATAAGGATAATCATGAGAAGTAAACTAACTATCTAAGCTAACTAGCTATAACAATTACAAATAAATAATAATAATAATTACATCACTAATAATTAACAAGGCTAATTGTAACAATAATAATAATTACAACACTAATAATCGGAGCTTTACTCTACAACATTGAGGTGAGCAAGGATACACAAGGGTTGCATGCACAGTGTCCAAGAACAGCTCTGTTTGCCTAGGCCTGTTCTATTTCACCTTCAGCCACTACCCTCTATTTTCTGCAAAATATACTGCTGACCAAATATTGATGGCCAGCCGTGCCTCAATGAGGCCTGGTTGGGCCCCAAAAGGGCCGGCCATGCCTTAATTTCATGCAAAATCCTGTTTTGTGCTCTGAAGTGAAAACAGTGCAAACAGAGTTGTTTTGAACTCAGTTTGTCCCTCTCACACTTCTCTATCATGGGAAAGCCTCGAGAGAAGGTTGGAATTGTTTCCAAAACCATCAATGAGCAAGTTGATTGCTTGATGATTTCGAGTACAATTTGGACAAAGATCAATAAATGTAATGAACAACAACCACCTCTCCGTCCTATCATAGAGTGAGCTCAAAGAGAGAGGTAGAGACACTTCAAGATTCATCAAAACACCATGAATTGATGTAAGATAACCCTTGAAACAATAGATTCGGCATAACGTCCGGCCAAACCCAAGCAATATAACTCATTTTCTTTATGTGAGTTGGTTCATTTTAAGCCAAATCCATTAGTCTTTGCCATCCTTTAATCCATTAAGTCCAAGATGATTATTACGTCCACTAAAGATTACGTCCACTAAGTAAGAAATAGGTAAAACGAGAGGTGATTCTCAACATGAACAAGAGACTATACTGTTGACAATGAACCTCCGTAGAGATTAAGCCATTAAGCATAGATCTTTAGTTCAAGTTTTGAATAACCGTTAACCGATTGAAATAACTCTCAAATAAAACAAATGAATGGCAAGTTGATTATTAAAATGAGGTTTTTAAACATGGAAATTAGACAAGGAAAAGCTTATAACAATATACAACAAGCTATGTATGCAAACTTATGAGACAACAATCAAGCTAATCAAAGCATGAACTATTTAAACAACCTAGAATAGCCCTAAAATAGCCCTTAATAGGTGAACAACAGTGGCTCAAAGAACATGAAAAGTGCCTAAAAAGCTAATTAACAAAGAGAGAAAACAAGGCCAGTAAGAAAGAACAAGTTGGGGTGGCTAACCCCTCCACTTTTGAAAGCTCAAAGCATGATTTTTAGCCTTTTGTTAAACTCTGAAAAATAAAAAATTTAAAAAGCAAAGGAAAGGGTGTAAAAGCAAGGGTTTAAGCTATAGGTAAAGGTGTAAGAAAGAGTGTCAACTCTCTCTACTCTTTTGGTAGCTCTCCAAACCCAAACTTAAACACTTGGAAGAGAATCGAAACAACACAAAACTACAAGAACTAGACAGCAATAGATAGAACAAGAAGTAAAAGAGAGGATGACAAGCTTATACCTCTCAAAGAAGTGAGCTTTTGTTTATGAATCAAACTAAGTCCTAATACACTCTCAAGCTTGAATTATGGTGTTTAAGGCTCAACCAAGGTTCCTAGGCTCAGGTGTGAAGGTGTATATGATGTATGAATATAGATTCAAGGTGATAAGCTTGCTCAAAGGGTTACTTGCACAAGAAGAAGGAGATGAAAGAGCTCTCAACAAGGTGTAGAGGCATTTAGAAATTCTTCAACCCTCAAAATAGAGATACAATTTTGCTTTTATAGAATTTGAGCAAGAGGGGTCATAAATATCTTCAAAAATGCACAGTTGGCGGGCTCCTGCCCAGAACAGTGTTTCTCGCTACTAAGGCACGACCGGCCATCAATAGCCACGGCCGACCCTCAATGAGGCACAACCGGGCCTCAATGTGTTCCCTTGCTTTTTTGCTTCAGACTCAACACAGGGTAGTACAATGTGTAAAAATGGATTTCTGGGGTATAATCAGTGTGGATATGGAAGGTTTGGGATTATTTCGGAGCTTAAACATGGCCCCTTCATTGAGACCTCGAACTACGCATAACATCCACTTTCATCATTGCGTGCACTGGGCAAATCACTCGAGCCTTGCGGGTAGTAGAAAATGGGATTTCTACAGTAGCCCCTCTTTAACAGAGCTCGAAGTCATAAAGTGATGTGAGTGAATGTCAAAGCCCGAAGACGACCCATTTGACGAGGCCGCAAGGCTTGGGCAAGAAATCAAGGCATAAATGTAAAGATTGAACTAGAAGGCAAAGCGCAAAAACGAAATACAAAAAATAACTTATGATCATGCAATGAAACATAATGTAAATGAAGCAATGAAACAATGCTGCAATCTAAACAAGAATGCAACATTTGAATGATAATGTAAATCAAAGCAAAATAAACCCTGCCATGTCTCACACGGAAAGAAGTGAATAAATAGACATGTCTCGTGTGGAAAGAACAAAGAAAGCACAAACCAAACTATGTCTCACGTAGAAAGGATGTAAGAAAAGAAAGAAAAAAAAAAGACCTAACTATGCCTCGCGTAGGAAAAGTGAAGGGCGATGTAACCATCGAGTGCACCCGAGGTTTCAACCAAGATCCTAATGCGTCTCACACGATAGGAGGAAGGATGGTGTAAACAAACAGGCAAACCTGCTATTTTTAACCGAAGCAAACAATCCTAACGCGTCACACGCGAGAGGAGAAAAGATTGGTGTGAACGAATAGGGGCACCTACTGTTTTTAACCGGGGTAAACAATCCTAACGCGTCGCACATGAGATGAGGAAATGTGGTGTGAACAAACAGGCGCACCTGCTATTTTTAACCGACGTAAACAATCCTAAAGCATCACACGCGAGAGGAGGAAAGGTGGTGTGAACACCAGGCCCTCCCAATGTTTTTAACCGAGGTAAACAATCCTAACACGTTGCACGCAAGAGGAGGAAAAGTGGTGTGAACGAACAGGCACTCCTGCCATTTTTAACCAAATGGAAACAATCCTAATGCGTTGCTCGCGATAGGAGTAGAGGTGGTGTGAACGAACAGGCGCACCTGCTATTTTTAATCAAACGGAAACAATCCTAACGCGTAGCACGCGATAGGAGGAGATGTGGTGTGAACGAACAGGTGCACCTGCCATTTTTAAACCGGATGGAAACAATCCTAACGCATCGTACGCGATAAGAGGAGGGATGGTGTGAAGGAACAGGTGCACCTACCGTTTTTAACTGAATGGAAATAATCCTAACGCATCGCACGTGATAGGAGGAGAGGTGGTTTGAACGAACAAGCGCACCTACTTTTTTTAACCGAATGGAAACAATCCTAACGCGTTGCACACGATAGAAGGAGAGGTGGTGTGAACGAACAGGCGCACCTACCATTTTTAACCTAATAGAAGCAATCCTAACGCATCACATGCGAGAGGAGGAAAGGTGGTGTGAACGAACAGGCGCATCTTCCGTTGTTCCCATTCTTGGGTTTCCCGTGATTCCCACTGAGATCATGTACATGTGTCCAGATGGAGTGATCGAGCAGATCCCTCTTGAGCATATCGAGGAAAGGGACCACAGGCTAGCGTTTGCTCCTGGCATCGAACATGTACACATTTCTTTATGCTTCTACTCACTGCACTTTATCTTGTTTTGTTTTCTACCATTTCTGTTCATTGTTCTCTATTACTTCTGTCTACCTCTCTCAAATTCTATTCCTTTTGCAGATACCCCGGCATATGCTGATGACCTCCTTCGGATGATCGACTGACTACTCCTTATGGTATGGAGGAGACAGACTGCTTTAGTCACTCATGGGATTCAGGTATACTTTGTCTATAGTTTACTGTTGTTGCCATACTGTTTATACTCTTGTTAGTCCATACTAATACCTATACTCTTTTCAGCTTAAGTCGGCACCAGCAGTGCCCGCAGGACCTTTTCCAGCTGGGAGAAGAAGGAGACAGGGCCCAGTGAGGGGTTGAGGGGGAGCCGATCGAAGAAGAGGCCGAGTGAGGCAGCGCTCACCTTCTGAAGAGTTTTTGATGGGTCTACAACCCCCGAGGACAAGGGAGAGGAGGTTGACTTGCAGTCTAGTAGCCCCAGCGATGACAGTGATGCACCTCCTCCGCAGCTGAGGAGGAAGAGGGCAGGGATGGGTTACTGATGAGGATGACGATTTTGTTTTTGTTTTTTGTTTTGCTTTGTAGTTAAAGACTAGTTTCAGATAGTCCCTTTTGTTTTTTGAAGGATTTTCTTTTATTTTGATGCCTTGTAAAACAATGATCGGGGTTGGACTCGCTAGTTTATAAAAACAAGTTTTTGAATCTCCTTGCATAATGTGATGAATGGTATGTGATGAATGGCGTATCTTCTGCAGGGTAACTTCATATAAGACTTAAAACAATGAATATCTGCTCTTGCATTCATTCTTGAGTCGGACAGCAACCCATGACCGGACGAAATATAAAATACAACTCGAAAATACTGAAAAACACTTGGTACAAACAAAACAAGACTTAAAACACATATGTGGTACGTCAGGACAAAGGCCAATTTTTCCTGGAATTGCACTGGTCTAAGCTACCGTTTAGACTCGGCCATGCCTAAATAGGTATGGCTAGGCTTCACTGAGGCATGGCCGGGCCTAAGTGTAAGGTCAGTCAAAGCCGCCCAGCTGTCATGCATTGCTCCTTCTCATCCTCTATAAATGGTGCTCCTATGCTGTTTTCCTGGTAGAATACAAGTCTTTGATATTTTGCTCTCAAGATGGTGACATTGTGCAACAATAGGCTCCGAGACTGGGTAGCCACTTTGGACAGCTCGGAAAAAGTGAACTTTCGCGATTTTGACCTAAATGCCTTTTTTCCTCTAAGCCGCACTCCTCTTTGCTTTCCATTCCTCCATGCCGTTGTTCGATGTTGGAACCCAATCACTCACGTATTTCAATTGGGATCACAAGAGGTGTGTCCAACACTCAAAGAATTTCGAGCTTTGATGGAGTCCCGGTGCGACGAAGAAATCGTACCGCAACCCTGTTTTGGCTATGCCCAAGCTTTGGGACAGATGTGTGGGTGAACATTACACGAGGCTCGATCCTTGGCACATGTTGGGGAGCTAGATATCCCTGGATTAGTTCATCAATTTTTCGCTATTGGAGATAGGAGTGACCTTCTTTGGAGAGGCCACCGGCAACATGCTCTCTGTTTATGCCTTCTTGCACGATTCCTCCTTGCCCTTAGTTTCGGTGGAGCTAGCATCCGGTTGATCGAAGTGGCCCAATTTCTGAAAAAGGGTAAGAGTTACATGGGTTTGGCACTGGTTGAAACCTTGATGGGTTTAGATGCGTAGACACCCCATTTTTGACCGTCCTCAAGACTTGGACGTCACCGTTTGAACACTCGGTGATCATCCATGCTTGTGTTCGTCTTGAGTTCTCGGAGGTTTCGACCGCGCGCCTTGCCTCAAGATCTATCGACTTGTCTGTTTTGTGCTTGGTTGTGGACCAGGCACTTGGGTTTTTGCCTCTGAGGGTCGGAAATGGCTTGTTGGCCATCCCCACACCCCACCGGCCTTGGCATGTTACCACCGGCCCTGTTTTCTTGCTACCGGCCAAAGGTGTTGGCCGGTCGGCAATGTTTTTGGTCGGCCGGCCATTGTTTTGATCAATCGGCCACTTTTTCTGGCTGAGACCTTTTCTTGAGGAGGTTTGAACCTTTTGAACCCTTGTTTTAGCTTCTTGAGGAAGCTTGAACCTTTTGAACCCCTCCTTTTAGCTTCTTGGGAAGCTTGAACCTTTTGAACCCCTCGTTTTAGCTTATTGAGGAAGCTTGAACCTTTGAACCCCTCGTTTTAGCTTCTTGAGAAAGCTTGAACCCCTTGAACCTTTGTCTAGCTTCTCCAAGAAGCTTGACCCTTTGCTTCAAGCTTCTAAGAGAAGCTTGAGCCTTTCTTAGCTTCTTGAGGAAGCTTGACCCCTTTGCTCTAGCTTCCTCAAGAAGCTTGACCCTTTTTGCTTTAGCTTCCTTAAGAAGCTTGGCCCCTTTGCTCCAAGCTTCTAAGAGAAGCTTGGACCTTTGTTCTTCTATAAGAGGGAGCCTCTCCCTCATTAGAAAAGGTTCCAAAAAAAATTGTCGAAGGCTTATACACATATCTCTCCTTGCATCTCTACATTTAGGCTGAGGAGAGTGAATGTTCTTGGCCCTTTGCACACCACCTCATAGCCTAACCCTTCCACCATCAACCTAAGGTTCTTGGAAGGTCTTGAGAGGGCTTAAGGAGCTGGTTTTGGTCCAGAGAAGTGGCTGTTTTGCTGAGCTACAAGGGTGAGCAGACTTTTTCCCTTTTTAAGCTTTATTTTGCTCCATCTTTTAGCCATACTTGAAAACATTTTCGAGCTTTGGCGTAAATTGAAAAAAGTTTTATTTTGAGGTCCTTTACATGTTTGTTTAAGGTATCTTTGGTGTTTGGGGTTGTTTACCCCCTCTTAGGCCTTGTTTGGCCTCTTTTTTGTGCCTTTTTTGTGAGCTTCGGGACCACCTTGTATTGGCCTTCTCACCACTGAAATCCAGAGGGTTTTCAGTGGTGGAGATGATGTTTTGAGGTCCTAAGAAGGAGAGGGCCATCCCCCTCTCCTTATTGTTTTGTTTACTTACATTTTTGGCCTATCAAAGGAGCATATGTCTATATCATTTGGAGGCCAATTTCAGGCACTTTTTGGTGACTTTTGGGACCTGCCTAGCCTCTGTCCATGGCTGGTTTGGTGCCCTTTTGTTTGCTTCTTGCATGTGTAGAGTAACCCCTTTCATGGTTTATCAAAGGAGCACCTCATTCTTGCATGTATTGGACACATTTCAGTGGGTATTTGGCCATATTTTGGCATGCCATGATCCTATTTTTGACTGGTTTGGTGGCCCCTCACATGCTTCATAGGCTTGTAGTGTAAATCATGCTTACTAGCTCACATTGCATGTTGTTTTGGCCCTCTATTCTAGCACCTTTTGGCCACACTCCAAACATGTTTTATTCATATTTTGGGCTGCCTTAGCTCTATTTTTAGGCCTCTTGGTTGATTGGTGCTTGCCATGTATGCTTGTAGTGTAATAGCCATGCCTAGCTTTGAGTTTTGAAGCCTATTGCATGCTCATATTGAGGTGTTTGCATGTTTTAGTATCATTGTGTATGATATTTCAGAGCTTATACTTGTGCCATACTCCCATATTTTCCATTCTTTAAATGTGTTTGAGAGTTGTGCTTGTATGCCCCATTTATGAGCCTTTGCATGAGCTTCATTTAAATGCATTTCGAGCCACCATCTCATATCATTTTGCCACTGTTTTAGGGCTGCATAAGGTCTGTTTGGGGTTGGTTTCATCATTTGAACATTGCTTTGCATGACTATAGTGTAATGCACTTCACTAGTGTTTGGTGTTTGAGCCCATCTAACATGCATTGTATGAGTTGTTGTATCATTTCGGAGTCATTTTGTATGCTATTTCAGAGCTGGAATTATGCCATAGTATCTCATGTTTCATCCTTGCCATGCTCTTGGAGAGTTGCATCTTGTGCCTTAGGCTTGGAGCTATTGCATTGTGCATGTTTGCATGAGTTTTTGGAGCTTTGTTTTCATCATGTTTGGCCACTGATTTTGGCATGCTTGAGAGCTACCCATATTAGTTTAAGTCCATCCTTTGCATGTTGCTCAAATGTTGTTGCATTGCTTCATGTTTGCATACTTTGGTTGCATTGTGTCTTGCATGCTCATTGTTTGCATTGTTGGCACATGCTTAGCCATATTGCATGTTGTTGCATGCTTGAGCTATATTGCATGGTTTGGCATACTTGTTGCATTGCATTTTGCATGCATGCCTTGCCTCTTGATCAAGCATGATAGAGGTTGGTTCCTTTATGTGTTTTGTGTGCATTCCATTTGACATTGAAATTGCATACTTCGGCTCCTTTGGCCATCATGCATCGAAATGCGTGATTGGTGGCCCGAGGACCGAGGGCCACACTCCCTTGAGTCTATAACATGATGGGGAGGGTGGTCGTGCAACATTTTGCTTTGAAAATCCTATGCCATGCATTGTCTGTCCTCTGTTGCAGCAAAACCAGTGTTCTGCAGGAAGAAATGGCCGGTCGGCTACTTACAGTGCCGACCGACCACCAAAATCCAGCCGGTGGCTTCATTAATGGTCGATGACCAGTTACAGATGGTCGGTGGCCTTTCCATTTGGTCGATGACCTCTCAGCATGTCTCTAAGGCAGTTCAGAAGTGTCATAGAGGTTGCCACTATTTTCAGAGATGCAAAACAGTGCAGACAGAGGCAATAGTGGCATGGCAATGGATTTTCGGGCGAAACCAATCCGCGCTTGCATGCATCCCTCTTTCTGAGGCCATTTTACTGCTCTAAATAGTTTAATTAATTTGTTAATTAGTTAAGGGTTTGTAATATTTAATTAGCTAGAGTAGTTAATTATTCATTCGGTCTGTATTATTGTTTCGGACCCTCCGAGCGAGGGCAATTGTGTAATAAGTGTGCGTGTGTGTGATGTATGTCTTCCAACCCCACATCTTTCTCCCTTTTATTTACCAGCTTATGATGGTTAGTTTCAAGGCATGTTTCAATTAGCATACTTATGCTCGCATGTTTGCATCCATTCATCTGTCTTGCATGCACCGAGCTCGGCGCATCATACTAACTGCATTGTATGTCAATTTCAAGTTGAATACGTGTTAGCTGTAGCATCATCATATGCCATCTTAAAATAGCCGAGCCTGTCTTAGTTGCATTTTTGTATGTGTTGCATTAGGCATTTCAGCATAGTTAGGATTCATGCATAATTTCTAATTAGCTTCTTTCTTTGGCTCGGAGTACTCGGTAAGTGCTTATGCTTTAGCATCCTTGCATGTGTGTGAGTGACTGCCATGATAGCATGCTTACCATGCGGCCAAGTGCTTATGTGATATAACTGCCTGAATGCCTGTGGGTGAAGGTTGGATTATCTGAATTGGAATAATGCATTGACTGTGAGTTTTAAGCCCACTTGAGAGTGGCAAAATCATGTTTTTCTAAGCCCACCTGAGGGTGGCAAATCCACATTTTAGCCTACTTACGAGTAGCAAATCGCTTTCAAAAAAAAAAAAAAAAAAACATGAGATGTTTTGTTCCAATTCAGGCGATCCGGTCTATATTTGTATGCTATGCCCATCACGTAGTAAATTTAGGCTAATAACCGGAATAAGAGCACATAATATTTTTAAAACTCGATATCATGGTTAGTAGAGGCCGATCTTTGATCGGGCCAGCGGGGGTGCTCACGAAGTGACCTTCCCCAATCGTACCCAAGTTCCCGAGCCGAGGCAACTTTGGTGATGACGGACACGTGGCCTTAGGCAACGAGTCAGGGTTTCCTAAATTTCTCAAAATAAAATATTTAGGTGGCGACTTTGTATTTGGCAAAGCAGTCCATGTTTGGCACTTCTGTCAAAAAATCTGTTTTAAAAAATGATTTGCCGGATTTGAACTCTTTGATGATTCATCGGTCTTGCATTGCACTCTGTGAGATTAGATACAGGACCGTGACTTTGAGTCCTGAACTGTAGTGAGCCCAAATGAACAAAATGGGATTTTCCCTCCCAGGACGTTCGGGGACGTCTACAAGATGCTTTCCGTTGAAGAGAGACTACCCGATTGGTAGGAAGTCCACTATTTCTCCAGGTATTTTTCCACCCTTCTAATTTTTGATTCTTACATCACTCAACACTTATTCTCTGTTTTTCTCTCATAGCCTTTCTTACTTTTCTCTCATTGTATACCTCTCTATTCTTTAATCTCTCTTATTTTTCATCCTTCCCCAGGTATGGTTGATGGATAAACTGTAAGTAGTGGACCCTTGCCCTAAGTACTCAACCCGAGTTTACTTCTTTCACCAACAGCTGGTGGATTTCCCCTCAGAGGGTTTATGGTGTGATTGGATGTGCAACAAATCTGCAGCTGACATAGCTTGGCGTTGCCCCTGGCTTAGTTTGGCTAAGATGAGCCACAACATGTCCTGACAATCGGGTGTGGAGTTAATTGGCCTCACACTTTGCATATTTTATTTCCCTCTTCGGTTTCGATGCCAGTTTGGGCATGATCAGATACGTCCAAATGAGGGAGTGGAATACACAACTTCATTTTCGGTTCATGCCTCATACCTGCCCCGGTATCTCGCGGCCTGGAGGACGAGAGATATTCTGGCCCCTGTCATTAGTTTCAGTTACACCCTATTTGAGGAGTGTTTGGCTTGGCTGGAAGAGAAGGCAGAGGTTGGGCCGTCTTTGGCATAGAGCCACCTGACTTAGCTGTGGCCCTAGTTTTACTGCTTTGATCTTTTCTTTTCAAGTTTTAAGATGTAAAAGCAACTTTGATCTAAATCAAAAAGGGAGAATGTACTAGTGTTGAAATCAATAAAATTAAAGTTGCGAGTACTGAAAATTTTCCTTTCGGTCCCAAAAAATGGTCCAAGTTGTAAAAGGGTAAGATTTTGAACAAAATCAACTTTTATTAATACTTTTTAAAACAATTTTCGGAAACGATCACCACCTGACATGCACAGAGTCGATTCTCAAGATATACAGTCCAGAATCAAAAGAAATCATGACTGCCCCTGATTGCATATCACTGTTGCTTTGCACCGTAAATGAGCTTTTCTTCCTGAAATAAAGAGCACAACCGAACAAAGATGACCTGATCAAGAAAACGGACAGGACAGTTGAATCAGAGATAGTTACAACCGAACTTCAGAGTGAAGTTGCCCACGTATCCCAAAGATGGGAATCAGGCCTTACATAGTTCAGTTTAGGTTCACTCGAATATTAACTCTCTCCTTTTGTGCTCTAACTTTTACCATAGTCGCCCTTTAGGCCTTTCAACCTTGCTAGCTTAGTTTTTCTTTATTTCTAATATTTCATGCTCTAACTTTTTCCTAGGTTGTCCTTTCAGATTTTCGACCTAGCGAGCCTCTCAAGGATAGTATTTCTTCAACTTGTCCATATTGATTGGTTGTAAGAACTCCAGGCCATCCAAGTCCATAAGAATAATTGCCCCTCCTAACCAGATTGACTTGATGATGTAAGGACCAGTCCAATTGGGTTTGAACTTATCCCTAGGGTTGTGGATGGGAGCTCGATTGTCTTTCAGCACCATGTCCCCCTCCTCGAGATTCCTGGACTTAACTTTCTTATTAAAAGCCCTGGCAATTCGACGTTGGTAGCCCTGGACATGATACAATGCCCTCAGTCTTTTCTCATCAAACAATATTAACTCTTTAAACCTACTCCATTGCCAATCTGCCTTTGCTATCTGACACTATGCTATAACTCGTAGCGAGGGCACTTCAATTTCGATTGACAAAACAGCCTCTATCCCGTAAACAAGAGAATAGGGGGTCGCCCTTGTAGATGTTCGGATTGAGGTCTTGTAGCCCCAGAGCGCAAATGGCAGTTTATCTGGTCAGTCCCTATAGGTTTCCACCATCTTTTGCAGAATTCTTTTGATGTTTTTGTTCACAGCCTCGATAACTCCATTGGTTTATGGCCTATAGGTCGATGACTTATGGAAAGCCACTTTATATTTCTCAAGCAAGTCTATCACCTTTTTCTTGAACTGAGACCCATTATCGGAGATAATCTCATATGGAACCCCGTACTGGCAAATGATATTGTTCTTACGACGCTTTTAGCACAGAATAGGACTGGGTTTGTGATAACTCTGCTCTATGTTTGCTAGTTAATCTTAGTTATGCTTATAATTATGAGCTTGATATGATTTTGAGTGCTAATTATATGATTATATGTGTTTTTGAATTTCTATCTCTTCATCGTAGGAAAATCTGTTTGGTTTTCTGTTATAAAATTTAAATTGAAGGCTTTAGAGGCGGTAGAAACCAAAATTGACTGTACTATTGTGATTAGCATAATTTTTAGAGCCTACGATAAAATTTGATTCGGATCAAAATAATTAGATTAAACTAATTAAATTAAGCCTAATCAATTAGCACTAAACCTTAATTAGTAATTTTGATTAGGCCAACATATAAATATGTCCTAATGTGCTTAAGCTCATAGGGTGAGCTCAAAAATTTTGAAATTTACATTCTAAGGAGAGCAAACTCTACACTTAGAGAGAGGGAGAGAGAGGGAGAGAGAGAAGAGAATTGTGAAGGGATTGAAGGAGATTAGAGGGATTGAGCTAGAATACACTTGAATTCAAGCCTTAGGTATGATTTCTTACCTTAATCCTTGTAAATAAAAACTTGTAGAGGTTGAATTCATCTAGTTCTTAAGCTCATTTGCATAAGATTGTACATTGGAAGCATGAATTACTTTGGAATGGAAGAATTGAATTGAATTATGTACATGCATGTATAAATCACCAATTTGAGTTTGAATTTCATGGAATTTTCCACATGCATGAAGTTACATTTGACATTTTGTAGATGTTTCATGGTTTTACCACTTTTTATCTCATGCATGGGGGTTTTAAAAAGATTTGAAAAGAAAAGAGTGCAATTCATATCATGCATGGTTTTAACCTCTTGATTCGAGCTTGATTTTGGAATTTAATCCATGATTTCGAGTAATTGGTTCCAAATTAGAAGTGTTCCCATGTCACATAATGGTTTTCCATGTTTTTGTACCAAAAATATGAGTTTTGAGCCTTTGGAATCGAGTTTTGAACATCAAACACAGTTCTGGAAATTCTAGAATTCGTCATGTTCGCTCGAGCGGGAAAGCGCCGCTCGAGCGTAAAGATCAAGCTCCTAGAAGTTTTGCAGACGTTGGTGTCTGCTCGAGTGAGAATAATTGCACTCGAGCGCCCACTCACATGTTTTGACTCTCGGTTCGAGCGACTAAAGTCACGCTTGAGCGCAAAAATGAGGCAACCAATACTTTTGCAGACCAATGGGATCTGCTCGAGCGGAAAAAGCTACGCTCGAGCGGAGAACCCTGTTTTAGAAATTTTGAAAAGTTGTTTTATGATTCGTTTTCCGATCTCTTTCATTTCTAAGCACTCTTAGGCATACATTGAGCATTGTAAATGAATTAAAGGTCACGAAAGAAACCTAAGAATGTTAAACAAACTAAAGAATGGATTGAATGGTATTATGACCCAATGTGTTGTGAATTATGTAGGGTCAAGTACAAGGACGAATCAAGCACCGAAACACGGTGAGTAATGTCTTAGCAAAGATATTTTTGTATACGCATTATTTTCTAAACGATGCTTATATGGTAAAAGTGATATTATGAACGAGCATTCTAATCACTCAATTTGGAATGAGATATACAAAGCTATCAATGTATGAGTATGAAATGGGCCTAAGGTCATTCAGTATATTCAATAAGGATGTGGATTGGGCCTAAGGCCGTTCTGTATGATTATTAAATAGGCCAAAGGCCGTTCGGGATAAGGAAAAGATATGGACCTAAGGTTGTTTTGGATACAAGAATGGATATGATCATAGATTTACATATAGGCCAACTTACATATAGGCCAACTTACATATAGCTTTAAATGTGTATATTCATTGGACCTAAGGTCGTTCTATAAGTATTGGACCTAAGGTCGTTCTGTGAGTGTTGGACCTAAGGTCGTTCAGTGTGTAATGGACCTATGGTCATTCTATATGTAAGTTGGACCCAAGGTCGTTCTGTATATAAGTTGGACCTGAGGTCATTTTGCCTATGATAGACCCAAGGTCGTTTTGTGTGCTACATGGACCCAAGGTCGTTTTGTGCTTGGGATATGATGGAAAGGACCTAAGGTTGTTTTGCTTTAACATCAACTACTAAGCGTAATAGTGAACTGTGATTATAAGAAAATTGTTCATGAACTCCTGTAGCTCGGCTCTTTCGTGCCTCCTTTCGGAAGGTTCGAAAGAAAAGCCCTACAGTTCGAACTCCCGCGGTTCTAAATCTAATCTCACAAGTGCAATGTGAAACTGATAAACACCAAAGAGTCCAAATCCAGCAAATCTTTTTGGAAAATTAATTTTGAATCAAAAAGTGCCAAAAGTGGACTACTTTGTCAGATACAGAGTCGCCACCTAAATATTTTATTTTGAAAAAATTTAGGAAACCCATGACTTGTGCCAAAGGCCACGTGTCTGTCAGCACCAAAGCTGCCTCGGCTCGGGAACTTAGGTACGAGAAGGGAAGGTCATGAATTGAGCACCCCCGTTCGCCCGATCAAAGATTGGCCTCTACTAATCATGATATGATCTTTTATAAACATTATGTGCTTTTGTTCCGGTTATTAATCTAGCTTTACTATGTGACATGCACAAGCAAGTATAGACTAGTTTGTTCAATTTGGAATACTTCAACTCATGTTTGTGTGCGAAAATGGTTTGAATTTACCACCTCAAGTGGGCTTAAAGATTGCGGATTTGCCACCAAACATAGTGGGCTTAAAACATGATTTGCCACTCAACAAAGTGGGCTTAAAACACACATTTGTTGAATTGTTCTAATTCAAACAACAAGCCTTCATCCACGGGCATTCAAGCAGTTTAGCATTTAAGCATATAGCCTCATGGAAAGCATGCTAATCATGGCAACATTCACACTTATGCAACTATGATAAAGCATAAAAACTCACCTAGTATTCCAAGCTAAGCAGATATGAATTAGAAAAATATGCATGATTCCTAACTATACAAGATGCCTAATGCAACAAATGCAATAATGCAATTAATAGGCTCGGCTACTAATATGGCATATGAAGAAATTTGAACAACATGCGATTAAACACGTATTCAAAGAAGTGTTGGAATGACAATGTAGTTTGAATGATGCACCGAGCCTCTGTGCATGCAAAACAAGATGAATGCATGCAAGCATAAGGTATGCTAATTGAAACGTGACCCTAATCTAACTATCAAAAGCAGTTAAGTAAAAGGGAAAAAGATGTGGGGTTGGAAAACATACACACACGCACGCACACTTATTACAACATTACGCCTTCGCGAAGGAGGGTCCGAATGAATAAGAGCTAACTAGCTAAGCTAATTAAGCTAACTAATTATTACAAAACAAATAACTAGTTAAACTAACTAATTATTTACAACATTTAATTAGCTATAACTAATTAATTACAACACATATTTGATCTATTGCTAATTAAACTAATTAACTAATCCCGAGAAGCGATAGATGCATGCATGCTCGATTTTTTTACCCGAAAAGCCACTACCTTGCTGCTGAAAGCCTCTGTTTGCACATATGAACACCAACAAAGCTGTCCACTTCCAGAACACATCTGCTCCACCTTACCAATAAACTGTGCAAATTTCATTGATGGCCGACAGGGGCCGGTCAGCTACCAATGGTGGTCGGTTGACTACCATTGGTGGCCGGTCGGCTATTGGTGGTGGCTGTCGGCCACTGCTGTCCTGAACTTCCTTGTTGCAACAGAGAGCAAAACAATGTACTCTCAAGGGTCATTTGCATACTTTGCCTCTCCTTTTTATGGGAAAATCAAAGGACAGACAAAATTTGGGTTCACAAACCATTAATCAAGCAATTTCATTGCATGATGGCTTGTGAAACCAATTGTGCAAGCTTAATAAATGCAAGAACAAGACTCAAATGGCCATCACCCTATCATGCATGATCAAGGGCAATGGAGACCAAGGAAAGTGTCGCATTTCATCACTTTGAGTATGAAATGTTCCATGTTCCTTGTGTTCAAATTAACGTCCGATTTGAAAACTTGCAATGCAACACAAAGAGATGCTTATCTTGCCTCTTTTACTTGCCAATTTTTGTTTACTCATTTTAATTACCAAATCATTCATTAATCCATTAAGTCTATTGGTGAGTGTCCTCTAATGGAAGGAGGGCTCAAACCACAAGTTGCTTTGGGCATGAAAGAGGCATTACACTGTTGGTAATGAACCCCCCAAGGGATTAAACCATTAGGTGTAGCACCTCCATTCCACACTTAGGCAAACAAGTGGTTTGAGACCACTTTCAAAGAAAAACCAAAAAGTGAAAAAATGAGGAAGATTGCAAAGATTATAAGTGCTGAAATGAAGTAGAAAAAGCACTACAACATGCAATCAACTCACACCAATGATGATTAAAGCCTTAAAACACTAAGCTAGTGAAAGGGATTACACTACAACTATGCAAAACAAGACTCAAACGAACTAACCAGCCCAAAACAGAGCTAAAACAAGTTATTTCAGAGGCTAAAACATGCTGGACTTGAGCTAAGTAACATGCTAACATGTGAAGCTAACTAGGCTTGCAAACAAGACACAAGGGAGAAGGCTAACCCCTCCAAATTTGGACCTCAAAATAAGTTTTTTGCCACTGAAAAACCTCTGAAATTCAGTGGTTAAAAGGGCCAAAAAATTTGATTTGAAAGTGATGAATAAAGGCACAAAAGCTTTACAAACTAATAAGCAAGGAGGGTGAACCACTCCCTAACTAAAAAAGGGCTCAAACTAGCACTTTTAGGCCACAAAAATAGAGTTTTCCTTAGTTCAAACCAGCCCCAAAACAGTAAGAAAAGATGATAAAATAAGCTTGCAAAACAAAGTAAACAAGGCAAGTAAACTACCTCTTGAAGCAAAGGGCAATTCTAGGCACAAAACCAAGCTAAAACTACCTTCAAGAGCTCCAAGAACACCCCAAGTAACCTTAGCTCAAAGGTAAGAGAATTTGATTTAGGATGTGTATGCAAAAGTGTAGAGAAAACAAGCAATTAGGCACAAAATTATAAGAGAGAGAGAGAGAGAGAGAGAGAGAGAGAGAGAGAGAGAGAGAAATCTAGAGAGAGATTTTTGCTCTAAATTTTCTAACCTTTCAAAATGGGGAAGGAACCCCCCTATATATAGAAAAACAAGTCTTGAGCTTAGAAACATCCTACCATACACGTGTAGGGAGATGCAGCTCAATGTGCTAACAGCTGGCACAGTTGTCAACAAATATCTGGAAAAAGAGACTGGTGGCCGTCAGCCACCACTGGTAGCCGACCAGCCACACCAATGGCCGACAACCAAGGGCCATGGCCGACAGTCTCTGGTGGTGGCCGACAGGTCACCACAAGTTCCAGGTACCAAGTTTTGATCCAAAACAAGGCACAGAAAGGACAACGTCTAAAGGCTCAAAGATAGGGTGTTCTGCCGAGGACTTCGGGCACTCAAAATGAACACATGCAACCATAATCATCAAATGCACAAGTGATGACATCCAAGTCTTGAGGATGGTCAAAAATGGGGTATTTACAACTCCTTTGTTTTGGTATTATTCACTGGGCGTTAGCTCACTGTTTATATTTATGTATGTAGGTGAGCAGTAGGATGTCTAACCCCAGCCTTAGTGAGCAATGAGAAACCAAGTTTTGAGAGGTCAACTAAGGTTGCCTCACGTAAGAGGCCTTATTTTTGTTTTACTTGTCCTTTGATCTTTTGCTTTTGATCCTTTGAGGTCATGTATGACCAATTCTGTACAACCTTGGTTTTGTTAATACTGACTATTGACTACTGAATGATCCTGGACATGTGTAATACATACATAATATGAATGTTTGTATGATGTGGGTTATTATATGAATATGAGAATGTAAGATCAAATTTGGAGAGAAAAAACAACCAATAGGCTAGCTTACCTATAAACACTGGTTTCTCAAGAGATATTTGATAGGATCTAATCTTGAAACCAAGATTACAGAGTGAGCTAACATGAAATGCCTATACCAAGGCTAGAGAAAGCTTTCTCGAGGGGAGTGTAACGGGTCTCGTAATCCAGCGTTCCCTTGCTCAAGTAGTAAACGGCTTTCTCTACCTTGACCTCAGACTTCTGAGCTAACATACACCCCATGGTTGAGTTTGTCACTGACAGGTACAAAATCAATAGTTTTCCCAGTTCTGGCAGTGATAACACATGTGGATTTTGCAGGTACTGCATGACCTGTTCAAAAGCGAACTGATAGCGATCGTCTCATTGGAACTTCTTTCCTTTCCCCAGGAGACCAAATAGTGGTTCGCAAGTCAGTGTTAGTTTTGAAATAAACTGCCTTTTGAATTGCACTTTACCTAAAAAGCCGCGCACCTTCTTTTCAGTCCTTGGTGGTGGCATTTCTAAGATGGCCTTGATTTTGGAAGGATCTACCTCAATTCCTCTCTGTGTGATCAGAAATCCCAGCATTTTTCCTATTGTTATGCAGAAGTTGCATTTTTGCGGGTTCAACCTCAATCTATACTCTCTGATCTGTTGAAAAAATTTCTCCAAGGCAGTGTAGTGGCCTTCTCGATCTTTGGACTTGACAATCATATTATCCACATACACCTCAACCTCTTTGTGGATCCTGTCGTGCAGAATGGTAGTTGCAGCCCTTTGATAAGTAGCTCCAGCATTCTTTAATCTAAACAGCATGACTCGATAGTAGTAGGTGCCCCACGGAGTAATGAAAGCGGTCTTCTTCCTATCCTCAGGTGCCATCAGAATCTGGTTATACCCGAAAAATCTGTCCATGAACGAGAGCAATGCATGGCCTGCAATGAAGTCTACCAACTCATCAATATGTGATAGTGGAAAATTATCCTTAGGACTAGCCTTATTTAGATCCTTGAAGTCGACACAGACTCTGATTCTGCCATCATTCTTTGGGACTGGAACAATATTGGCCAACCACGTCGGATACTCAGATACAAACAAAAACCCTGCCTTAATCTGTTTGGTAACTTCTTCCTTAATCTTCAAAGCCCAATTTGGGCAAACTCTGCATAGCTTTTGCTTAACTGGCTGGGCCTCAAGGTCAAGAGGAATCTGGTACTGTACAATCTCAGGATCGATTCCAGGGATGTTTTCATACGACCATACGAAAACATCTTTTAATTTTTTTTAAAAAAACGATTAAACGCTCTTGTTCCTCCGAAGACAGCGTGGACTCGATCTAGACCAAGTGAGGATCTTCCTCAGTACCCACGTTAATTGATATGATTTGATCTGTACAGGGCTTAGCACGCCTTTCCTCCTCATGATCAACCAAAATTTTCAAAACCCGAGGAATTTCTTCCTCTTTGTTTATGTCAAAATTTTGAAAATTAAGATTAGTACAACAAACCAAAGGCACAGAGAAGTAAGCAAAGTCCACAACATTCCCATTCAAAAAGTCTGGATCTTCGGTTACAATGGACTGAAAAGAAAAACTAAAAGATGACCTGGACAGGACTTTGGTATCCGCGTTACCACTTCCAGAAGTACCAGACTTAGAGGAACTCGAATCTGACTCTGACTCCACAGACTCAGTGGAATCAGATCCAGACTCACTATCTAATCCAGAACTGTTGCTGACACCTTGCTCAAACTTCCAGGCCAGGCATGGAGCCTCAGACGCATCCATGATAAGATTGGAGAAATCCGTTGCTGGGTTATCTCCAATCATTGAGATAGAAAAACTATCCCCCAAGTTGGCGGTCTTAGCTTCAGCAATAGAACTTATCAGTAGGTCAGCCAGCGCTTTTCCCAACAGCTCTTCCTCCTCGATGTCCAGGTTTGTAATCCCACCTCGATCTGTTCTAGGGCTCAGGTCTACTTGTTCATCCTCCTCTTCTGGTAACTGGTGCTTGAAGAAGATCTCAAACCCCAGATACCTTGTTTTTGTTTCCCAGTCATACCAGGGCTTTGGGAATCCACAAAAGGGGAAGTCTTTCCCTTGGCAGACAAAACGTCCGTTCAAGGTCCCCTATATTGGTTTGTGGACTAACTCGTATTGCCTCCCAGTCCTCTTTGCTTTCAGCCTTTCTCTCAATTCTTGCTTTTGTCTTTGCCAATTTGTAGCGGTAGGTTTGAATTCTAGCCTGAAAGCGTGGGGGTTATGACTTATCTCCTTAGCAACAGTACCTCCCTGCCTGCCATTTCGGCCTAGTCCTAATCTAGGCACATATGTCCTTATTTGTTCATCATGTAAATAGATTGCGCACTTATGTAATTCCCATCACCCTCTGCCATGATGGTTTGGACCAACCAGGCTTCTGCCAGAGAGAAGCCAGAAAGGAATACGTCTTCTTTCCCATGTATGATTTCTAATAAGGGCGCATTGGTTCCCTGAGGAGGATAGATCGTAGAATTACCATACACAGTGGCAATCCCGCCGTTGAAGGGGTACTTTACTAACTGATAGACTGTTGATGACACAACCCTCATCTGATGTAGCCAGGGCCTTTCCAACAGTAGATTAAAAGTGGTCGAAACGTCCATGACATGGAATTCCACCTTATGTTCGGACGGGCCGATTAGGATATGGCTCTTAAACGTTCCCATAACATCCTGGCTTGTATTGTCATAAGCCTAGACGGCTTAGGTCGTAGGTGTAAAGTTAACTGGCCTCAAACCGATGGCATAGGCAGTTCTCACTAGACATGCATTGATCGCCAATCCAATATCTACTAACACTACCAGAATCCATTTTTTTTGACTTTCTAAGGTTACATGTAAGGGTCAATTGTGGTTGGCACCCTCAAGCGGTAACTCTTTATCTGTAAAAGATATCATCGGCGCAATATCCCCAGATGTAACCAATGATACCAATTGGTCCGCAGTGGTATCGATAAGTAGTTTAGTCAGATTCATTACCTCTAACAGTGCCTGCCTATGCTCCCGAGATGCCATTATCAGCCTCCAGATTGATATATCAGCCTGAATCTTCTTTAGTTGTTTCAAGACCAGGTTTTCTTCAACATCATTCTCTTTTGATCTCTTAGCCTCTTTTCCAGAGGTCTTTGGCTAGTCTAATGTTGCGGGTTTGAAGTACCGACCGCTCTGGGTCATATGATTGATCTCATCAGAATACCAAGTGTCATTCGGGGTATCAGTTTTCCAACCTTCGTTAGTGTATGCATGACTTAGGTCACAGTCTTCCCACCACTCTCCCGTAGTCATGGCCGGGCTAGCATCAGGTTTTATTTGGAACATGTTAACATCATGCGCCCCATCATCATTCCATTCTTCCTCCACCACAATCTTGGTTTCTGAATCCCGATATTTTCTGAGCTTCCTCAACATCATTTTCTGGTCATTGGGGTCCCATTCAACCTTTTTGGTAGCTTGGACATCACCCATCGTTGTCTCGGGTTATTCTTTCTCTTTTCCTTTTCCCTGTGTAGACTGCCCGAACTCTCTCCGCGCAAGGGCGCGAATTGGGTTTCAACTACTACAGTTCAGACTCCTGTCATGGTTCTGAATCTAATCTCACAAAGTGCAATGTAAGACTGACAAATCACCAAAGAGGCCAAATCCAGCAAATCGTTTTGGAAAATTAATTTTAATAAAAAAGCGCCAAACATGGACTGCTCTGCCAGATTTCAGAGTTGCCACCTAAATATTTTATTTTGGGAAATTTAGGAAACCCTGACTCGTGCATAAGGCCACGTGTCTGTCATCACCAAAGTTGCTTCGGCTCGGGAACTTGGGTACGAGGGGGGAAGGTCATGAAATGAGCACCCCCGCTCGCCCGATCAAAGGATCGGCCTCTACTAACATGATATGTTGTTTTTGAAAACACATGTGTTCTTATTCCGGTTTATTAGCTAATCTTACTATGTGATGTGCACAACAAACAAGTATAGACTCAATCACGCGGATTGGAACAAAACAACTCATGTTTGTTTTTGAAAATGGCTTGAAAGTGCTACTCGCAAGTAGGCTAAAGCGCAGATTTGCCACCTTCAAGTGGGCTTTAAAACATGATTTTGCCACTTCGCTAAGTGGGCTTAAAACCCACAATCATCGAGTTGTCCCAATTCAGGCAATCAAGCCTTCACCCACATGCATTCATGCAGTTAAACACATAAGCATATAGCCTCATGGTAAGCATGCTATCATGGCAATCACTTACACACATGCAAGGATGCTAAAGCATAAACACTCACCGAGTACTCCGAGCCAAAACAGAAGCTAGTTAGTAATCGATGCATGATCCTAACTATGTCAACAATGCCTAATGCAACACATGCAAAATGCAGCTAAATAGGCTCGGCTATTCTAAGATGGCATATGAGTGCAACACTCGATAACATGCTTTGAAACACGTATTCAAGTAAGTATTGAAATTCAATGCAGTTTGAATGATGTGCCGAGCCCGGTGCATGCAATACGAATGAATGATGCACGCATGCAAAGCATAAGTATGCTAATTGAAACATGCCCTAAAACTAACCACTGAAAGCTGGTAAATAAAAGAGAGAAAGACGTGGGGTTGGAAGATATTCACACACACACGCACACTTATTACAACATTTGCCCTTTCGATGAAGGGTCCGAATAATAAGCACTAGCTACACTAATTAAACTAATTATTACAAACCAAAACTAATTAACTATTCCTAGTTAACTAATTATTACATAACAAATCGATTAATTAAGCACATTAACTAAATAAGTACAAAACCAACGAATTAGCTAACTAAGTAAAACAGCTAAAGCAGTTAAAAAAGGTCCTCGGGGCGAGGGGTGCATGCATGCTCGATCGCCTCGCTCGGAAATCCATTGCTATGCCCAGAATTGCCTCTGTTTGCATTTGATTTGATCTTTGAAAAGTGCACTAACTTCCAGATTGCTTCTGCTCCAACATGGGGACCTCTTGGTGGGCTACCGACCAGAAAAGGGGGCTGTAGACCAGAAAAATTGGTTGTAGACCAGAAAAAGTGGTCGGTTGACCACCCCTACTGGTCGATCGACCAGTTGATTTGCCAAGCTCCAGTTTTGCTGCAACAGAGAACAACAAGGGGCATAGTAGTGTATTTGTAAGATATGTGTACACAACCACCCTCCCTATCATTTCTCAAGCTCAAGGGAGTGCGGTACTCGACTCTCGGGCCACTAACTGAGCATTGCAATACACGATGGCCGAGTAGCTAAGTTTGCACAAGTCAATGTCAATGAATGCACAAATAACACATAAGGGCCTCCATCTCAATCATGCTTGATCAAGAGGGTCAGCGACCAAGAAATGCTACACGTTTCATCACTTTGAGTATGAAACGTGCGACATTCCTTGTGTTTGGATTAACGTCCAATCCAAACACATGCAACGCAAACAAGATGATCAACCTTCAATGCTAAAGTGACATGCGCAAGACTCTATCATGTAAGCAATGCATGCATGGCATGTTTAAAAGCTAAGGCATCAAAGCTAATGAAACATATTACACATGAGGCATGCACTATCAATCTCAAATGGTCAAACCAACCCCGAACAGAGGTCAAACATGCCGAAACAGTGGTTGAGATATGTTAAGATCAAGGCATATAACACAAGGAGAACATGCTCATTTGATGGCTCATTAACAATGCACAAAGACACAACTCTCAAAAGCTCTCAAGGAATGAAAGAAGTGAGAACATGACACACATACATGCTCTGAAATAACATGTTAAACGATGCCCAAACATGCAACCATCACAAATATAGCATAGTAGGGTGCTCAAAACTCAAGACTAGCTAAGGTACTTGCACCATAGCCATATCAAGCAAGCCCCAAAGGGCCAAGATGACTCAAAATAGTTCCAAGGTAGGCCAAAACAATACCAAAACATGCATGGAGTAGAGCTAACACATGCTAGAATGGAAGGCATAAAGCTTGACGCATGCAAGGCCAATGAGTGGGATTACACTACACATACCAAAACCAAGCATGAGGTGACTTCACCAACAAAAATCAGAGTTGTAACATGGTAAAATAACACCAAAAACATGCTGGGATAGTAGCCCAAAAGCTTAGGCAAGCATGCATACATATTGGCTCATAAGTGAAGCATAAGGCTCAACCCTCAAACACAACAAAGGGATGATAAATGTGAGAATATGGCAGAGGTATATGGTCTGAAATAACATGCCAAATGATGCCATGCCATGCAGAAAGCTCAAATATGACATGCTAGAGGTCTCAAAGCTTAAGGCTAGCAAAGCCAAATGCACTATAGCTACGCAAAGCCAAGCATGCATGACCAAAACAACTCAAATCAGACCTAAAACATGTTAAATCAAAGCCAAAAATGTGCTGGAGTAAAGCATACACATGCTAGCTCAATAGGCCAAAACACCAAACAAGTTAGGCTAGTGAACAAGCTTGCACTACAAGTGCATAAACCATGCAAGAGGTGACTTTGTTGACCAAAATCAGAGCTAAGGCATGCCAAAATATGAGTAAAAGCCTGCTGGAGTGGAGCCAAAAACATGCTAAAATGGTGGTCCAAAGCATAGAGCATGTTAGGCTAACTAAGAGGATTGCACTACAAGATACATGAAGCATGTAAGAAGTAACCAAACCAACCCCAAATAGATTATATAATTTTAGAATAAGGCCTAAAACATGCTAAGATAGAGCCTTATGAAGGTAGAAAAGCATGCCAAAGTGTTAAGCCAACAACACATGCAAACAAAACACAAAAGGGGGGGACCACCCCCATCCATTTTGGGTCTCAAAACCCACTTTTCACCACTAAAATTCCTCTAGAATTTAGTGGTTAAAAGGCCAAAACAAGGTGGTTTGAAAGGCCTTAACAGATAGAACAAAGCAAAGAAAAATAAGCCACCAAAGGGGGTAAACCACCCCTAACTCAAACAAAGCCTCAAACAAACATTTCAAACACTTAAAAACAAGAGTTTTTGTAATTGAAAGTAAGGCCTAAAAGAGCATGCAAGGATGGCCAAATACTTAAGCAAAACAAGGCTTAAAGAGGGTAACTATTCACCCTTGAAGAACAACTTCAAAACCAGCCACTTCTGAAGCAAAACCAAGTCAAAATCACTCAAATGCAACATCCAAGAACCTCAGCTCAAGAGTGAAGGTGTTTCACTAGGTGTTTTAGTGCAAAAGTGTGAAGAAAACTCACTTTAAGGCACAAAATAGCACAAATATAGAGAGATAGGGATATGTTTAGCCCTAATCAAATTTTTGAACCTTGAACAAGGGGAAGGAAGCTCCCCTTATATAGAATTTCATGCCTCAAGCTTGTTAGACAAGCTAGAGGCTTGGTGCAATCCCTCTATACACGTGTATGGAGGATGCCTTCTGTGCCCAACAGCTGGCAAGGAAAATATCTGCAGAAAGTGTAGAAAGGCCGCCGACTAGTTAAAGTGGTCAACCGACCACCCCCCTTAGTCGATCGACCACCTCAAGTGGTCTATAGGGGAGAAAACTGGTCGGCAAGGGAGAAAAGGGGTCTGCAAAGAGAGGAGAAGGTGGTGGCATGCTGCCGACCACCTTAGGTGGTCTACAAACCACCCACCCTAGCTAACCGACCACCAAAAGTGGTCTACAGGGAAGAAAAGTGGTCTACAGGGGAGAAAACTGGTCTACACCCCTACTTCTCTCTCCAGGCAAAAGGGACACCAAGGTTTGGCTTAAAACAAGCACAAAACCAAGAGGGTTCAGAGACTCAGGGGCAAGGCGCGCAACTGAAAACCCCGGGGACTCCAAACGAGTGTAAACATGTGCAATCATCGAGCGCTCAATTGATGACGTCCAAGTCTTTAGGACGGTCAAAAATGGGGTGTCTACACCCTGCTCTAGAGCTATCTTCGTCTGGATCTTCTCTATCCTTTCCCTTTGAAATTGTTCCAATGTCTGTTCTTTCTCAGTCAGAGGTGCAACTTCAACCTTTCCCCTAACAGCAATTTCCTCTTCCTTTCCAGTCTCTCCTATCTATTCTTCCACATCTGAATTTTCCTCACTCAACCATCCATTGCTTGTTTCTGGCTAGCTCGGGTCCCACCATCCCACCAGAACGCTGCTTGTATCCTCCTCTTTGAAGAAGTATAAATCATTTAGATCCTCTTCTAGATCAGCCAAATCCTCTTCTAAGTTAGCCAAGTCATTTAGGCCTTGTTCAGGCCGATCATTCTGATGTTGCCCTAATTGGCCTTTCTCGATAACATTAACGTTGAGAAAGTCCAGCAGTATGACTACTGGCTTCAGCTGATCGATGGCCACGATGTATAAACTGAGATCATACTCCTCTGTGAGGGAGACCTCCTTCTCTATGACACGGGTATCAGACGACCCTGTCTTCAGTGCATTCTTCTCTTTCTCCGTTTCTATTACCACGGGCCTAGATTAGGTTTGTGGTGTTAGATCCGTCATGCACATGTTTGTGCCTTCTGGAATGACCACTTCGATTTTGGTAGGTGGGATGAGGAAATGTATGTGCTAGGGTTGAAGGTGGGTGGTAGTGTATAGATGTGGTTAATGTTTCTGGGTGAGGGAATTTGGTTTTGTGTAGGAAGTGGGTTGGTTGTTAAGTTTGGTTTAGCGGGTGGGGCGATGACTTTGTTGTCAATGAGATCCTAGATCTCATGACGTAAATGGTAGCACATGTCCGTGGGATAGCCATGTTGTTGGTGGAAGATACAATACTGGGTAGGGTCATGTTTGGGTGGCAATGGGTCTGGAAGTGGACGAGGATCGAGAGGCTTGAGGTTCCCTTTTTGCATTAATAGCTTGAGGGCGTGGGTTGGGCTTATATGGAGGGGAGCAAAAACTCTTCGATTCTGGGGTGGACTAGTATTTTGTGAAGGTTGTGAGGTTGTGGCAGTAGCAAAGGGATCAGCCATCTTGGCCGTCGAAACAACAATACTGACTTCCGCAGGCCATGGAATAGTGCTATTACTAGCATTGGTATTCTGGGAGAATGGCCTTCTTGCAGGTTCGCTTGTTCTATGGATAATACCCTTTTTGAATGCACTCTCAATCTGGACCCCCAGCTCGTGTAAGGAAGTGGATGTGAACAACGGCGCCACTATCATCCTCTGTAGCATTTCTGGCTTAGGGTTCTGGACCACTAGCTTGACTTGTTCTCTTTCGGCAAGCCTATTTGTTATTCGGGCTGCCTTGGCTCTCCACCAAGCGACAAAATCAATGAATGATTCTTTGGGGTTCTGGGTAGTAGCCCCCAGCTCACTAATGGTTACTTCTATCTGGGTGTTATATGAATACTGATTGACAAACGCCTCAAATAGCTCCTTCTAATTCTGCTTTGTTGAGTCTTCCAATTTAGCGTACCAAATGGCCGCCACATCAGACAGGGTTCTCCCAAACAAGGAAAGCTTATGTGCCATAGACAAACCCACAGGCCTCAATACACCTGAAAACAACCGGACATACATAATCGGATCCCCACTCCCATCGAATCTGTTGATATGGGGCATCTTAAATTTCTCCAATAATCTAACTGAAGCCTTAGCGTACTCATCTTCGATGTCTGGAATTGAGTTGATGCCCCAAGATTTCTTCAATGCTTTCTCCAATCTAGCAATCTTGACTAAGGCCGGATCAATTTCATTGATATCAAAAGGAAAGATTCCTGCAGGGGGTTGAACCGGAGGCCTATAAGCTGGAGCCGGGGAAAGATTTCCTAAAGATCTAGGACTGGCAGACTTTCAATTGGTGGGGATGGATCAGGATTTGGCTGAGCGACCAAGATCGGATACGCGATTGATGCTAATGCCCCAGATGTACGTCGTAGATTGGCAAAAATTTCATCTTGTGCAGCCATCATCTGGTTTACAGTGTCTATGGTTCTTTGGAAAGCCGCCATCATGGTAGAAAATTCCTCTGGGGTTCTGTACTGTATTCTGTGCCATTCCTAGTCTAGGTGAACTAGATGCTAGTGAACTGATTGAGTGAGAACAGATAGGTGTTTATAGAGTGCTTTGTACTGATGTTGCTGACTGTCTGTTCCTTCTTCGTCGGTTGACTGGTGGAAGTGACACTAACACTGGCAGGCCACCAACAAGGTCTTGAGCTTTGCAAAGCTTGCCAAAGTGAGTCCACACAACTTGGGGAATATCGGGTCTTTCTAAAGCTATGATGGTAAACTGCCTAGAAAAAGAAAGAAAGAAAAACATAATCAAAATCGAATAGCACTTCGGCCCCAATTCACAATAGTTATAACACACAGCTGAACTGTAATCCCCATTGAACTTTGTTCTCAAACTCATAATGATATGAACCACCCTGTACTGTCTCATTGTAAAAGCACATACAAAGTAAAAGAACCAAAACACCCCTATGACGGGGTAGGGTTACCTTGTCTTAGATTTTTGGCATGATCTAGGCTGCACTATTTCAAACAACGAGTTTCACAACATCCTGCAAATGGGTGGCATCTTGTCCTAAGTTGGAGTAGTCACTATAGCTTCACTATATGTAACTATGTCAAATGGTCGAAAGGGTACCTCAGCAAGATTACTGTAGACGCGCCCTCGGGCCCCACTACAGTTCGGACTCAATTTTGTTGTCGCGGTTCTTAATCTTGAACCAAAGAGTCCAAATCTGGCAAATCTTTTTGAGAAAAACAGATTTTGAAAGAAGTGCCAAACATGGACTGCTTTGCCAGATACAGAGTCGCCACCTAAATATTTTTTATGGAGGAATTTAGGAAACCCTGACTCGGTGCCAAAGGCCACGTGTCCGTCATCACCAAAGTTACCTCGGCTCGGGAACTTAGGTACGATTGGGGAAGGTCAACTATGAGCACCCCCTCTCGCCCGATCCGAAGATCGGCCTACACTAACCGTGATATCTTGTTTTGAAAACATTATGCGTTCATTTTCCGGTTATTAGCCTAGAATTACTATGTTATGCGCACAGTAAACAAGTATAGACCAAATCACCCAAATTGGAACAAAGCATTTCATGTTTGTTTTGAAAGTGATTTGCTACTTGCAAGTAGGCTAAAATGTAGGTTTTGCCACCCTTAAGTGGGCTTTATAAAAGATGGTTTTGCCACTATCTAGTGGGCTTAAAACTCACAGTCTTAATGCATTATCCCAATTTAGGTAATTCAACCTCCATCCACAAGCATTCAAGCAGTTATATCACATAAGCAGCTAGCCTCATGGTAATCGTGCTATTATGGCAACACTCACACGCATGCGGTATGCTAAAGCATAAAAACTTACAGAGTACTCCAAGCCAAAACAGAAACTAGTTAATAATCATATGCATGACCCTAGTTTAAAATGGCTAATGCAACGCATGCAAAATGCAACTATAATAGGCTCGGCTATCCTAAAGATGGCATGTGAAATGCTGCAACTAACAGGTATTCAACTTGGAATTGAAATACAAGTGCAGTTAGTATGATGTACCGAGCCCGGTGCATGTAAGACGAATGTATGGATGCACGCATGCATAGCATAAGGTATGCTAATTTAAATATGCCCTAGTCTAACCATCATAAGCGGATAAATAAAAGGGAAGAAAGACGTGGGATTGGAAGACATACACACACCCACACACACTTATTACAATACGCCCCCACACGGAGGGACCGAAAGAATATACAAGCCAAATAATAAATCAACTATCCTAGCTAATTAATTATTACAGACCCTTAATTAATACGAAATAAATGTAGAAGGAAGGTGGCCGCAGCCCTGCCTCGGGATGCGTGGATGATGCATGCTCGATCTGTCTCGGCCGGAAACTCGCTGCCATAGCACTGTTGCCTCTGTTTTTACTGCCTAGCTCCTCTGAAGACCGCACAAGTCTTAGGACAGATTCTATGCACACTGTGGAGCACCACCGGCTGGGGGGAATGGCCACCAGCCATGAGAAATTGCCACCGGCCACTGATAGATCTATCGGCCATTCATTGATGGCCGGTTGGCACTAGAGATGGCCGGCCGGCCAAAACTTCCTGCAGAAATCAGTTTTGACAGCAACAGAGGACAAGCAGTGTATGGCATGGAATTTCAAACAAATGTAAGCATGGCCACACTCCCTATCATGCAATGGACTCAAGGGAGCATGGCCCTCGACTCTCGGGCCATCAATTATGCATGATGGCCTAAGAGACCAAGTTTGCTATTCAATGTAAATGCATGCGACAATCAAATGAAAGCTAATGTCTTATCATATTGAGATCAAAGACATCGGCGACTGGGGATTGAGACGTGTTTTGTCACTCGAAGTACAAACACTCCTCACCCCTCAAGTTTGGCTCGACACCCCAAACCAAACAAATGCAATGCATGTATGCAAATGTGGCTCAATTATGTAACATGAGTTATGCAATGCCGAACATACGAGATGTAATGCTATGCAACTCATTATGTATACCATGACACGGAATGCAACTAGTTAATAATATGCAAGCATGCAATTACGTTACTAGGCAAGCATGAAATCAAAGCAATGCAACATGATCATGCAATGCAAAGGGCAAACCTCAGCCCCCCCCCCCCAAAACAGTGGCCAAAGGCACTAAAATGATGATGTTAACATACAAAATAAACATGCAAACCAATAGACCTAAGACTAAGGCATAAAGGCCAACTCTTCAAGGCATGAAAGAGATGGTAAAGGTAGGCATACAAGTATGGATTAGGGATTGAAATATGATGAGAAAGGATTCCAAAGCACTGAAATGACCCAATTAAAACATGCTTATGACTCACACCTTCAAGGCTCATAAGCCCAAATGCAAAGAGGCTACACCAAACATGGCAAATATGGTCAAAACAGCACCCAACAGACCTCAAGCATGGTAAGACATGGCTAAGAACTTCACAAAGTTAGGCCAAAACATGAGGGCATGGTGGGTTGCATGCATGATGCATTTCTAGGCCAAATAAAGGAATACAAAGCAAGTATACTAAGCATACAAGGGGCTATGAATCCGACCAAAAATAGAGGCATGATATGACTCAAAAACACTCAAGAACCTCTGAAATGAAGCCAAGAACAACTAATCATGTATGCTACACTTATGAGCCAAAAAACAAGGACAAAAGAGAGACAAAGGGAGAGGGGTGTCCCTCCCCTATGCAAGACCTCAAAATCCCTTTCTTCACCAATGAAAATCCACTGGATTTCAGTGGTGAGAAGGCCAATACACAAAGGTAACCAAAGCTCAAAAAAAGAAGGCACAAAAAGGGCTAAATAAGGCCTAATAGGGGGAAATCGACCCCCAAGACCAAAACAACCTTAATGAAGTATCTCAAACATGCAAATATAAGACTTTTTTTAGTTATACACAAAGCTTAAATCAGTATGCAAGATAGGCAAAAATCTAGTGCAAGATTGGGGAATCTAAAGTGAAAAGATTACCCTTGAAGAACCCTTGATGAACAGCAAGGCCAGCCACCTTCCTCTGGTCAAAATCAGTCCAAAAACTCAAAAACAAACCCTCAAAGCCTCTCAAGGTTGAAGTATGGTGTAATGGTGTGTGTATTAGTGCAAAACCAAGGTCAAAACACACTTTTTGGGCTCCCAAACACACACAAAGGACGAGAGAGAGAGAGAGAGAGATGTAGAGAGAGAGAGAGAGTATATGACAGGTGTATATATGTATAAGCTCTGGTTTTTTGTTCTCACCCTAACAATGGAGAAGGAGGAGGTCTTATATACGCAATGCCAAAGCTTGAAGCTTCTTAAAGAAGCTAAATGAGAAAGGGGCAAAGGGGCCAAGAAGGTCAAGGCTTCTGGAGGAAGCTAGGACAGCTGGCAAGCTTCTTGAGGAAGCTTTGACAAAGGGTCAAGCTTCCTCAAGAAGCTAGACCAAAAGGGTGCAAAAGGGGCAAAACAGCCACATGTATGCCCCGGGGCAGGTTTGGTGCATTCCAGCTGGCACAGCTGGCATGCATCATGCTTGAAAAAGGTAAAAAGGTGCTACCGGCCAGAAAAGGAGGTCACCGGCCAAACAGATGGCCGGCCGGCCACACTAAGTGCCGACCGGCCAATGGTATAATTCACCAATGGCCGGTAGCCTCAAAACATGGCCGGTGGTCTCAAGACAAGGCCGGTGGGATCCAGGGGTATCTAACAAGCTACTCTCTACCCTCAGAAGCAAAAACACAAGTGTTTGGTGCAAAACCAAACACGGAACAGTCGAGTTGAGAGGTCCTGAGGCAAGGCGCATAGCCGAGACCTCCGGGAACTCAAAACGAAACACAAACATGGATGATCACCGAGTATTCAAACGGTGACGTCCAAGTCTTGAGGACGGTCAAAAATGAGGTGTCTACAATTACCCAATATACCTCTCACACCTAACACTGAAAAGTGAAAGGTGGATCAAGCGGTACAACGGTAATCCATATCCAAGGGTTGTGTTTCCAACATGGCAGAGCCCATGACCGGTCAGCCTTTTGGGCAAGCCTCTGGCAAACCGGCCAGGAATAGCAGATGGAAAACATAGTGACTTAAAGTAACCATGCAAATGCAATGCAAAGAATATATAAGTGTAGATAAAATTTCACATCATGAGTTTCAAATCAAGTTCTCTAAATCCCTAGTGGAGTCACCAGAATCTATAGCTCGACTTTTCGTGCTCCTTTCGGAAGACGAATAGCCCTACAGTTCGGATTCCCGTGGTTCTAAATCTGTTTTCACAAGTGCAATGTGAAACAATGAAAACACAAAGGAGTCCAAATCCGGAAATTCTTTTGGAAAATCGATGTTTGAATCAAATACCAAAAATGGACGGTTTTGTTAGATTTCAGAGTCGCCACCTAAATATTTTTGAAAAATTTAGGAAACTCGAGACTTGTGCCAAAGGCCATTAGTCCGTCATCACTAAAGTGTCTCGGCTCGGGAACTTAGGTACGAGGGGGGAATGTCATGAATTGAGCACCCCACTAGCCCGATCAAAGATCGGCCTCTACTAATCATATGTGATTTTTATTTACATTATATGCTCTTGTTCCAATTATTAGTTATTTTTACTATGTGATGGACACACAAATATAGAATAATTTACAAGAATGGAACATTTGATTTCGTGTTTTATTTGAAATTATTTTGTGAATTTGCCGCTTGAAAAAGTGGACTTTAAAATAGACATTAATCAAACTATCCCAATTCAAGCAACTAACCTTCATCCACAGGCATTCAAACAGTTATATCATTTAAACAATTAGCCTCATGGAAGTATGTTTTGACATGGTAACTCAAACATTCGATGCAAGATGCTAAAACAAAAAATTACTCACCTAGTACTCCAAGCCAAAACAAAGCAAGATAATTAGAAAAATATGCATGCTCCTAATTAATGCAATATGACTAAATGCAACGCACACATTATGTAATTTGTAGCCTCGGCTATGAGCATGGCATATGATTTCATTCAAGACATGCAATAAAGCACATATTCAAGAAATGAATTTGAACATTGATATTGGGTTAGTATGACGAGCCAGACCTTAGATGCATTCAAGGCAATGTATGCAAAGCATAAGAATGCTAATTTGAAAAAGATGATGTTCTATTCTAACCATCATAAGCAAGTAAGTAAAAAGGAGAAAGACATGGGGTTGGAAGACATACAACTTATTACACATTTGCCCTCGTGCAAGAGGGTGCGAATCAAAGTCCGAAAGTCCAAATTAAACTAATTATTACAAAACCAAATGAATAAATAAACAAAGAATTAACTAGCTAACTACTCTATTACAATAACGATAATCATGAAAAGTAACTAACTATTTAAGCTAACTAGCTATAACAATTACAAATAAACAATAATAATAATTACAACACTAATAATTAACAAGACTAATTGTAACAACAATAATAATTACAACGCAAATAATCGGAGCATTAATCTACAACATTGAGGTGAGCAAGGATGCACAAGGGTTGCATGCACAGTGTCCAAGAACAACTTTGTCTGCCTAGGCCTGATCTGTTTCACCTTCAGCCACTGCCCTCTGTTTTCTGCAAAACATACTACTGACCAAACATTGATGGCCGGCCGTGCCTTAATTTCATGAAAAATCTTGTTTTGTGCTCTGAAGTGAAAACAATGCAGACAAAGTTGTTCTGAACTCTATTTGTCCCTCTCACACTTCTCTGTCATAAGAAAGCCTCGAAAGAAGGTTGGAATAGTTTCCAAAACCATCAATGAGTAAGTTGATTGCTTGATGATTTCGGGTACAATTTGGACAAAGATTAATAAATGCAATGAACAACAACCATCCCTCCCTCCTATCATAGAGTGAACTCAAAAAGAGAGGTAAAGACGATTCAAGATTCCTCAAAACATTATGAATTGATGTAAGACAACCCTTGACACAATAGATTCGGCATAACGTTCGGCCAAACTCAAGCAATATAACTCATTTTTTTTATGTGGGTTGGTTCATTTTAAGCCAAATCCATTAGTCTTTGCCGTCCTTTAATTCATTAAGTCCAAGATGATTGTTATGTCCACCAAAGATAAATCAATAGGTCAAATGAGAGGTGATTCTCAACATGAACAAGAGACTATACCGTTGACAATGAACCTCCGTAGAGATTAAGCCATTAAGCATAGATCTCTAGTTTATGTTTTGAATAACCGACAACCAATTGAAATAACTCTCAAATGAAATAAATGAATGGCAAGTTGATTATTAAAATGAGGTTTTTAAACATGGAAATTAGACAAGGAAAAGCTTATAACAATATACAACAAGCCATGTATGCAAATTTATGAGACACCAATCAAGCTAATCAAAGCATGAATTATTTAAATAACCTAGAACAACCGTAAAACAACCCTTAATGGGTGAAAAACAGTGGCTCAAAGTACATGAAAAGAGCCTAAAAAGCTAATCAACAAAGAGAGAAAACAAGGCTAGTAAGAAAGAACAAGTTGGGGTGGCTAACCCCTCCACTTTTGAAACCTTAAAGCATGATTTTTAGCATTTTTTTAAACTCTGAAAAATAAAATAATTTAAAAAGCAAAGGAAAGGGTGTAATATTAAGGGTTTGAGTTATAGGTAAAGGTGTGAGAAAGAATGTGAACTATCTCTACCCTTTTAGCTCTCCAAACCCAAACTTAAACACTTGGAAGAGAATCAAAACAACACAAAACTACAAGAACTAGATTTCAATAGATAGGACAAGAAGTAAATAGAGGATGACAAGCTTATACCTCTCAAAGAAGTAAGCTTTTGTTTATGAATCAAACTAAGTCCCAACACACTCTTAAGCTTGAATTATGGTGTTCAAGGCTCAACCAAGGTTCCTAGGCTCAGGTGTGAAAGTGCATATGATGTATGAATATAGATTCAAGGTGATAGGGTTGCTCAAAGGGTTGCTTGGTGTAGAGGCTTTTTAAAAGTTCTTGAACCCTCAAAACAGAGATACAACTTCGTTTTTATAGAATTTGAGCAAGATGGGTCATAAATCTCTTCAAAAATGGACAGTTGGCGGGCTCCCGCCCTCACTACTAAGGCACGACCGGCCATCAATAGGCACGGCCGGCCCTCAATGAGGCACAGTCGGGCCTCAATGCGTTCCCCTATTTTTGTGCATCAGACTTAGCACAGGGTAATACAATGTGTAAAAATGGATTTTTGGGGTATAATCAATGGGAATATAGAAGGTTTGAGATTATTTCGGAGCTTAAACATGGCCCCTTCATTGAGACCTTGAACTATGTACAACATCCACTTTCATCATCGAGTGTACTGGCAAAGCGCTTGAGCCTTGCGAGTAGTCAAAAATGGGGTGTCTACACTCTTACGTAACCTCTCGTAACTTTTTCGAGTTGTAAACTTTGAGTTTTGGGCATTTCAACTTGCCTTGGTTACAAAATCACCTTATAAATTTCTAGGCAAAATCGCTCGTGCAGAATTGAAAATAGCCTGAGCGGATCCTCGCAGGGTTTTTCAGAATTTTCAAAGTTTTCTGGGCAGAAAACCGCTCGAGTGATTTTAAGTAGATTTCTGGGCAGTTCTCTGGAGCAATTCGCCCGTGGAGGGAAAAATTTCCGCTCGTGCGGATTGGGAATTCTGCTCGTGCGGAATTCAAACCGCTTGGGCAGATTTTGGTGCATCTATCTCGAATTTCGTGCTCTTTTTCTCAAAACTGATGCCAAAAGGATGTTTTGACTACTTTTTCATCTCTCTCTCTCTCTCTATATATATATTTATTCATCTTTGGTCTCCTTTTTCTCTACAAACCCACCAAATTTCAATCTTCTCTCTAAGATTTAGCAAGATTTACCAAGAATTTGAGAGGGCTTTTTATACCAAATTGAAGAGGGCGACGAGGGCTACGTTCTCAATGATCGAATCAAGTTTTCATCAATATCCATTTTTAAGGGTTTTCTTTCATTCCTCTTCTAAGCCTTGGATAGGGATAATCTTTGAGTTATATATACATTTTTGCAAGTTTATACATGTTTTGAGTATTTTATGATGTTTTGAGTTATGATTTTTGGGTCGTTAAACCCTAGATGATAGTAGCTCAACTTTTCATGCTCCATTCGGATACGATAGCCCCACAGTTTGGACTCCCATGGTTCTGAATTTGATCTCATAAGTGCAATGTGAAATAGATAAACACAAAAGAGTCAAAATCTGAAAAATCTTTTATAACATCGATTTTGAATTAGATATGCCAAAAATAGGTTGCTTTGCCAGATTACAGAGTCGCCACCTAAATATTTTTGAAATATTTAGGAAACCTGAGACTTTGTGCCAAAGGCTACTTATCCATTATCACCAAAGTGTTCTCGACTCAAGAACTTAGGTACGAGATGAGAATGTCATGAATTGAGCACCCCACTTGCCCGATCAAAGGTCGACCTCTACTAATCACAATGTGATACTTATCTACATTATATGCTCTTGTTCTGATTATTAGACTAACATTACTATGTGTTGCACACAAATATAGACTAATTTTTAAAAATTAGAACACTTTGATTTCATGTTTGTTTTGAAAAGTGTTTGAATATGTACCACTTGAAAAAAGTGATCTCATATGAATATTACTCAAATTATTCCAATTTCAAGCAATTAGCCTTCATCCATATGCATTCAAACGATTTATCAATTAAGCACTTAGCCTCACGATATTCATACTTATCATGGCAACAATCACACGCACGTGGTATGTTAAAGCACAAAAATGCTCACCTAGTACTCCAAGGCAAGCCAAAAGAAATAAAAGAGTTAGAAAAAATGCATGATCCTACGGATGCAAAATGACTATTGCAACACATACAATAATGCGATTAATAGGCTTGGCTACTAATTATGACATGTGAATCAATTTGATTGCATGCGTTTTAATACATTTTCAATGAACTATGTAAACTACAATGCTTGTTAGAATGATGAACCAAGCCTTGATGCTTGCAAGACAAGTGGACGCAAACATGGGAAATGGTAGAAGAAACATGATGTTCTATTCTATCCATCATAAGCGGATAAATAAAAGGGAGAATGACGTGGGGTTGGAAGACATACACATTATTACATATTTCACCCTCATGCAAGAGGGTCCGAATGAATGTCCAAGTGTCCGAATAAACTAACTATTACAAATTTGAATGAATGAATTAAAGAGACAAGCTAGCTATCTACTTTATTACAACAATGCTAATAATGAGAAATAAACTAGAAATCTCATTTAACTAATCATACAACTAGCTATATAATTACAAATGAACAACTGCACGAATTACAACTAGACTAAGGATAATGATAATAATTAATTACAGCAATAATTACAATGATTAATCATCAAACAAGGATGCACAAGGATACACAATGCTTGCATGCGCAGCGTCTAGAAACTGCTCTGTTTGCCTAGACTATTTTGTTTCACCTTCAGCCACTGCCCTCTGTTTTCTACAAAACATGCTGCTGACCAAACACTGGAGCCTGGCTAGCCCCAAATGAGACTCGGCTGAGCCCAAATGGTCGTGCCCTATTTTTGTGAAAAGCCCTGTTTTTGTGCTCTGAAGTGAAAACAATGCAAACAGAGTTATTCTGAACCCTGTTTGTCCCTTCCACTCTTCTCTATCATGGAAAGCCTCGAGAGAAGAACGAAGTCATTTCGAAAACCATCAATGAGAAAATTGATTGCTTGATGAGTTAGAACATGATTTTGGACAAAAATCAATGAATGTAATGAATCAATAACCACCCCTTCCTGTCATGTAAGATGACCCTTGACACAATAGACTCGGCATAACGTCCGACCGAATCCAAGCAATATGATTCATTTTCTTTATGTGGGTTGGTTCATTTTAACAATTTTTAGACCTTTCCATTCTTTAATCCATTTGTCCAAGATAATGGTTAAGTCCTCTAAATGAGAAAAAATGTCAAACAAGAGGTGCGTCTAAACATGAAAGAGAGACTATGCTATCGATGATGAATCTCCGTAGAGATTAAGCCATTGAGCATAGGTCTCTTTTACATGTTTTGAATAAGCTCAATCGGTTGAAATAGCTCTCAAACGAAAGAAGAAAAGAAGAAAAGAGGGAGGTTGCAGAAATGAATGCTCGATTACTTATTAAAACAAAACTCTTGACATGGGAGTTAAACAAAGAATGGCTAAGAACAACATACAACAAGCTATATATGAGAACTTATGATACAACAAGCAAACTAATCAAAGCATGAACTAATTAAATAAAGTAGGACAGCCCTAAAACAACCTCTAATATGCTAAAACAGTGGCCAAAAATTATGTTAAGAACATAAAAAAAATATAGAAAGGAATAAGGCAAAGCAAAGCTAGTAAACAAAAGCAAGGAAAGGTGGCCAACCTCTCCATTTTTTGGAGCCTCAAAGCATGTTTTTCAACCTTTATTAAACTCTGAAAATCAGTTTGAAAGGTCAAAGAAAAGAGTGTAGAGACAAGGGTTGAGCTATGAAGTAAGATGTAAGAGAAGGTGTCAACCCTCTTTAACCTTTGGTAGCTATTCAAACCCAAGTTTCAACACTTGAACTAGGATCAAAACAATACAAATACACAAGAAATGGATAGAAAATGATAGAAAATGAAAGCAAAAGCAAGGGTTACAAGCTTATACCTCTCAAATGGAATAAGCTTTGGTTGTTGATCAAACTCAATTCTAACACACTCTTAAGCTTGAATTGTACTCCTCAAGGTTCAACCAAGGTTCCAAGGTTAAGATTTGAGGGTGTGTGTGGAGTATGGAGATGGCTTGAGGGTGATAAGCTTGTTTAAATATGACTTGCACAAGAAGAAAGAGCTCTCAACGTGTATATAGGCTCTCTTGAAATTCTCTAACCCTCAAAACAGAGGTATAACCTCATTTTTATAGAATTTGGGCAAAACAAGTCGAAAATATCTTCAAAAATGGACAGCTAGCGAGCTCCCATCTAGAATAGTGTTTATCTCCCACAAGGCATGGCTGGCCATAAATGGCCACGGCTAGCCCTCAATGAGGCATGGTCAGGCCCATAAGTATTCCCCTGTTTCTTTGGTTTAAGCTCATTGTAGGGCAGCACAAGGTTCAAAAATAAAATTCAAGGGTTCAATCAGTGTAGATATGAAAGGTTTTGAGATTGTTTTGAGCGTCCAACCTTGGTTGAGAAGGTGAATCATGCACAATACTATTTTCATCATTGCGTGTACGAAACAAAGCACAGAAGTCTCGCGGGCAGTCAAAAATGGGTTGTCTACAGTTGCCCCTCTTTGACAGAACTCGAAGTCATGAAATGACATGAGTGAATGTCAAAGCCCAGAGACGACCCATTTTGACAAGGCCGTAAGACTTGGGCAAACAAACAAAATACAGATGCAGTTGGTTGAACCAGAGGGTTGTCTACGTATCCCGTTGTAAGGAATCAAACTAGTGTAGTTCTGGGACAGAGTGCAAAATAATACACAATGTAATGAAATAATGCAAATGATATACAATGCAAGCAATCTAAGTCACGACAGTGCCTTCTCCACAAATATAATAAAGGGATGGGGATGCAAATCAAACTGCGTTTTATATAGAAAAGAAATGGGCATAGCCAAACGACGCCTAACACAGGCTAAGTGCCTACATCCTCAATACTGGCCTTGGCGCAACATGGATGCTTACACATAACAGAACCATGTTTTAATGTGAAAGGGGTGCGAGCACATGCAAAATTATGTTTTTCGTAGAAAGAGAAAGAGTACAAGTAATTGAGTGGTATGATATAAGTAAGGAATGATCTGCTAGGGAAAGATAATGATCTAAAATGTTGAATGCAACAAGACAATGTACAATGCAATGGATGCAATGGATGAAGTGAATAAAAGGCGCAGGCTAAACCATATCTTACCTAGAAAAGGCCTGGACACAAAACAAACCATACCTAACATAAAAAAGGTGTTGGCACCCTCAATACTAGCCTCAGCGCAGCATGGGTACTTACACATGACAGAATCATGTTTCAACAAAGGAAAGGTATGAGCACATGCCAAACTAAGCTTAACATGGAAAGGATGCAGGCGATAAAATGGTGTGATATAATGGATGCAATGGATAATGTAGTAGATGAATAGGGTGACATGCTCCAATCCAGCTGGAACCGTGAGAGGAAGAAGAACAAATCCCAAACATACTGAAATCGTGTGAGGAAGGGAAGAAGGGAAGAAGGGAACACTCAAACTACGCTGAAATCGTGAGAAGAGGTCATATCGTTCAGGGTCGCGTTCCATGCATCCTGAGATAAATTCCAAACACGCTAAAATTGTGAGAGAAAGGGAACACTCAAACCATGCTGAAATCATGAGAAGAGGTCTTGAGAAAACTGCTCAGGGTCACGTTCTACGTGTCCTGAGATAAATTCCAAACACGCTGAAATCGTGTGAGGAAAGGAATACTCAAACCACGCTGAAATTGTGAGAAGAGGTCCTGAGAAAACTGCTTAGGGCCGCGTTCCATGCCTCCTGAGATAAATTCCAAACACACTAAAATCGTGTGAAGAAAGTAACACTCTAACCACACTGAAATCGTGAGAAGAGGTCCTGTGAAGATGCGATGGATGCAAAGAGTATGATGAGATTGTGTGATAGATGCACAAAAAATGCAGTAAACAAATAAAGAGGCAATTTAGAAAGTACCTCATGGGGCGAGTGGCGATGAACCGTTCTACTCTGACGGGATCTCCCTCTTGTGTTCTTCGAACTCTTACCTTTAACTCATAGTTCAAAGGCCCTCAAATGCTGACAAAGGGGTAACCTCTGCATGTAGAAGCCACGAATGCCGCTTTTCTTCCTAATCACATTCAAAACTTTCCCTATTCTCCAACGAAGTGACAGACTAGGTTGGTTCAATATCCAGAATTGAGGCGCATACACGCTACTTCAACTTATAGGGCTGCCATACATATTTCAAGCCGAGGATACACCCCTGGGTATTTAAACCAGACTTTAGTCTCGAAAATTCCAAACCTTTACGTTCCAGGCATCGCCATTTGAGCTCTAGTTTCCATCGTCGCAGTTAGTCTCCTAGGAACTCATTGCAAACACAGCCAAGATGCCCCTGGCAAGGAATGGTGTTCAGGGAGAGCACTTTGATCGTCATTCTGACTTGAAGCAGGCTTGAGCTTGAGCGTGAGGTCAAGGTATACTCATACTTCGGAGAAAAGACAAGGCCTGAGAAGGTGCATCTAGAATGCAATCCCGGAAATTGCTGAAGTTGAAACAAACTCAGATGCTCTAATTTTCCTTTTTGTCTTTTGTTTTGCAGTCTAGAACCTATGTAGCTTCAAATAGCTCCTTGTTCTGTTGCTCCCTCTTTTGATCGGGATTGGACCCTGTAGTTTATAAAAGAAAGAATCCTGTGTTACAGATCATGTTGAGAATAACACGGCACTCTGAGCATAAAGCGATTTATTTTTGCAATTGGAACTGAGAAATGAGTTCTTAACCGGGTATTGAGCCTACAACTGACCACAGTACACCACGACTCAACAAAGGAAAAACAAACACATCTATTTACACTCAAAATGACTAAAACGACTCAAAACAAGAATCAAACAAACAAAAACAACAGACACAACACTTGGATGTTTGCTTTCCATTGGTGAGAGACCTCTCGGTTCACGGGAAGCCCACCGTTTCTCCAAGTATTATTTCTCACCCTTTCTCATTTTGTGATTCTCACATCACTTTGGCACTTAATCTCTATTTTCTCTAAAAAGCCCTTTCTTTGCTTTTTCTCTTAATACACATCTCTCTATTCTTTAATCTCTCTTATTTTTTTTTATCCTTACCCTAGTGTGGTTGATGGATAAGATAGAAGTTGTGGACTTTATGAGGGGGGTCGACTATCCAACTCGATTTCTAGTTCGTGCTTCGCACTTGGCTCGATACCTCACTGCTTAGAGGATGAGAGAGTTTTTGGCCTCTGTTACTAGCTTTAGTTGTGCCCTTTCTGGCAAGTCCATTGACAATGGGAAAAAGACAGAAAACCTAACTCGACTGTGCCCCTAGTTCATCATTTTGACTATTCTTTGGTTTTTTGGCTTTTGCTAAAACAATTTTGACCAATATGAGAGTTAGATTGACATGCTTGTTCGACTTTCTATTTTGAAATCATGTAAGTCAGGCTATGAGCACTGAAATTTTTCCTTTTTTGGGTCTAAGAAATGGTCCAGTTTTGGAAAAATGGAATAATTTGTGAGAAAATTAGTCAGCTTTACTAAAAATCCTCAAAAACTGTTTTACAAATGGCCACTACCTGACCAATGAGGAATTAACTCTTGAGATGCACAACTTCAGATCTGAACTTGATTTATCTTGCAGCTGAATCTTCTAACAGAATAGGACAACCGAATTTGAACGAAGGTGAGCCAATTGGACATGGATAGGATAGCCGAGTTGAACAAGGATAAGCCAATTAACATGGATAAGACAAATAGGCTGAAAATGGTTGGGGCCGAACTTTAAGATGAAGTTGCCTACGTATCCCAAAGATGAGAATCAGGTCGTACATAGTTCCGAGGTTAAGCTGCACTCAAGTATTAACTCTTCCCTTTTGCGCTCTAACTTTTGCCAAAGCCGCCCTTCCAGGTTTTCAACTTTGCGAGCTCTTTTTTTTCCTTTTCATTTTTTTTTCTTCTTCTTTTTCTTCTCTTTTTTCTTTGCTTCCATTTTTTCATTTTTCTTCTTTTCCTTTTTCTTCTTGCTCTAACTTTTGCCTGGGTTGCCTTTTCGGGTTTTCGGCCCAGCAAGCCTCTCAAGGATAGAAAAATTAACTTATCCATGTTGATTGGCCGTAGGAACTCTAAGCCATCTAAATCAACGTGAATGGCTACTATTCCTGACTAAATAGTCTTGCTAATGTAAGAGCCCATCCAATTGGGTCTGAATTTGCCTCTAGTGTCGTGGACAGGAGCCCGATTGTTGTTCAGTAGAAATTTTCTTCTCTTAGATTCTGGGATTTAGCATTTCTTGCCGATCTTCATTGGCTTAAGAAATGACCCATTTTTTAATCTTTGAGCATATTTGACCTTTTTGCCCCTAGTTCAAGGGCTCTTTCTAATCCAGCTATACAAGCTTCCTTTGATGACATACGACCTTATTGCCCCTAGTTCAAGGGTTGCTTCCAATCTGACCATGCAAGCCTCATATTTTGGTTGATTGTTGAACATTCTGAATCAAGGTTCAAGGTTTGAAAGCAAAAGGGTCGAGTCTTGAGGCCGAGAGTGATCCTATGTTGTATAATCTCAAGATCAATTCCAGGCATGTCTTCGTAGGACCACACAAAACATTTTTGAAATCTTTTAATAAAGTGACTAGTTGCTCATGCTCTTTTGAAGACAATGTAGAACTAATTTGGACCAAGCCAGGATCCTCCTCAGTACTCACCTTAACAGACATGATCTCATTCATTAAGGGCTTAGCACGCCTCTTTTCGTCTCAGTCGATCAAATTTTGCAAATCCTGAGGAATTTCTCCCTCTTTGTTTTCATCACAGTTTTGGAAATAGTTTTGAAAAACTTTGGTCAATGCAATGATTTAAAGGTACAGAGAAGTAGGTGAAAAGTACTGTCGTTTCATTCAAATCTTCTGGCTCAACTGGCTCAATGGTAGAAACAAACACAAAAGAAAGAGTGTAAAAAGCAAACAAAACAAAATAGTGATGTGATGTATGAGTTAACATGCCCGAAATCACCTGACTCTAAAAAAACAAGACTGACTCAATACCCAAGTCCGAAAGTATAATAAATAACATTTTCAAAGTGCTAAAATAGTGTGCGCCATCCACCACATCTGGAGTAAAATGAGCACCATCAACAGATGGTTCATCCCCGATTACATAGTCACATTATCCCCCTATGTTTATTAATCCAGTGCGGATAGACTTTGTAGGACCTGGTGGAATGATGATCTTTTTGTCAATTAGATCTTGAACTTCATAGCGAAGACGAAAACAACTGTCAGTGTCATGGCCGGTTTATTGATAGAAGGCACAGTACTTGACTGCATTATACTTGGCTGGAAGGGGATTAGGGAGAGGCCGAGGGTCAAGGGGTTTGAGATAGCCTTGTCCTATGAGGATTTGGAGAGCTTTGGACAAGGTCATGTAAAGGGGATTGAAGGTGCGGTTACCAGTCCTGGAAAGATTGACAGAGGGGTTGGCAGATGTTGTTTGGGTTTGGAGATCTTCGACGGGTGTAGGACTTGAGCTGAAAGGGGTATTTCTGGCAAGGCACCCCTTTTCCTGGCTTGCCCCTTGATTCAAAATGCTCCCAACCTGTGCGACAAAAGTGTCATCCACAGTTTTTGCAACAACTGTAAGCACTTGCTATTTGTTTAACCCTTTGGCCTTCAAAGCCTCAGTAGCCCACTAGAGATGTGCATAAGGATCAATACTTACCCCGGCTTTGTTCTTGCCCCTTGCTTCAGCTTTGTCAACCGATTGGGTGGCTATATCGATGTGAGGCCTAGTTATTGTTGACATGTCATCGCCCAGACTTGAGATAACTTCAAGTTGGTCTTTTTCAAATGCAGCTCGTCTAAAGATTGGGAAGCTTTTTGACATGAAACATTTGGCATATGATGTGGTCGATGATGGGGCCAAGATCCCAAAGGCTAAATCTGCCACAGTTCTTTGAAGATCTTCTATTATGTTCATCAGCTCAGAAGTAGTGGGTTCATGGATTTGAGATGATTGGAGTTCAGGTGCATCCATTATACATAAGTCTGTGCTTTTTGGAATGAACACCTCAGGCTTGGGTAAACGGGTCGAGGTGATGTATATGCTGGGGTTGTAGGTGGATGGCAGTGTATAGATTAGGTTGAGGTAGGGAGGTGATGGGTTAGTGGTAACCTGAGGTCTTTTGGTGGGACTACGGTCTCTTTGTTAATAAGATCCTGAATCTTATGATGCAGGTGGATGCAACGGTTTGTATCATGACCGTGCTGTTAATGATAGGCACAGTATTTAGTGGGTCATGTCTTGGTGGAAGAGGATTTGGAAGGGTCAGGGTTCTACGAGCTCTAGGTGCCTTTTTACTAGCAGCATTTTCAAGGCTTGAGAGAGACTCATGTAAAGAGGATGGAAATTTTGGGCTTGGGGCCGAGTTGAAGTGGTTGGTTTTTGGCTATTATCAGGAAAATGATTTTTGATGGGAGTGGTGACAGTGTTCACTTCTGAGTATTTCGCAACTGTGCTACCACTAGTAGTAGCATTGGAACTGCGAACAACATTCTTTCTCAAAGACTCATTATCTTCCACAATGATCCCTTGTCTGATGGCATCTTTGATTTGAACCCTCATTTCATGAAGTTCTGTAAAGGTAAATAGAGGTAGACCAATCATTTTCTACAGTAACTTGCCATGTAAATTCTGAACAACCATTCTTATCTGATCCTTCTCGGAAGGTCTCGTGGTCATCATCGAGGCTTTGGCCTTCCATCTAGTTACAAACTCACAGAAACCCTCCTTCGGCTCTTGATAGGTTGCCTCGAGATCACAAGTTGTGACCTTAATTTGTGTATTGTAAGAGTACTGAGCAATGAAGGTGTAACTTGACTTTTCGTGCTCCTTTCGGATACAGCTAGCCCTACAGTTCAGACTCCCGTGGTTATGAATCTGATTTCACAAGTGCAATGTGAAATAGACAAACACAAAAGAGTCCAAATCCGACAAATCTTTTGGAAAATCGATTTTGAATCAAAACGCCAAAAATGGACTACTTTTCCAGATACAGAGTCGCTACCTAAATATTTTTGGGAAATTTAGAAAACCCATGACTCGTGCCAAAGGCCACGTGTCTGCCGTCACCAAGATTGTCTCGGCTCGGGAACTTAGGTATGAGAGGGGAAGGTCATGAATTGAGCAGTCCACTGGCCTGATCAAAGATCGGCCTCTACTAATCATGATGTGAATCTTATTTACATTATATGCTCTTATTCCGATTGTTAGGCTAATTTTACTATGTGTTGCACACACAGATATAGACTAACTTGCAAAAATTGGAACATTTTGATCTCATGTTTGTTTTTTGAAAATTGTTTCAAATATGTACCACTTGAAAAAGTGATCTCGTATGAACATTACTCAAATTATTATAATTCAAGCAATTAGCCTTCATCCACAGGCATTCAAGCAAGTATATCAATTAAACACTTAACCTTATGGCAGGCTTGTTAGACATGGTAACAATCACACTCATGCAAGATGCTAAAGCAAAAATGCTCACCTAGTACTCCGAGGTGAGCCAAAAGAAACAAAATGATTAGAAAATATGCATGATCCTAATTAATGCAAAATGACTAATGCAACACATGCAAGATGCAATTAATGGGCTCGGCTACTAATTATGACATGTGAATCAATTTGATAGTATGTAGTTTAACACGTTTTCTATGAAGTAATAAACGGAAATGCTTATTAGAATGATAAACTGGGCCTCGATGCATACAAGACGAGTGGATGCAAATATGGAATATGCTAAAATAAACATGATGTTCTAAACTATCCATCGTAAGCAAATAAATAAAAGGGAGAAAGGCGTGGGGTTGGAAGACATACACATTATTACAATTCGCCCTCGCGCAGGAGGGTCCGAAGGAATGCTTTAGCTAATTAATTACCTAATTAATTAAGGGGTACTTACGTATAGGTCCTAATAAGTGGACTTATTATCTAATAAGTCCTATCAGAAAAATTTGTTATAAAAAAAAGTCACTAATTATAAATTTTAGCGACAATTTATAAAAATCATGGCAAAAAGGGTCACCAATTGTCAATTTTTAGCGACGTATGTAAAAAATTATCACAAAAAAATAATTTTTTTAGACAATTTTATCAAGACTTATTTTCAATAAGACTTGATAGGAATTAAGTCCAACTATTAGGACTTATTGGTAATTTGCCATTAATTAACTATTACAAACCAAGAGAAATAAATTAACTACACTAGCTAATTAACTAATTATTACAACAACAAATTTAGCTAACTATTCTAGCTAATTAAGTAAGTACAACACAAAACTAACTAGCTACTCTAACTAATTAGTTACAAATCCGCTACTCCAAACACAACATACTAATATTACAACATCATTTCACAGATCCCGAGAATCGAGGGATGGTTCATACATGGATGCGGATTTCCACCCGATAATGCTCTTCGTTTTGCTACCAGAATGCCTCTGTTGCTCAGTTAGAAAATCGCACTTGTCACGACCAAAACTCGCCCCTGTAGGTTTAGCGTCGTAACTAGCTAGTAATCTGTAGATTACCTATGGCCTCAAAAACAAAATTTCAAAATATTTAAAGAATATCGGGGCCTGAAGCAGAAGCAAAACAAAAATAATAATGTCCATTGAGCTATGCGTACATGATCAACTGCAGTAATTTGTAGACACCCCATTTTTGACCGTCCTCAAGACTTGGACGTCACCGTTTGAACACTCGATGATGATCCATGTTTGTGTTCGTTTGGAGTTCCCGGAGTTCTCGGCTACGCGCCTTGCCTCAGGATCTCCGAACTCGACCCTTCTGTGTCTGGTTTTGCACCAAACACTTGTGCTCTGCCTTGGAGGGGGAGGGAATGCCTTGTGAGGCATCCCTACACACCACCGGCAGTGGCTAGAGGCCACCGGCTGGTTGTTGTTGCCATCGGCACTATATTGTGCCGGTCGGCACTCTTTTGTGCCGGTCGGCAGTCAATTGTGTCAAAATGACATTTTTGCCCAGCCGACCACTGTTCAGTTGCTTTTTGAGATATTTTAAAGCAGCTGTCTTGCAGTGACTTTCCCTCCATACACGTGTATGGAGGGATGCCCTCCTTGTAAGCTTGTTTGACAAGCTTTACAAGATGGTTGCCTATAAGAGAAGGCCTTCTCTCTTGGCATTAGGGTTAGAAAAAGTTTTGGTTAGAGAAGTGAGAGGAAGCTCTGGTTTTAGGTTTAGGGTTCAATACATATCCTATATCTATATTTCTCTCTTGTTTGTGGGACTAGGTGTTTGTGTCTTACTATTGCACGTCAACACCTAGTGTTTCACCTTCCTTTGGTTACTGAGGTTCTAAGGGCTGGTTCTTGAAGTTTTTGGTTGGATTTGAGCTCAAGGAAGCAACAACATCAACCTTTGTGAAGGTGGTCTTCAAGGGTAAGAAACTACCCCTTTTTACCCCATTTTTGCACTCCATTTTTGCATAGTTTAGAACTATTTTTGTGCTTAGTGTTTAATACAAAAAAGTTCTGTTTTTTAGTCCTCTTTATTGTTGGTTAAGAGTGTTTGGTGGTTTGGGTAGGTTTGACCACCCTTAGACCTTGAAAAGGGCTCATTTTTGTGCCTTTTTGTTGAGATCCGAGACTTTGGTGCTCGGGCCTCTTCACCACTGAAATCTTGAGGGATTTCAGTGGTGAAGATGGTGTCTTGAGGTCCCAAGAAGGAGAGGGCCACCCCCTCTCCTTGATGTCCTTGAAAAGGGCAAGTTTTGGCCTCTTGAGAGAGCATAGTGTTTGATTGTTTGTTGAGCATGTCTTGGCTGCATTTTATGTTTATTATGCCCTAATATGACATTGCTAAGTGTTGGTTTTAGCACTCCTTGCATGCTTTGCTTAGTTGCTTTGTAATGCCTTAATAGTCCCTTAACATGCCTAGGTTGTATGCCTTTATTTCTAGCATGTTTTAGGTCTGGATCCATGAAGTGTATATGCTTATTTTGCCATGCTTTAGGTCTGTCCATGCTTATTTTGGTCGGCCATGACTTGCATTACATAGCTCCTTTGCATTTGGCTTGTTGGCCTTAAGAGCATGAGGGTGTAGCATGCCTTGCTTGCATCATTTTGATGGTTTGGAACCATCTAGCATGCTATTTCAGTCCCTTTGGTGTGCTTGTATGCTTGCCTTAGTAGCCTCTTTAATGCTTTAAAAGCATGTGTTGTATGCCTCATGTTTTGGTCATGTTGCATGCCTTTGATTTCGAGCCTCTTAGATGCCATCTAAGTAGTCTTTTGGGTTTAGTTTTATGTGTTAAAACTCTGTTTTTAGTTGGTTAAGTATTGCTATGTGTGGTTGTACTATGTGTAGTTCAAAGCCTCATTGGTGAACCCTAAGTACTTGGGCCATTTGTTGCATGTTTGACTTGCTTTGTTGCATGATTTGGCACCATGTTTTGCATGATTTTCAGAGCTTTCTATGCATGCTCATTGTCTATGTTTGGTCTCTTTGAGTGTGCTTAAGAGTTGCCATGTTTGTGCCTAAGTGTTGGAGCATGTATGGTTGCATGTTTGCATGCATTGTGACTTCACCTCTTAGCATTTTGGCCAATAGTTTTAGGCCTATTTGGGGCTGCCTAATCCATGTTTAAGCCCACCCCATTGCTTGGTTTGCATGCTTGTCTTGTATGCTTACTTGCATGTTTGCATAAGTGCCTTGCATTGTCCATTTTGCATACTACTTGACATGTCTAGGATTGCATCATATTGGCATGCATGCTAAGCCTCTTGACCAAGTCATGATGGAGGTTTGGCACCCTTATGTGTTTATTTGCTTTGCATGCATTTGAAATAGAAGTTGCACTCTTGGTTCTTTGGGCCGTCATGCATGGAAATACGTGATTGGTGGTCCGAGAACCGAGGCACATCTTCCTTTGAGTCAAAAACATGATAAGGAGTGTGTTTGGTGCATACATGCTTTGAATTACATTGCCATGCAAGTTGTGTCCTCTGCTGCTGTGAGTTGCAGGTTCTGCAGGCATTTTGTGCCGACCGGCACTGTTTAGTGCCGACCGGCAGTCTACTGGCAGCCGATGGATGAATTCAGTGCCGGTAGCCACATCCTTCAGCCGGTGGAGTTCTACCTCAGCCGGTGGTGATCTCCAGTGTCCAGGGAAGTATTCCTGAAGTTTTGGCAGTCTTCGGAGGAGGAAAGCAAGGAAAACAGAGGCAACCATGCATGGCAGTGTGATTCCGAGCGGGTCCCGGGCGCGTGATGCATCTTGCCCTCTTCCCGAGGCATTTACTGCTTTAATTAACTTAGTTAATTTGTTAATTAATTTAATTAGTTTGTAATATTTAATTAGCTTGCGTAGTTAATTATCTGTATTATTCTTTTGGTCCCTCCGAGCGAGGGCAAGTCTGTAATAAGTGTGGGTGAGTGGTGTGTATGTCTTCCAACCCCCACTTCTTTCTCCCTTTTATTTACCTGCTTTGATGGTAGATTAGGGCACGTTTATTCTATCATGCCTTATGCTATGCATGCGTGCATCCATGCATTTGTTTACATGCATCGGGCTCGGCACATCATACAAACTGCATTGTATTTACAAAATTCCAAATTGAATACGTGCATCGAATAAAGTGCATTTCACATGCCATTTTTAGAGTTAGCCGAGCCTATCCTAAATTACATGATTGTATGCGATGCATTAGACACTCTAACATGAACTAGGGCATGTATGTTTGCTAACTAGTTCATTGTTTTGGCACGGAGTACGATGTAAGTATTTTTGCTTTAGCATACCACATGCGTGTGAATGCTAACATGACAGTATGCTTACCATGCGACTAAGTGCTTATATGAGATAAACTACTTGAATGCCTGTGGGTGGAGGTTGGATTGCCTGAGTTGGGAAAACTCGTTGAAATCCGTGTTTTAGCCTACTTGCGAGTAGCAAATTCCAATGCATTTTCAAAACCAACGGATATGCAATGTTTATTTCCAAATTAGGCAATCTAGTCTATACTTGTTTGCTGCGCGCATAACATAGTAATTCTAGGCTAATAATTGGAATAAGAGCATGTAATGTTTTCAAAATCGGATATCACGGTTAGTAGAGGTCGGTCTTCGGACCGGGCGAAAGGGGGTGCTCATAGCTGACCTTCCCCGATCGTACCCAAGCTCCCGAGCCAAGACCACTTTGGTGATGACGGACATGTGGCCTTCGGCACCGAGTCAGGGTTTCCTAAATTTCCCATTTTAAAATATTTAGGTGGCGACTCTGTAATCTGGCAAAGCAGTCCATGTTTGGCACTACTTTTCAAAAATCTGTTTTCTCAAACGATTTGCCGGATTTGGACTCTTTGGTTCAGATTTAGAACCGTGACAACAAAACGAGAGTCCGAGCTGTAGCGCGAGGCACCCCCCCCCCCCCCCCCCCCCCCCCCGCGGACGTGTTACATAATTAAAACATTCTTAAGACACTTTTATATATACTTGTACAGAGACATATTTTATATCTCACTCACTACATGAAAGACTTTCAATAAAATACAAAGTTTAACCAAAGCTTGACAAATAAAATGAAGCCTCTACACATAGGCACTTCTTGGGTGCTAGACAAAAAGGGTGGACTCTGAGCAAACTCTAATGTTGATGCTCCAATTGCTCACCTACACATATATAAAGAGTGAGCTAACCCCCAGTGAATAATACCAAAGTAAAGAGGTTATATGAATGAGATCCTTAATTAAGTAAATCACATTAGTACATATTACATGTAAATCAAAATCAGAACGACCTCAAGTCCAATCTATCATGCTCAAGGCGTATCAGAGGGGCAAAACAACCTTGAGTCCAAAGTACTCATTCATATAGAACGACCTCGGGTCCAAAATACTTGTTCAATGATATTATAGAACGGCCTCGGGCCCAATCATAACACAAAACGGCCTCGGGTCCAATCATATTACAGAACAAGCTCAGGTCCATCATTTCCATATTCATATCTATGCGCATATTCATATTCGTGATCATGATCACATTCGTATTCAACAACCTTAGGCCCATTTCGTGTCCTTGACACACATATCAGACGGCCTTGGGCCCATTTCATATACATATAGAACGACCTTCGGTCCATGTAATCAAATATATAGAACGGCCTTTAGGCCCATTTCATATTCATTTAGAATGACCTTTGGCCCATTCAAATGATTTCGTACTTATCAATTTCATTATAGAGTCTTGCACAATCAAACGAATAGAATGCTCACTCATAATTCGAATTCACAAGTCCAAAACACTTACACATGAGTAGTATTTAAAAATAGCATTTATGAACATATATTTACTAAAGTATTACTCACAATGTTCAGATGCATGGTTCGCCCTTGTAGTTGACTCTATATAGTTCATAATACATATAGAAATCGGGTCACAATATAATTTATTCCGTTCTTAACTTGTTTAATTCTCTTAGGCTTCTTTCTTACTCTTTCAATTCATTTATAATGCTCACTGTATGCCTAAGAGTGCTTAGAAATAAAAGAGAACGGAAATCAAAGCATGAAACAGCTTTTCAAAATTTTCTAAAATAGGGCTCTTCGCTGGAGCGCAACATTGGCCGCTCGAGCGAACCCGTTGGTCTGCAAAAATACTGGCTGCTTGCTTTCTACGCTAGAGTGGCAACTTCTCCGCTCGAGTGATGAAGTCAATTTATGGGTTTTCTAGAACGTTGTTTGTGCTTCAAAACATAACTTTAAATGATACAACTTACATGTTTTGTACTATATAGTAACCATACAACTTCTAACATGATATAATGCCAATTCTACAATATTTGAAGCTCAAATCTCCAAGGACTTATCATACAAGCCCAAATTATTTCAAATTCATTTCCTTAAACTTCATAACTCATGCACATAAATTCTACATTTTCATGGATTATGCATGCATGTGAAATGTAGACTCTAATTTATCTCAAATGGTAGAAATGACACTCAAATTCATGAGATTCAACAAATTTATGTATACATGTGTGATTTGGTGCCAAGTTCTCCATGTTTCAAAAATCATCTTCCTTTATTTTATGAAACATAAATTGAAGCTATAAAGCACTTTTAAAAATATTTGCATATATGAAATTTAATTCAAAATCAAACTAATTTTTGATTCTCAAATATAAATTATAATTTATTTCCATATTTGTTCAAATTTAGATCTAATTCATGTTCTTCATATCAAGCCCAATTCCAAACTCACAAATTCTAAAACATGAATTAAACTTTCAAAATAATTTCAAGACTTGGATTCATACATGACTTGTCTAAACACACACAACTCTTAAATAATCAAGAAAATATGATCAATTTTAAAACATTTATATCAAAACTCCTTTAATGTAAAAATTAAACTCATTGTTCACAAACTCATAATTTGCCAAAGCTTAGTTCTTATTTCATCAAAACATGAAATCAATTCCAAGAAATCTATGATGCATGTAAATTTACATCTCATATATATCCAGGTTTCCAAACCCAAGGTCAATTGAAGAATTACAATTATTTCCATATTGATTAACCTTAACCATGTTCATGAATTAATTCTTTAATTTATCCAAATTACATACATGTAAAAATAAGACTCAAATTCATATAAGATATGCAAAATCAAACCCAAAATAATTAATTTCTAAGTTAATTTCCATAATCATGAACCTAACACATTTGCATGGATCAAATCTTTAAAAAATCCTTGCTTTTCCTAACAGCTCTTCCTCTTCGATGTCCAGGCTTGCAGTCCTGCCTTGATCTGTGCTAGGGCTCAGGTCAGCTTGTTCATCCTCTTCTTCTGGTAATTGGCATCCGAAGAAGATCTCGAACCGCGGATACCTTGTTTTTGTTTCCCAGTCAGACCAGGGCTCTGGGAATCCACAAAAGGGGAAGTCTTTGCCTTGGTAGACAAAGCATCCGTTCAAGGTCCCATGTATTGGTTTGTGGACTAACTCATACTGTTTCCCATCCCTCTTTGCTTTCAGTCTTCCTCGCAACTCCTGCCCTTTTCTTTCCCAATCTGCAGCGGTAGGTTTGTATCCCAGCCCGAAAGCGTGGGGGGTTGTGACTTAACTCCTTGGCTACAGTGCCCCCCTGCCTGCCACTTCGGCCTAGTCCTTATCCGGGCTTATACTGTAACAACCCAAATTTTTAATTATTCTGTAGAATTTATACTAATATTATTTAATTACAGTTGAAAAAATATATGATTTATTTTGTATTAATATGTATTATTTTGTAAAATAATATAATTTATTAGTCAAAGTATAAAATAATTAAGTTTTGACAACCTTGACTTCATTTAGATAAACTTGAGTTAAAGAACGAATTGGAGCGTGGCATGTGGCAGCCGTGGCTTGGTGCCCACGGCTGCCTTTTCTATATATGGGGAAGGAGAAGTTGACTCTGTGGAAAAAGAAAGAAGGAAAAAGAGAAGGAAGAGAAAGGAAGAATGGAAGAAGAGAGAAAAAAATAGTGGAGGCTGAGAGGATCTTTGATAGTGAAAAGGAAGAGTAAGGTATTAAAGTTAAGGTGAGTTATTTTATACCTTGAGTTACCAAAAAGTATTTTACTTATGTTTTGACTTACCAAAATCTATTTTATATAATTTATGTTATATTAATATATTAATAAAAGTTATGTTTTATAAAAGTTTCAGCTACGTGGTTTAATTTCTGAACCCTATTTGCTTAAAAGTGAAACCCATGGATATATTTGTTTTACTTTTAAAAAATATTTGGCTATGACCTTATATGAAAATATGTTTTGTGAGTACCACCACGGGAGTCTCATGCCTTGGGGGACTTAAATAACCATTGACTTAGTGTTTGACCACTTTGTGGTCCAGTGTTTGTCGTGGATCCATTGACCAGTGTAGTGCTTGGCACTTAGTGATGTACCGTGGTTATGGTTGTATAGTGATTTCCGTATTACATGTTAAATGATCTGAAGTATATGTTAAATGATTTCCGTATTATGTATGTTATGTATCAAGCTCCTTTTAGCCCAACTAATTATCCATGGTGAATTTTATGCCTTATACTCTTAGTATAATATTTCTCACTCTGCCATGAGTTTATAGTTTTTTTTACCACTTTCAGGTGGCATGTCAAGACCAGCGTGTGGGGTAGGCACAAAGCACTTTTATTGATGTATTCTTTATATGTAAATATCGGTTTTTTGGCCAATACATTTTGTAATAAAAATAGACGCTCCAATGATTATTTTAGTACCCTCATTTAAATATTTCTTCCGCTTGCGTTCAAATATTTCTTCCGCTTGCGTTTATTGATCTGTTTAAGATTTGGTCGGAGGTAACCTCGGTTACTGGCCATCACGATGCTTAACTCTTGGGTACGGGGAGCGCGTCGTGACAAATGGTATCAGAGCAATGGTTTATAAAAAAAAAAAAAAACATTATTGGAGCATAGGACACATGCACATTTAAGAAGTGAGATAGCGGGTAATTAGTACCTAAATATTATATTTAGTTCGTCGATTTAATTATATTATAATTTTCTATGATTATATATATATATATTAAATTTTTTTTTGTGCATAATTTGTGAAGGATATTAAATATAATTTACGAATGAAAAAGAAACAAAATATGTCAAACACCCACAAAAAAAAAATTATAATATAATTAAATATACATAAATTCTAATTTAGTATTCAAAAAAAAAAATTTCGACTTTTTAAAAGTGGGTTCAAATTTTAAAAAAATACTAATTTTGAAATTATTTCCAATCAATGAAAAGTTCATCTCAATTTTTTTTCAACTCTCACATATGATTCTGTCATTGTGGTCTCATTTTATTTCCATTTATTTATTTTTATCGTAAACAATACGAGTGAAAAGTTTTTAAAGTCACCAATTATTTCTCATTTTGGCCCAAACTAATTTTTGACCAGTAGACAGTGAGTGGTTTTTGGTAAAGTTTTTTTTTGAGGTACTATTTCTCTCAGATTAATCATCTAATACATATTTATCAGAGTGCGCAGCGGATAGTTTGTACATATAACAAAATTCGAGGACGAAATTTTAAAAGGAGGGAAGATTGTAACAACCCAAATTTTTAATTATTCTGTAGAATTTATACTAATATTATTTAATTACAGTTGAAAAAATATATGATTTATTTTGTATTAATATGTATTATTTTGTGAAATAATATAATTTATTAGTCAAAGTATAAAATAATTAAGTTTTGACAAGCTTGACTTCATTTAGATAAACTTGAGTTAAAGAATGAATTGGGGCGTGGCATGTGGCAGCCGTGGCTTGGTGCCCATGGCTGCCTTTTCTATATATGGGGAAGGAGAAGTTGACTCTGTGGAAAAAGAAAGAAGGAAAAAGAGAAGGAAGAGAAAGGAAGAATGGAAGAAGAGAGAAAAAAATAGTGGAGGCTGAGAGGATCTTTGATAGTGAAAAGGAAGAGTAAAGTATTAAAGTTAAGGTGAGTTATATTATATCTTGAGTCTCCAAAATATATTTTACGTATGTTTTGACTTGCCAAAATCTATTTTATAAAAGTTATATTTTATTAGTATATTAATAAAAGTTATGTTTTATAAACATTTCAGTTACGTGGTTTATTTTCTGAACCCTATTTGTTTAAAAGGAAACCCATGGATATATTTGTTTTACTTTTAAAAAATATTTGGCTATGACCTTATATGAAAATATGTTTTATGAGTACCACCACAGGAGTCTCATGCCTTGGGGGACTTAAATAACCATTGGCTTAGTGTTTGACCACTTTGTGGTCCAGTGTTTGTCGTGGATCCATTGACCAGTGTAGTGCTTGGCACTTAGTGATGTACCGTGGTTATAGTTGTATAGTGATTTCCGTATTACATGTTAAATGATCTGAAGTATATGTCAAATGATTTCCGTATTATGTATGTTATGTATCAAGCTCCTTTTAGCCCAACTAATTATCCATGGTGAATTTTATGCCTTATACTCTTAGTATAATATTTCTCACTCTGCCATGAGCTTATAGTTTTTTTTACCACTTTCAGGTGGCATGTCAGGACCAGCATGTGGGGTAGGCACAAAGCACTTTTATTGATGTATTCTTTATATGTAAATATCGGCTTTTTGGCCAATACATTTTGTAATAAAAATAGACGCTCAAATGATTATTTTAGTACCCTCATTTAAATATTTCTTCCGCTTACGTTTATTGATCTGTTTAAGATTTGGCCGGAGGTAACCTCGGTTACTGGCCATCACGATGTTTAACTCTTGGGTACGGGGAGCGGGTCGTGACATATACTCCCTGTTTGTTCATCATGTAGATGGATTGCGCACTCATGTAGTTCCCATCACCCTCCGCCATGATGGTTTGGACCACTTGGGCTTCTGCCAGAGAGAAACCAGAAAGGAACACGTCCTCCTCCCCATGTATGATTTCCAATAATGGTGCAATGGTTCCCTGGGGAGGATGGATCGTAGAATTACCGTGCACAGTGGCAATCACGCCTTTAAAGGGGTACTTTACTAACTGATCGACTGTTGATGATACAACCCTCATTTGATGTAGCCAAGGCCTTTCCAGTAGTAGATTAAAAGTGGCCAGAACATCCATGACATGGAATTCCACCTCATGCTCAGACGGGGCAATTGGGATATGGCTCTTGAATGTTCCCATAACATCCTGACTTGTATTGTCATAAGCCTGGATGGCTTGGGTTGTGGGCGTAAAGTCAACCGGCCTCAAACTGATGACATAGGCAATCTTTACTGGACATACATTGATCGTCGATCCGGTATCTACTAACACCACCGAAATTCACTTTTTTTGACTTTCCAGAGTTATATATAAAAGACGGTTGTGGTTGGCACCTTCAGATGGTAACTCCTTATCTGTAAAAGATATCACTGGCGTAACGTCCCCAGATGTAACCAATGATACCAATTGGTCAGCAGTGGTGTTGATAGGCAATTTGGTCCGATTCATTGCCTCTGACAGTGCTTGCCTATGCTCCCAAGAAGCCATTATTAGCCCCCAGATTGATATGTTAGCCTGAATCTTCTTGAGCTGTTTCAAGACCAGGTTTTCCTCAATATCCTTCTCTTTTGATCTCTTAGCCTCCTTTCCAGAGGTCTCTGGCTAGTCTAATGCTGCGGGTTTGATGTACTGACCACTCCGGGTCATATGATCGATCTCGTCAGTATACCAGGTGTCATCCGGGGTATCAGCTTTCTAACCTTCATCAGTGTACACAGGTCACTATCTTCCCACCATTCTCCTGCAGTCATGGCCGGGCTAGCATCAGGTTCTATCTGGAGCATGTTAACATCACGCACACTATCATCATACCATTCTTCTTCCACTACAATCTTGGTTTCTGAATCCCAATGTTTTCAGAGTTTTCGTAATATCCTTTTTTGGTTGCTAGGCTCCCATTCGACCTTTTTGGTAGTTTGAACATCACCCACCGTTGTCTTGGGTTCTTTTTTATCTTTTCCTTTTCCATGCTCCAGAGCTATCTTCGTCTGGATCTCTTCTATCCTTTCCTTTTGAAATTGTTCCAGTGCCTATTCTTTTTCAATCAGAGGTGCAATTTTAGCCTTGCCACTAACAACAATTTCTTCTTCCTTCACAGTCTCTCCTATCTGTTCCTTCACATCTGACTCTTCCTCACTCAACCATCCATTGCTTGTTTTTGGCTAGCTCGGGTCCCATCATCCTATCTAAACGCTGCTTGTATCCTCCTCTTTGAAGAAGTACAAATCCTTCAGATCAGCCAAATCCTCTTCTAAGTTAGCCAAGTCATTTAGGCCTTATTCAGGCCGATCATTCTGATGTTGCCCTAACTGGCCTTCCCTGATAGCATTAATGCTAAGAAAGTCCCACAGTATGACTATTGGCTTCGGCTAATCGATGGCCACAATGTATCAACTGGGATCATACTCCTCTGCGAGCGAGACCCCCTTCTCTGTGACACGGGTACCAGGTGACCCTGTCTTCAGTGTATTATTCTCTTTCTCTATTTCTACTGCCACGGGCCTGGATTGGTTTTGTGGTGTTAGATCCATAATGCACAGGTCTGTGCCTTTTGGAATAACCACCTCCAGTTTTGGTAGGTAGGATGAGGTAATGTATATGCTAGGATTGAAGGTGGGTGGTAGTGTATGGATGTGGTTAATGTTTCTGGGCGGGAGAATTTGGTTATATGCAGGAAGTGCGTTGGTTGTTACGTTTGGTTTGGAAGGTGGGGCAATGACTTTGTTGTCAATGAGATCCTGGATCTCATAACGTAAATGGTAGCACAGGTCCGTGGAATGGCCATGTTGTTGGTAGAAGATGCAATACTGGGTAAGGTCATGTTTAGGTGACAATGGGTTCGGAAGTGGATGAGGATCGAGAGGCTTGAGATGCCCTCTTTCCATTAATAGTTTGAGGGTGCAGGCTGGGCTCATATAGAGGGGAGTAAAAACTCTTTGGTTCTGGGGTGGGCTGGTATTTTGTGAAGGTTGAGGTTGTGGCAGTAACAAAGGGATCAGTCATCTTGGCCGTTGAAATAACTGTACTGACATCCGTAGGCCGTGGAATAGTGTTATTGCTAGCATTGTTATTTTGAGAGAATGGCCTCCTTGCGGGTTCACTTGTTCTATGGATAATACCCTTTTTGAATGTACTCTCAATTTGGACCCCCAGCTCGTGTAAGGAAGCAAATGTGGACAATGGTGCCACTATCATCCTCTGCAGCATGTCTGGCTCAAGGTTCTGGACCACTAGCCTGGTTTGTTCTCTTTCGGCAGGTCTATTTGTCATTTGAGCTACCTTAGCTCTCCACCATGCAACAAAATCAATGAATGATTCTTTGGGGTTCTGGGTAGTAGCCTCCAGCTCACTAATGGTTACGTCTATCTGCCTGTTATATGAATACTGATTGACAAATGCCTCAGATAGCTCCACTCAATTCTGCTTTGTTAAGTCTTCCAATTTAGTGTACCAAATAGCCGCCACATCAGACAAGGTTCTCCCAAACAAGGAAAGCTTTTGTGCCCTAGACAAACCTATAGACCTTAATACATCTGAAAACAACCGGACATGCACAATCGGATCCCTACTCCCATCGAATCTGTCGATGTGGGGCATCTTAAATTTCCCCGGTAATCTAACTGAAGCCTCAATGTACCCGTTTTCGATATCCGAAATGTAGTTGAAGCCCTGGGATTTTTTCCATGCTTCCTCTAATCTAGTAATCTTGACCAAGGCTGGATCAATTTCATTGATATCAAAAAGAAAGATTCCTGCTAGAGATGGAACCGGAGGCCTATAAGCCAGAGTCGGGGGAAATATTTCCTGAGGATCTAGGATTTGGGGATTTTCTACTGGTGGGGGTAGATCCAAGTTTGGCTGAGTAGTCGGGATCAGATGCACGGCTGATGCGGATGCCCCAGATGTATGTTGTAGATCGGCGATAATTTCATCTTGTGCAGCCATCCTCTGGTTTACAGTGTCCATGGTTCTCTGGAAAGCCACCATCATGGCAGCAAATTCCTCCGCATTCTGTGCTGTATTTTGTGCCATTGCTGGTCTGGGTGAACTAGATACTGGTGAACTGATTGAGTGAGAACGGATAGGTGTTTATCGAGTGCTTTGTACTGGTCTTGTTGACTGTCTATTCCTTCTTCGTCGAGTGACTGGCGGAAGTGAGACTAACACTAGCTGGCCATCGACAAGGTCTTGAGCTTTACAAAGCCTGCCGAAGTGAGTCCACACAACTTGGGGAATATCGGGTCTTTCTGAGGCCATGATGGTAAACTACCTAGCAAAAAGAAAGAAATAAAAACATAATCAAAATCGGATAGTACTTTGGCCCCACTTCACAAGTCATAACACACAACTGAACTATAATCCCCACTGAACTCTGTTCTCAAACTCATACTGATATAAACCATTCTGTACAGTTTCACTGTAGAAGCACATACCAAGTAAAAGAGCCAAAACACCGCTATGAGAGGGTAGGGTTACCCAGTCCTAGATTTTTGACATGATCTAGGTTGCATTATTTCAATCAACGAGTTTCACGACATCCTGCAAATGGGTGGCATCCTTTCCTAAGTTGGAATAGTCACTATAGTTTTACTATATGCAACTAGGTCAAATGGTCGAACGGGTACCTCAGCAAGATCACCTAATATACCTCTCACACCTAACACTGAGAAGTGAAAGGAGGATCAAGCGGTACAGTGGTAATCCAAATCCAAGGGTTGTGTTTCCAACATGGCAGAACCCACGACCGGTCAGCCTTTTGGGCAAGCCTCCAGTAAACCGTCTAGGAATAGCAGATGGAAAACACAGTGACTTAAAGTAACCATGCAAATATAATGTAAAGAACATATAAGTGTAGATAAAATTTCACATCACGAGTTTCAAGTCAAGTTCTCTAAATCCTCAGTAGAGTCGCCAAAAACTGTGGCTTGCTTTTCGTGCTTCTTTCGGATATGACTAGCCCCACAGTTCGGACTCCCATGGTTCTGAATCTGATTTCACAAGTGCAATGTGAAATAGTGGAAACACAAAAAGAGTCCAAATCTGGCAATTTTTTTGGAAAATCGATTTGAAAAATGCCAAAAATGGATAGAATATAGAGTCGCCACCTAAATATTTTTGGAAAATTTAGGAAATCCGAGACTTGAGCCAAAGGCCACTTATCCATCATTACCAAAATGTCTCAGCTCGAGAACTTAGGTACGAGAGGGAAAAGTCATGAATTGAGCACCCCACTTGCCCGATCACAGATCGACCTCTACTAATCATGATGTGATTCTTGTTTACATTATATGTTGTTCTGATTATTAGCTATTTTTACTATGTGACTTATGCAAGTATAGACTAATTTGGCAAAAAGTTGAAACGCTTTGATTTCATATTTGTTTGAAAATTGTTTTTGATACTCGTCACTTGAAAATGTGAGTTTATACATTAATCAATTTGTACCAATTTAAGTAATTAGCCTTCACAAAAACACTCGTCACTTGAAAATGTGAGTTTATACATTAATCAATTTGTACCAATTTAAGTAATTAACTTTCACCCATCGGCATTCAAACAGGTATATCATTTAAGCAATTAGTCCCATGGAAATATGCTTGGCATGGCAACACAAACATTCGATGCAAGATGCTAAAACTCAAAATTACTCACCTAGTACTCCGAGCCAAAAAAAAGCAAAAATAATTAGAAAATATGCACGCTCCTAACTAATGCAATATGACTAAATGCAACGCACACATTATGTAATTTATAGGCTCGACTATGAGCATGGAATATGATTTAATTCAAGATATGCAATAAAGCACGTATTCAAGCAATGAATTTGAACATTGATATTAGGTTAGTATGATGAGCCGAACCTTGGATGCATGCAAGACAATGGATGCAAAGCATAAGAATGCTAATGTGAGAACCCGAATCAAAAAAAATAAAGTAAATAATTAAATAATAATAATTTTACAATCTCAAATATTTTGACGGTAAATCCTAAAGTGCAAATTAAATATTTTGAGGGTCTTTTAATTAATTTTAACCTAAAATAAATTTTTGGTGAAAGTCTTTAATTTAAAGGCAAGATTTATTATATAAAAAAGGGGGACAAATTAGTAAGTATATTTTGATCTAATAATAGTTGTATTTTATTTAAGTTAATGGAGAGAGAAAATAAAATAAAACAAAGGATAATTATTTAGTGTCTTTTATGTTATGTATAACAAAGAAAAGAAAAGAAAAACCCTAGCTCTTCCAACAGTTTCGCAGCAGCAGTCGTGAGAGAGAGAAGAGAAACAAATGGCTGCAAACAATGAAGGATTTTTGGGTGTGTTCTCTAGCTTTCTTCTTCCTTTTGCTTTTGTTTTTGTTTTTGTTTTTGTTTTTTTATCCTTATTCTATTATTATTTTATTCATTGATGGAGAGGTTGTGGGTGTATATTATATATATATATATACGCTGTTAAGAATCTAAGGAGCTAAATTTATGTCTAAAGAAAGGGTGTAATTCTTAGTTCAATAATTCTGCACAGAATCACAAACTTTAAAAATCAAGAAATCATATCAAATGGATGAATTTTGAACTGAAATTTTTACAGTAGATTAATCACATATTTAGTTGCATATCAGAATTTTCTCATAATTTTTGGGAGTCAAAATCTATATTAATTGGTGCGTTCAAATCTGTCCAGAAAACTGATGTAAAACAGTAACTTCGAAAGTGTCGTTCTCGTTGGGTATAAATCTGAAAATTATCAAATCAGCGTTATTAGAACCGGTTACGAGTCTAGTTTGTTACATTTTTATCCTTGCATTGATTGCTCGTGTATACTAAGGGAACCATTAATTTCTTTAAAATGCTGCATAAAACAACCTGTTTGGATACAATTAATTGTAAATAATTATTTTGATAGGCAAATCAAGTGAAACCATTTGGGTTTGAAACTTAGAATATATTAGTTGGTATCTGGAGGGTTTTGGAATTTTTCGAATAACGTGGAGTGGGTTTTGTAATTTTCAAAGTTAACGAATAAATTGAGAAAGCTTGTTTAAAATTCTGTTTTATCTTAAAGTTACTTTTAATTAAGTTTCGATTTGAACCCATGTCTTGGGTGATTTTAGGCCTTGAAGAACATGAGCTTAGGTAATATTTAAGAGTAATGGTGAGTTGGGTTGAGCCATGTCCGTGCGCTTTAATTTGGGGTTACTTAGTTTCTTGTTCTTTAATATTTTGAAATTAGTAGTGACGTGTAGTTGTCATACTTAGTTTAGGGCACTAGTTGAACTTTTATACTCTATTCAAGGATTACATTATTTCATTTCCAAGTGAGTAGTTGCATGCTACATATTTTTATAAATGTTCCCCCACCCTGAACTGTTGGAAAATTAAATTGTTGTTTCAGGACTACTGTTTTGATAAATTATTATATTATCAATAGAATTAAATTATTTCTGAAACATGTATAAACTTGGCATACTATAAACTATTTGCTATGGTCTCATGTTTATAATGGTGAACTACCATGTTTTGCGAAACTAAATTGTATTGATTATCGAGACCATCTGTACATTTTTAGTCTAGGAAAATTATTCCACTGTGTGTGTGTGGTGACTCTGGCCACTAGGGAATAGATCCGGGTTGGGTCGTGATGACTCTAGTCTTTAATGATTGTAAGGAAAAGACCTAGGCTAGGCTAGGTGACCTTCAATCAGATCATCTTAGAGAAAAGGCCTAGGTTGCCACCCCGAGGATAACTCTTGGTTCGATATTGGATCCAACGGGCTTATTGCCTTGAGAACTATGTGACATGTTACTTGTTATTCTTGGTACCTAGAAAATTATTGGTGTTTATGTTGTAATCTGTTTTAAGTGGAAAATGTCATTTATCATGTTCTTGAGAGATATGAGTATTTTAACTGTTAAACTGTGGAACCTTCTTTTTGAAACAGATTGCCTTTACCAAATTGTATGCCAATCTAGTTTCTGTGATATATATCTTATTTTGGAGTTGAACCCTATTTTCAAAACTATATTACTATCCATGTTGCGACTCACTGAGCTATCAGCTGACTTAGTTGTTTATTATTTCCAGGTGTTAGGACTTAGAGTGGACTGATGGTGGGATGACCCCGCCATGTATAATATTTTATATTTGGTTAATTAAGGAGATTTGGGATTTTAATTAGTCATTATCCTAATTTAATTTGGGATTTATGAGAATTGTGGAATCTGATTCGTATATGATTCTATTAAAGATTTATTTTGGAATTAGAAATTAAGGGTCCAAATGGCTTAAGGAAGTAAAATTAAGAAGTTCAATAAATTAAATTTTAATTATGGACCCATTAGGGAGTTTAATTAAATATTTGATTTAATTTAGTAAAATTGAGATTAGATTAATTAGGTCCGAATTGGAGTTAATTAAGGTAATTAAATTATGAGCATTGAAAATTGTGGTTATTATGAATTAAATTTAACTATGAGTTGTCCAAATTTGAATATGTAATTTATTGATGGAAATTTTGGGTTTGATCCGAAATTGAAGGCCTTAATGGTGTGAGAAACCAAAATTGAGAATGGTAATGAGTTTAATTGGACATTTGGAGCTTTTTGGAAGTTTGATTAAAAATCTAATTCAGACTGATCAACTTAATTATGATTTGATTGGACATTTATTGAAGTCAATTAGACTAATTAAAATTATGTGGGATTTGTACTTAGTCATGGTTAATTGTGTTAGAATTTTACATAACTAATTAAAATTAAGAGATGGTTAATTAAGCTAATTGCAATCAAAGATCAATCTCAATTAAGTATCCTAAGCAAGATTAATTAGTTAAAGAAAGAGTTAATACACCACCACATGGGTTCATATAATAAGGACAAGTGTCCCACTAAATGAATAAAATAAAATAATAAAAGAAAAGATGATGAATGAAGTCAAAGGAGGCCTTCAATCTGCTAGAAACAAAGATAGAAAAAGAAAGAGAGAGCACGGGCTGAGAGAGACGGAGAGGAAGAAAGAAAAGGGAAGAAGAAAACCTTGTGGGATACCAAATTTTAAGCTTAAATTTGTGGAAAATTCATCTTCAGGTAAGAAGTTCCATCCTTTTCCTAGTATTGTTAAAATAATCTAGACATAAATTGATTTAAGATGGATTTTGAAAGGATTAAAAATTAAAATTTGAGGATCAATTATATAAATTGATACAAATTGAGTTTTGCATGTAAACTCAAGTTAGGTTGAAGATTATGAATTATGATTCTTTAAATTTGTTAAGTTTGAGTTTAATTTTGAGAATCATTCTTGAATTGTGTTATAAAAATTACATGCAACAATGATGTATTGAAGATTTGATCCATGCAATGGAATTAGGTTCAAATTTATGGAAATTAACTGAGAAATTAATCACTTTGGGTTTGAATTTAGTTGTCTTAACTTGAAATTGAGTTTCAATTGTACATGCATTATGATTTTTTCAAGAGTTTTGAAAGTTTAATTCATGTTTTAAAATTTGTGGGTTTGAAATTGGGTTTGTTATGGAGAAAATAAATCAAATCTAAATTTGGACAATTTTGGAAATAAAATTTATATTTGAGAATCAAAAATTAGTTTGATTTTGATTTAAATTTCTTACATGCAAATATTCTTGAAAGGGGCTTTATAGCTTTAATTTATGTTTTAGAAAACAAAGAAAGAAGAATGTTGGAATTATTGTATTCATGAAATTATTGGTTTTAACCTTAATGATCAAAAAGATTTTTGTATTAGAAATTGGAAAATTAGTCATGGGTTCATCATTAGTAATAAAAATTACATGTTTAAATTGATTCATGCAAGAGTCAAAGTTTTGAAAATGTGTTTGGAATTATTTTTGTTGGTTTTCAAGAACATAGAAAATGTGCAAACCACTCGAGTGGAAAAGTCACCACTTGAGCAAACTTTGAAGCTATCCAGCATTTTTACAAAGCTTTGCAAACTGCTCGAGCAACCAAAGGTGCGCTCGAGCGAAGACCCTATTTTCAACAATTTTTGACTAACTCTTTTAAATGCCTATTTGCATCCTCATGACATTCGAAGAATACTTAGGCACCAATTGGACTCATATAGTCATGGAATAAGGTAGAAACACATAAAGAGAGTTGAATTAAAATGAAATGAATATTAAATGGTGTGCTTCTATTGTCTCTTTGTCATGTGATTTGTATAGGTGGACGTCTGAGGCCTTATATCGACTTAACCCACTGTAAGTAATAACTTTATAAAGATATGTTCGAGTTACGTTTACTTTCGAAAATGTTATTGCTATCGAAATTGATATATGGTTGATTGAATGGTTTATTGAAACGTTATGATGAATGATAGAATGGTCTATTGAAACGTTATTTTCTCATAATGAATGAAGTTCTGTTTTGAAATTGTACTTGTGGCATGCTTTAGTGAGGCCCTTGCTTGGCGAAAACAATACCATGGCCCATGGCCCATGGACCCTTGCCTGGAAAAGATTAATACCATGGCCCATTGACCCTTGTCTGGGGGAGATTAATACCATGGCCCATTGGGTAATTGAAACACATAAATCTCTACTGTTAGACCTTAATGGTCATGTTGAATATGATATGTTAATTGACCCATTGTGGTCACATTGATTAACCATTGAGGTCCCATTGTCATTGATACATTGTTACTCTATTAGATGTACCACGAAAATTGTCATTGAATGAGTATTGCTATTGAGATAACATGGATCATTGAGAATTGGATTGAAATTGGAATTGTAATGAAAATGCTATCGAACAATGGTTTTTATCATTGCAAAGGATTGATATGATGGCTAATCAAATTGTTTTGTTTATTGAAATGGATTGATTCAAAAATTGAAATATATGATTTGATATGGAAAATGGTTTGATATAATATGGCAAATGCCTTACTTTAAAAATGATTTAAGATTCGTTTTGAAATCATAAGGTTTTTATATTATCGTTGAACTTCATTCATTTAACCTCTTTATTCTATTATTACTCGCTGGACTTTAGCTCACTATTTATATGTATATGTTGGTGAGCAAACTGAGCAACAAAGATAGAGAAAGTCTCGAAGTCTAACCGTGTTAGCCTTTTCAAGAGCTTCTAGAATGAATTGAGTTAGGCTTGAGTAGAGCCAAGAAAATCAGCCCTTAGCTTTGTCAGAGCTTTGTATTTTGCTTAGTCTTAAATGTATATGTGTGTGAGATATATAAGATTTGTATATAAATTATTATTGTGTTTAAATGTTTTAATTATTTTTAGTCATCATGTATGCACAAACTCAATAGACATTGTTATTTTTGTTTTGCTTCCACTTTAGGCCCTGATATGATTTAAATATTTTGAAATTTTATCTTTGAAGCCAAAGTTAATCTAGGATTATTGGCCGGTTACGATGCTAAGCCTATAGGGGCGGGTTTGGATCGTGACACATGGCGTAGCGGGGACTCAATTGCATTGACCTCTAGGACATTCATTATTTTGTTTTAGATTGTCATGTCAAGTTTGTGCATATTTCTTTTTATTTTTATTGAGGTTCATTTAGGATTATTTTGATATGTGGACTGTTTATATCCCATAAGTTTGGATGGTATTGATTACAATTGGTTTTTCCGTTTATACTTGTGGCATGTCACTGGATTGAGTTTGGTTATTTATTACTGGACTATTGTATAGTTGTTCAATGTGATTATGGATTCGTGTTTAGACTTACGTGTGCCTTGGGCTAAGGCCCTATGGGCCACGGCCGGTTATACCCAAGTTTGGGGTGTGACAGCTAATTTGAAAAATGATGTTCTATACTAACCATCGTAAGCAAATAAGTAAAAATGAGAAAGACGTAGGGTTGGAAGACATACAACTTATTACATATAGACCCTCACATAAGAGAGTCCGAATCAAAGTCCGAAAGTCCAAATTAAACTAATTATTATAAAACCGAATGAAAAAATAAGCAAAGAATTAACTAGCTAGCTACTCTATTACAACAAGGATAATAATGAGAAATAACCTAGCTATCTAAGTTAATTAGCTATAACAATTACAAATAAACAACAACAATAATAATTACAACAATAATTACAACAAGATTAATTGTAACAATAATAATAAATTAATTACAATAATACTCGGAGCATTAATTTACAACATTGATGTAAGCAAGGATGCACAAGGGTTACATGCATAGTGTCCAAGAACTGCTTTGTCTGCCTAGGCTTGTTCTATTTCACCTTTAGTCACTGCCCTCTATTTTTTGCAAAACATAGTGTTGACCAAACATTGATGGCTGGCCGGCCTCCAATGAAGCCCGGCCAGCCCTAAATAAGGCCGGTCGTGCCTTAATTTTATGCAAAATCCTGTTTTGTGCTCTAAAGTGAAAACAGTACAGACAGAGTTATTTTGAACTCTGTTTGTCCCTTTCACACTTCTCTGTCATAGAAAAGCCTCAAGAGAAGGTTGGAATCATTTCCAAAACCATCAATGAGCAATTTGTTTGCTTGATGATTTCGGCCACAATTTGGACAAAATTCAATGAATGCAATGAATAACAACCATCGCTCCTCTTTATCATGGGATAAGCTCAAAATGGGGGAGTAAAGACGCTTCAAAGGTCGTCAAAACACCATAAATTGACGTGTGACGACTCTTGACACAATAGACTCAGCATAACGTCCGGTCGAGACCAAGCAATATAACTCATTTTCTTTATGTGGGTTGGTTCATTTTAAGCCAAATTCATTAGTCTTTGCCATTCTTTAATCCATTTGTCCAAGATGATTGTTACGTCCACTAAAGATTATGTCCACTAAGTGAGAAACATGTCAAACGGGAAGTGATTCTCAACATGAAAAAGAGACTATGCCGTTGACAATGAACCTCTGTAGAGATTAAGCCATTAATCATAGATCTCTTGTTCATGTTTTGAATAACCGTTAACCAATTGAAACAACTCTCAAATAAAAGGAATGAATGGTAAGTTAATTATTAAAATGAGGCTCTTAAACAAGGAAATTAGACCAGGAAATGCTAAGAACAATATGCAAGTATCTATGTATAAGGACTTGTGAGACAACAAGCAAACTAATCAAAGCATGAATTAATTAATCTAGGACTGCCCTAAAACAACCTCTAATAGGTGAAAAATAGTGGCTTAAAATGCAAGAAAATAGCCTAAAAAGCTAACAACAAAGAAAGAAAATAAGGCTACTAAACAAGAACAGGGAGGGGTGGCTAACCCCTCCACTTTTGAAACCTCAAAGCATGATTTTTAGCCTACTTTAAACTCTGAAAATCAATTTAGAAAGCAAAGGAAAAGGGTGTGAAACAAGGGTTTGAGCTATAGGTGAAGATGTAAGAAAGAGTGTTAACTCTCTCTACCCTTTGGTGGCTCTCCAAACCCAAGCTTAGACACTTGAAGGAGGATCAAAACAATACAAAAATACAAGAACTTGATAGTAAATGATAGAAAATAGAGCAAGAGAAGAGATAGTAAGCTTATACCTCTCAACAAAGGTAAGCTCTTTGTTGTGAATCAAACTAAGTCCAAGCACACTCTCAAGCTTGAATTGTGATGCTCAAGGCTCAACCAAGGTTCCTAGGCTAAGGTGTGAAGGTGTATATGGTGTATGGATACAGGTTCAAGGTGGTAAGCTTGTTTAAAGGTTGCTTGCACAAGAAGAAGAAGCTCTCAAGAACGTGTATAAGCTTTTTAAAAATTCTTCAACCCTCAAAATAGAGATACAACTTCGTTTTTATAAAATTTGAGCAAGAGGGGTCATAAATATCTTCAAAAATGGACAGCTAGCAGGCTCCCACTTAGAACAGTGTTTCTCGCTACTAAGGCACGGCCGGCTATCAATAGCCACGACCGGCTCTCAATAAGGCACGGCCGGGCCTTAAAGGGATCCCCTGTTTCCCTGCTTCAGACTCAGTACAAGGTGGTACAATGTGTACAAATGGATTTTTGGGTTATAAACAGTGGGAATATGGAAGGTTTGAGATTATTGCGGAGCTTAAACATAGCTCCTTCGTTGAGACCTCGAACTATGCACAACACCACTTTCATCATCGAGTGTACCGGGCAAAATGCTCGAGCCTTGTGGGGGGTCAAAAATACGGTGTCTACGATGGCCTTCAGCTTAGCCACACACACAACAATAGAAACAAACAAGTTCCAAAGCTCCTTGTACAAATTCTCGAAAACGGTGGTTTGCTTTTTGCCTATTTCCCAAAGCTCATTCCTACCAAATTTTGTTGCAGACTTTTGGGTTAGCCATATGGAATTTAGATTAGCCACACCGACAATAAAGAAGAAAACAAATGTTACCCCTTCGAACAGCATATATATACATATCTTGTGGAAGGAGTTGCTGTTATCCTATTCTTCCCATCACTGTTGGTGTTATTGCTGCCGTGACGCTGTTAAAATTGGGCATCCAAAGCTTTGCTCCTGTCGTTGCAAATCCAGGTAATTACATCTGTAATTTCATGCCTACTATTTACAAGTGTGTTGAACAATATTTACCTACACTGTTTTTCACCCTTGCTCACATGTTTGTTGCCTCTTTGTTTTCACCACTGCCCCTGCACACCATATATTTGTCAATATGTCTCAATAAACAAAAGGCTTTGCCAGGAATCATAAAGAATGGGGAAAATTCCAACATTTCCAAACCATCCAATTTCCAACCCCACTCAAACAAAGACAATAATTCCCAAGTTAGGAAATTTTATAGCTAAAAAGACAATTTTATTTTTCCAAAGTCCACGTCCTGTAAGGTTTACTGATGCTTGGTCTGATAACAACTATGAGGACAAGAAGATTGAGAACAAATTATTAGAAGGTACAAAGTAAATAGTTATATAATACTTTTACTACTACTAGATCATACACCATGAGAATTTTCGTAAAAGGTTTAAAGAAATAAAAGAGGGAAAATTCAACCACCTATTCATATAGACTAGAAATTATTGATTAAAGAATAGCTTAACAATTCTTTATTTCATGCTAAATCATGTAAATCATAAACTAACAGAAATCAAACATAACTTAAATTAAAAACAAATAAATAAGAAGAAGAAAAAAGAAAGAAGTCTTTATCACTTGAGTGAAGCCCAAAAGAAAAAAGAAAAAAAATCATAAGAGAGAAAATCTGATATTCCAGTCACCTATTTAGATTCAAAAGAGTGGTCCAAGATCCTTGAGCATTCAACCATGAAACTTTGTGCACTCATCCATCACAATTTATTCATTGAATTCTCAGAAATCCAATATATTCTATTAGAGTCTTGAATTTGGGTGAAAGAAAAAGGCAATAGCAAGACATAAATTAAAGAGGATGGTTCAGGTGCTTTCAGGGTTATATGAACACTTAAAAAAGAGCTTTTGCATTATGGAAAAGCTGTGAAGTGTTTAGACATAGAAAAGGACATTTTCTCGAGTGAAAAGTCCAACACCCAACAAAGAAAGAAATTTTAGCATTAAAGATTTTGATAGAAACGAAGATCATGATTTGGAAACGGAAAAAACAAGGTAGCAAAAGGCATGGTCTTCATAAAACCAAACATGTTTGTTGTTTCACAAATCGAGCTTTATATGAACACATTTACCTAACTCCACATATCACAGTTCCTCACATAACCCCCAACATGGATAACACCACATAACCCCCAACATGGATAACACCAACTGCACATCCTTCAACACACATATTATTCCAACTCACATCTCCTACATACCCAACCAACTACTAATATATCTCCAACCAATTATAACTATTACTCAAACATACCTAGAACATCTTACTCAAATATACCTACAACATCTTACTCAAATTACGACATCTTACTCAATAGCTATGTGTCACATCAGCTTTATGTCATGAATTACAAATTGTAGTTGAAAATGAATAGCCAAATATATGGGCATAATTCAAATATCGTACATCAAGAAAGACAAGAATGTATATATATATATTTTAGATATAAATATGGTTATGAATTTTTTTATTTATTTATTTTTTTTTTGGTAATGCAAATGCGAAAATATATTTACATCTGATACGACACATAGCTATGTTCATATTTCTATTAATTTGAGAAGAAATTTGCAAAGAGAAAAACAAAAGATAGACAAATTAAGTATAAAATATAACTACATTTCACTTCCCAAATTCATAAACCAAACACAATTTCAAAAATATTTATATTGAAACTGTAGCATGACCCCCATGCGCAACGCACGTGGGGGGCCAACTAGTATTTATAAATATTTATAAAATATATAATGAGATGATTTCTTAATTTTAAAAAAATTATATTATTAATTTTCTATTTCATTAATATTTCATAATATATAATGGAAATGATCTGTAATTATTTCACATTTTAAATAGTAGTATTAATTTTATCAAATCGATTTATATATGAGATACATGTCATTTGTTTTTTTTTTAATTGTGAAAATAAAATGGCACGTATATTTTTTTTATGAGTATAAACTTTATAAAGAACCTAAACTTTTATCCCTAAATTTATTTATAATGACATGGAAAGGGTTGAATCTTATGATTAATTTCTACGTAAATCAATTGACATGCAACCTTCAACGTTATTGAGTGTAAATTTAAGATTATGCTTTACGAGTCTTAACCATTTTTCACTTCTTATTGACTAGATTATATCATTCAATAAAATAATTTAAAATAGCTATTTAATTCTAATAGTTCAAAACTTTAAAAACTAAAAAAAAAATTATTTGTTAGATTTATGGGTAAATTACATTGACACCCCTTGAGATTTGGTCCAATTACAACCCACCCACTAACGTTTTGGAAATTACATTCCCATGCCTGTGGTTAATAGTCTCATTTCACAAAACCCCTGCTTATATAAAAGGTAACAACTCCTAGTAAAAAACTAGAGTAAATTGCATTAAAAAAAAAAAGTAGAAGAAAGGGAAAAAAAAAAAGATAAAGTAAATCAAAAAAAAAAAGAGAGTACATGAGTTCAATGTCTTCATTCCGTCTAAATAATTACAATGACAGAAGGGTTAGTGTAATTTCCCAAACATCAGGAGGTGATATACATTAAACCCAAACCTCAGGGGGTGTAAGTGTAATTTACCCTAGATTTATTTAATTATCTTGAAATATTTCTTCCGCAATGCTTATATAAGAAATTATGTTCAATTATTAATATATCAAAATTAACTTAGTATTTTTTATGCATATATATTGGCCCTTTCTAGACAAAATTTTCGATTCCACCCATGAATATAATAAAATGATTATTAATCTTGAGATTTTTTTTTACGATAGTAATTAATAATTCCATTTCAGTATGTTTTTCATCAATTTTTTAATGAATCAAACATGAAAATTAGTATTTTTATGGAATAACAATCACTACAACAAAAATAGTCTTTAGATATGAAAACTAATGACGGAATTTTTTTTTTGTCACGAAATACGTATCTTTTAATGACGAAAATCATATTTCGTCTCCAAATGTATCATTTTTGGAGACAAAAATAAAATTTCGTCACCAATCTAAATCATAATAAAAAAAAATAGGTGATGAAATTATATTTCGTCATTATTTATATTTTTTTTGTCACCAAATATTTTCCCGCTAATATTTTCGAAGGGCGCCAAAATTAATAGACTTTTGGTGACAAAAAAATTGGTCACCAATTATAAAATTATTAATGACGAATATATTTTTGTCACCAATAATGTTTAATATTTTAATATCATTTAGTGACAAAACTATTTTTGTGGCCAATATTTTTATCTTTGGTGAAGAAATAATTTTGTCACCAAAAAATAAGTTAGTCACTAAATATTTTAGAAGGGGAAATAAAAACGAAAAAAGATACAAAACTACGTCGTTTTGAAATTCTTAAATCAAAAATATGTTTCCTGAGCCTTGAGCTTCCCTCATTGTTGCCCTCTTCCTTAATAAAAAAAACGTTTCCTGTTTCCTTGAGCTTCCGATCGGTTCATCAAGCCCTACCCACCATCTCCTCACTTCGTCCCCTGGGTTTGTCGCTTTTCATCTTCGCCTCTGCCTTGAACTTACCAAGTTAGTGTCTCTCTCTCTCTCTCTCTCTCAATCTCTCTCTCTGTTCATGTATATATATATATAATCGATCGATTGACCTTCCTTTTTCATCGTTGCAACTCTTCACTTCCGATCGGTTCATCAAACCCTTTCGGCTCTACCATTGTGCTTACCAGGTCAGTCTCTCTCTCTCTCTTTATATATATATATCTCAATATACAACGATTTTTTTTTTGGATCCCTCTAATCAGTCTTGTTTCATCGAATGCTCTTTGCAATTTGTCAACTCAATGCCCTCATTTCTATTTCTAGTGAAGAATCCATATCAATGTCTATATCTATATCTCTATCATTTGATTTTCATAAATACTTTCTGATTTTTTTCTTTTTAATCTCTATCATTTGATTTTCATACATAGACTTTCTGATTGATTTGTAATCGATCTGTGCTTCTCTCTTATTTTTCGTGTTTGTATATTTGTTTCTGATGCAAGATTGTTTCTTTTTTTTTTTTTCTTTTTTTTGAAAATTTTCTCTTCTCTGTTTGTTTGCTTAGAAAACCGAGCATTAGAACCAAATACAATTAAAAAATAGCTTCATAATTGGTAACCCAACTGGTCTTGGCTTGTTGTAGATACCAATCTTACCTGTGTATATATATAGATGCAGGACTTGTGTGCACACTACACAAAGGACTTTGCTTTCCCCCCTTCTTTTTGCTGTTGTTTGGCTACCAAGAATTGTAGATGAAAAGAAGGAAAATTACTGTGTCAAGTACTACTGAAGTAGTGGTCAATCTTTCATAATATTATTTATTTTCCTGTGTAGGGTAGAATAATGGGAAATGAGCATTCTATGATTGTAAAATTTAAGGCCATTGACAGCAGTATTGAAGTCTTGTCTGTATATGTTATAAACAGTGAAAATAATAATAATTTGTTTTGTCCTATTTATTCTGTGGTCTGAGGAAGATGGACGTCTAAGATTAAGTCCCTTTCCATGTCACTCTCATATGGAGGCATTCAATAAGAGCAAGTTGCCATGAAATCGAAGTCACATGAAGTTGATGATGATTGAAAAAGATATCTCTCAACTCTGCTAGATTTAATTATGTACATTTCTCACCACCACTTTCTTGATCCTTTCCCACTTCACGTTCACTGCATCATCACCTCAACTTCACTTTCATTATTTGTTAAAAAAAACAACGCCCAATTAGTACATATTAATGTGTGTTTGGGAGAGAAAAAATTAGGTACACACCTAACCTTTCAAGGTTATTAGGCTAAGGTTTTACTATTGAACCAATAGTCACTTTCATTATTTAATATTGTTAACATAAATTCTTAACCCTAGTTTAAAATCCAAACATAGCCTTAGGATAGCAAAAGCTGTAATCGTTATAGAAAGCATTCAATGCATAGTAAATACAGAGCTTATTAGTGCATGTTCATATTATTATTCTCGTAATATGGCTGAGTGTAATCAGACTCATTACACAAATGTTCCTTTCTTCTGACTAATCCACTTACAGAGTTCAAAATTCATTTTATTCTTTGATGAGTGAAACATGCTCAAATGACAATTTTAAGACTCTTATTCTTGATGTGTTATCTGGAGCTTCATAGGCATCCCCGTACTGGTATATGCAATAAATAGTCCTCCCCAAGTTTAGAATTATGTCCATCAAAGGTCTAGAAAATGGAGTATTGTTGCTTGCTAGACCTTTGTTCATCTTCTTCCATGTCTCATCAATCAAGTTTCTCATTTGTTCACAAGCTAATTCCTCTGAAAGTTTGGTTTCATTCATGTAACATGGGATTGACTTTGCAGTTATCTCTCTCTTCAAGTTGGCCTGCATTGTAAAGAAACCTACTATTATCATCATGATTAATCTAAATTGGTTAGATTAGATTACCAGCAACATTGAGATTGCATTGTAGCATGAGAAAGATTGTATAAGATTGCATACTGATGAAGAAGCCAAATCATTGCAAAGTCGAAAAATCATGGATGGGTGGCGGAAAAGGTCATCGTGTTGATCAAAGCAATCTAGTGCCTGCTTTGTGATGTTTTGATCTATTACGCAATAAGCATGAACCAGTATAACTACTGCAGACGATGAAAGCCATGCATTGTCCATATAATCTTTGAAATTTGGTGTGGCTTTTGTGTGGTACTACTTTGCTTTTACTAGGAAAGCTTTGCATAAACCTGCCCACTGAAATAAAATAGATAAAACAAGATTAAGTTAAAAGAAAATTGAAAATTTTACATAATTTCAAAGTAGGAAGTGTTGGCCTGATGAATGAGGCCTAGATTCAAGCTTACAGTTGTGAGATGCAACTTTCATTCTTGTTCTCCTCTTAAAAAAGGAGCGACTCAATGTGCAAGGCTTTGGCTAAATTGGGGCTGAGAAGTTTCAGATGTATAAAGTGTTACTCTCATTTTTGGAAAGGCTACTTCTGTGACTCAAATCCAGTTGATTGGAAACTCTAACAACCAAGTCTTAAACCTCAACTAAAACAAAGAAAAAATTGAAAGTATATGTATTGATATTGGATGCACATACTGCTTTTTTTAGTTGTGACATGGGTTTCGCTCCCTGTTCTTTAAAATTGTCATAGGCCATTTCATTTACAGTGCTACAGAGAGCTTGGAGCATAGTTGCAGGCAGTCTGAAAGATTTTCAACAGCATCCATACTCCACCTGACAACATTAAAAAGTTTGAAAATATAGTTCAGTGAATGCGTAATTTGAATTTACTCTGACACCCAAGAAAATGCTCTATTTAATTGAGCATGATGGTTATGTGATTCTTTTATAGTTTGAAAACAAACCTCTCAAGTGTTTCTGTAAAAAGCTCTAGTTCTTTCAATGAACCATATATATCGTAGATGTCATCAATAATAGTTATTAGTACAATCACTTTTGTCAACCATTCCAATTGAACAGAAGAAGCTTTCTGTTATCCTATCCCCTGTAAAACTCAACTTGTTTGCTAGTCCCATATATCTCCACCACCTACAGGAACAGAGAAACCAATCATTTCCGAACAATGCATTATATCAAGTTTTAAATCGGCTAGAGTTATCAATCTAATCATTTTAATGAATTTTCCAAGCTTGGCCTTTAAAAATTTTGGGCCAATATAATCTTGGATATTTGCGAGAAAAAAAGAACCAAAAAAAAAAAAAAAAGTGTCATATATCATCCAAACACTGCAAGTCTTAGAAATGCATTGTATCAAGTTTTAAATCAGCTGGAGTTATCAATCTAATCATTTTAATGAATTTTCCAAGCTTGACCTTTAAAATTTTGGGCAAATATAATTTAGGATATTGTGAGAAAAAAGAAAAGAAAAATGAACTGTCACAAATCATCTGAAGTATTTACACAGGCTTCCCATGTGGCGTATTAGACTATATTGATAAACTCGTCTCTTGGTCATGGATCACATACCTTGACATGTCTTGAAGTTCTCTTAGATGTATTGATTGCACCATGTTAAAATCAAGCACCGCAAGCTCAAGCAACACATGATTTGCATCTACTCTTCTAACGTATGCCTCCCAATTCGGACACGCATGAATAGATTTCATCGGTGAGCCAAGTTAATTATGTATGTACAAGGTAATGCCTTTCAATTTTGATAATATTATTTATTTTGCTGTGTAGGGTAGAATAACTAATACTTGTTTGATTTATTTCAAATTAATAGGACAACATGATACAGATGCAAGCAGAACATCTTTCGCAGACTAGTGCGATCCCCTTGACCCTAGAGGAGTTGTCAGTCAAGGTGCTTCAGCCAAGGCCAGGTTATGTGAAAGGACTAGGTATGAGGCCTTCTTCTGTGAATACAACTATTGCACCTGCTGAAAATAGTGACTATGTTCAATGCCTCGAGCTACAAATAGCATAACAAAATGAACAAATTACAAGGTTTGAAAAGGCAGAGAAGAAACAAAGCAAGAAGAAAGAAAGTATCATCGAGTGTTTGAGGCAAAAAGGTATCACGAGAAATTTTGAGAGTGGGGAAAGTTCAGATTCTGATGGACAAGCTTCTTGGTTAGTATATTATGTTTCTATGTTAATTTAGTAGAAATTTTTTCTTCAACTAAGATAGTGAACTATGCATGTAAAAGCCCGAGAAACATCACAAACACTGAAATATGCACGTGGCTCCCAATTAGGAAACTACTTTGAAATTTGCACTATTCCAACATGTAGGCATGAAACTAAGTCAAGAACTAAGTCGAAAACTATTCCAATATGTATTCATGGAACTAGTCGAAAAATAGGCCACCGGGGGCCAAAATCGTGCAACAGCCACAAGACGGCCCGTGGACCACCTCAAACACGTCGGGAGGGACCAATGTGAGTTGTGGAAACTTACGGAACTAGCACGGGACTCCTGGTTTGAAAACTAAGTCCAAAAATGCACTTTTTCACTTTTAAGCTTGAAAATAGGCCACCGGGGGCCAAAATCGTGCAACAGCCACGAGACGGCCCGGGGACCACCTCAAACATGTCTGGAGGGACCAATGTGAGTTGTGGAAACTTACGGAACTAGCACGGGACTCCCAGTTTGAAAACTAAGTCCAAAAATGCACTTTTTCACACTTAAGCTTGAAAATAGACCTTCGGGGGCCAAAATCGTGCAACAGCCACGGGACAGCTCGGGAACACCTCAAACACCTCGGAAGGGACCAATGTGAGTTGTGAAAACTTATGGAACTAGCACGGGACTCCTGATTTGAAAACTAAGTCCAAAAATGCACTTTTTCACACTTAAGCTTGAAAATAGGCTACCGGGGGCCAAAATTGTGCAATAACCACGGGACGTCCCGAGGACCACCGCAAACATGTCGGGAGGGACCAAAGTGAGTTGTGTAAACTTATGGAAGTAGCACGGGACTCCCGGTTTGAAAACTAAGTCCAAAAATGCCCTTTTTCACACTTAAGCATGAAAATAGGCCACCGGGGGCCAAAATCATGCAACAGCCACGAGACGGCCTGGGGACCACCTCAAACACGTCGGGAGGGACCAATGTGAGTTGTGGAAACTTATGGAACTAGCACGGGACTCCCGGTTTGAAAACTAAGTCAAAAAATGCACTTTTTCACACTTAAGCATGAAAATAGGCCACCGGGGGCCAAAATTGTGCAACAACCATGGGACAGCCTGGGGACCACCACAAACATGTCGGGGGGGACCAAAGTGAGTTGTGTAAACTTACGGAACTAGCAGGGGACTCCCGATTTGAAAATTAAGTCCAAAAATGTACTTTTTCACACTTAAGCATGAAAATAGGCCACCGGGGGCCAAAAGCATGCAACAGCCACGAGACAGCCCAAGGACCACCTCAAACACGTCGGGAGGGAGCAATGTGAGTTGCAGAAACTTACAGAACTAGCACGGGACTCCCGATTTGAAAACTAAGTCCAAAAATGCACTTTTTCACACTTAAGCTTGAAAATAGGCCACCGGGGGCCAAAATCGTGCAACAGCCACGAGACGGCCCGAGGACCACCTTAAACACGTCGAGAGGGACCAATGTGAGTTGCGAAAATTACAGAACTAGCACGGGACTCCCGATTTGAAAACTAAGTCCAAAAAATGCACTTTTTCACACTTAAGCTTGAAAATAGGCCACCAAGGGCAAATATTGTGCAACAGCCACGAGACGGCCCGGGGACCACCTCAAACACGTCGGGAGGGAGCAATGTGAGTTGTGGAAACTTATGGAACTAGCATGGGACTCCCGTTTTGAAAACTAAGTCCACAAATGCACTTTTTCACACTTAAGCTTGAAAATAGACCTTTGGGGGCCAAAATTGTGAAACAACCACGGGACGGCTCGGGGAACACCTCAAACACCTCGAGAGGGACTAATGTGAGTTGTGAAAACTTATGGAACTAGCACGGGACTCCCAGTTTGAAAACTAAGTCCAAAAATGCACCTTTTCACACTTAAGTTTGAAAATAGGCCATCGAGGGCCAAAATCGTGCAACAGCCATGGGATGGCTCGGGGACCACCTCAAACACATCGGGAGGGACCAAAGTGAGTTGTGGAAACTTACGGAACTAGCACGAGACTCCCGGTTTGAAAACTAAGTCCAAAAATGCACTTTTTCACACTTAAGCATGAAAATAGGCCACCGGGGGCCAAAATCGTGCAACAGCCATGGGGCAGCCCAAGGAATACCTCAAACACGTCGGGAGGGACCAATGTGAGTTGTGAAAACTCACGGAACTAACACGGGACTCCCGGTTTGAAAACTAAGTCCGAAAATGTACTTTTTCACACAGACTTGAAAATAGGCCACCGGGGGCCAAAATCGTGCAACAGCCACGGGACGGCCCAGGGAACACCTCAAACACGTCGGGAGGGACCAATGTGAGTTATGGAAACTTACAGAACTAGCACGGGACTCCGGGTTTTAAAACTAAGTCCAAAAATGCACTTTCTCACACTTAAGCTTGAAAATAGACCTTTGGGGGCCAAAATCGTGCAACAGCCTCAAGACGGCCTGGGGAACACCTCAAACGCCTCGAGAGGGACCAATGTGAGTTGTGAAAACTTACGGAACTAGTACGGGACTCCCGGTTTGAAAACTAAGTCCAAAAATGCACTTTTTCACACTTAAGCTTGAAAATAGACTTTCGGGGGCCAAAATCGTGCAACAGCTACGTGATGGCCCGAGGAACACCTCAAACACCTCGGGAGGGACCAATGTGAGTTATGGAAACTTACGGAATTAGCACAGGACTCCTGATTTGAAAACTAATTCGAAAAATGCATGTTAAATTGTATATTTTATGGATAAGATAATAATTGTCTAACTTGTATTTTTTTTTTTTTTTTGTGTTTCATATTTTTGCAGATTCGAGATTTGATATGGACATGTTTGGTAATTTGGAGTGCAGATGGTAGCTCATTTTGTGTTTTTGTTCATATTACCTTACATGTATTTTGGTTGGTTGTAAATTTTCTATTTTTGTTGGTATTACAGGGCATGTTGGGTGATCTGCCCTTGATATTTTATTTTTGTTGATATTAGTAGACATGTTTTTTGTTGGATATTAGGAGATGTATTTGGTAATCCACATGCGGTTAGGATATTAGTAGACTTTTTTTGTGGATATTAGGAGACATGTTTATAATCCGCATGCAATTCATATTGTATTTTTGTGGATAGTGCTGAAATTCGATTGTGATGCTTATGAAAATGAACAGATTTCTGTATTGATTTGTAATAGATATTTTATTGAACAGGTTATTGAAATGTGCAAGGAATTGTTACTGAAAACAAAAAATTTCGGAAGAAAATAGTACCCTCATTTTCAAAAATTTTAATTTTTATTAGCGACGAAATAAAAAATGTCGCTATTAGTTTGCAAAAAACATGACGAATAATTTTGTCACTAATGATACAATACCAAACAAATAATTTCGTCACATTTGCTGAATATTTTGTTGCTAAATTGAAATATTTGGTGACAAAATATTTTTTGTCATTGAAGAATTTTTTTTTCTACTCATTTTAGTGACGAATTTTTTTGTCACCTTAATCCATATTGTTGGTGAGGAAAACTTTCGTTACTAAAATCTATTTGGCAACGAAATTGATGTTATAGAGGACGAAAAATTCAACATTTGGAGACGAAACATTTTGTCTCCAAAAATAAAAATAAGCGACGAAACTGTTTTTCGTCACCAGGTACTTTCAGCGACGACGTATAGGCCACGAACACGGTGACAAATTTTTTTCGTCCCAGATCACTTTAGTGACGAAAATTTGATGTTTGGAGACAAAATCAGTCTGTCACCAAAGGCCTTTTTTGTTATAGTGAATTTCAGTTCATTTTATTCTAATGAATCAAATAATACAAAAAGAAAAAATAAATAAATAAAGAAAAAATAAATTGTAGACACCCCATTTTTGACCGTTCTCAAGACTTGGACATCATCGTTTGAACACTCGGTGATCATCCATGTTTGTGTTCGTCCTGAGTTCCCGGAGGTCTCGGCCACGCGCCTTGCCTCAAGATCTCTCGACTCGACTGTTTTGTGTTTGGTTTTGCACCAAACACTTGTGTTTTGCCTTTGAGGGGCAGGGAATGGCTTGTTGGCCATCCCCACACATCACCGGCCATGGCTTGAGGCCACCGGCTGTGTTTTGTTGCTATCGGCCAAATCTTTGGCCGGTCGGCACTATCTTTGGTCGGTCGACCATCTATTTTGGTCAAATTGCATTTTTGGCTAGCCGACCATTGTGTATCTGCTTTTGCAGATATTTTTATGCCAGCTGTGCTAGCTGGCATACACTTTGCTCCCCTCCATACACGTGTATGGAGAGATTTCACTCTTGCTTAGCTTGTTTTGGAAGCTTTGCAAGAGTGAATCTCTATAAGAGAGAGCCTCTTCTCCCTCCATTAGGGTTACAAAAAATTTCCAGAGCTTTGAGTTTTAGGGTTAGGGTTTGTTCATACTCTATCTCTATATCTCTCCCTCTCTTGAGTGTTCTAGGTGTGTTTAGTCTTAGTTTTGTCCACAAACACCTACCATTACAGTACACCTTAGTTGCTGAGGCATTAGGGGCTTGTTCTTGGAGCTTTTGGACTGGTTTGGACCTATGGAAGCTACTGGTCTTCCATTTTTGAAGGAGGTCTTCAAGGGTAACAATCTTACCCCTTTTCCCCCATTTTTGCATAGCTTTTTAACCTATCTTGCAACTATTTTTAGACTTTGTATATGACTAATAAAAGTCTTGTTTTTCATTGCTTAAAATAGTTATTTAAGGGTGTTTTGTTGTTTGGGGTTGTTTGACCCCTCTTAGGCCTTGTTTGGCCCCCATTTTGTGCATCTTTGGTGAGCTCCGGGACCACCTTGTTTGGGCCTCCTCACCACTGAAATCTTGAGGGATTTTAGTGGTGAGGATGGTGGTTTAAGGTCCCAAGAAGGAGAGGACTACCCCCTCTCCTTGTTGTCTTCAATATGTGCCATTTAAGCCTCATGTGTGAGCACCATTTTTGAGACCATGTTGGCCATGTTTCAGTAGGTATTTGGTAGTATTTTGCCATGTTTTACCTCTGTTTTTACTTGGTTTGGACACACCATGCTTGCTTTGCATACATGTCTTGTAATGCCATGAATTGCCTTAACATGCCTTGTGCTTTGAGCCTTGTTTCTAGCATGTTTTTGGCTTAGCTTTGTGAAGCTCATATGCATGTTTTGATGTGCTTGAGGTCTATTTTGGGTCATTTGGGTCGTCTATGATTTGCTTTGTATAGTTACCATGTAATCCCCCTTTTGAGCCTTGAGTGTTGACCTCTCTAGCATGCTTTACTTGCACTATTTCAGTGGTTTGGAACCACTTGTCATGTTATTTCAGTCCTCATGGTGTGCTTGTATGTTTGCATTTGATGTCCCTTGAATGCTTTATAAGGTTGTCATCTTATGCTCCATGTTTGTGCCTTCATGCATGCCATCATGTTTAGGACTCTAGGATGCCATGTCATTGTGTTTTTAGCTTTGTTTTAACATGCTAAAACTCTGATTTTGGTTGTTCAATTCATGCCATGTTTGGTTTTGTTAAGGGTGGTTCAATACCTCCTTGGTGAGCCTAAGTCCTTGGGCTTGGTTGCATGTCTTGCTTGCATTGATAAGTTGATTTGGCATCATCCCTCATGTGTATTTCAGAGCTTAATATGCATGTCATTTGTCCATGTTTGCATCCTCTCAAGTGTGCTTGAGAGTTATCTCTTTATGCTTAAATGTTGGTCCATTTGTATGCATGTTTGTATGTATAATTGTCCTTCATTTCCATAGCAATGGCCACTGTTTTGGACTTGGTTGAGAGCTGTCCACTTCGGTTTAAGACCATTCTAGCATATGGTTACATGCTCGCCTTGTGTGTTGTTACATATTTGGCCTTGTTCCATGTTTGTCACATTGCATATTTGCATACTCAGGTTGCAATGCATTTGGCATGCATTATACTTAGCATGTTGTCCATGTTGCATCTTGCATGTTTGCATGGTTAAGATTACACTTTGCATGTTTGCTAGCTTGCACACTTGCTCTCATGCCCATGTTGCATGGTAGCTCACATGCCTAGATTGCATTGCATTGGCATGCATTGCCTTGCCTCTTGAATTGAGTATGATAGAGGTTAGGTTTTATTTGTTTGTTTGATGTGCATTTCATTTGAAATCAAAATGCATAACTTGGTTTCTTGAGCCATCACGCATTGAAATGCGCGATAGGTGGTCCGAGAATCAAAGACCATACCCCTTTGAGCCACAAACATGATAAGGGATGTGTTGGTGCATACATTCGCTTGAAATGCATTGACATGCCTTGTTTTGCCCTCTGTTGCTATCAAAATAGAATTCTGCAGGAAGCTTTGGCCGGCCGGCCATCTTTAGTGCCGACCGACCAACAATTTGTGGCCGAGAGCACAACCAGTGGTCGATGACCACTCCCTCATGGCCGGTGACCATTTCCCTTGACCGGTGGCATCCCACAGGGTTCATAGAGTGCACCTTGGGATTTGTGCAATGATCAGAGGAACAGAGTAGGGAAAGCAGAGGCAGCTTGTGCATGGCAGTGGACTTCCGAGCGGAGCCGAGCACACATTGCATTAGGCCCTCTTCCCGAGGCTGTTTACTACTTTCTTAACTTAGTTAATTTGCTTAACTAGTTGATTGTCTGTAATATTTAATTAGCTTGTAGGTTAGTTAAATTGTATTATTCTTTTGGTCCCTCCGAGCGAGGGCGAATTTGTAATAAGTGTAGGTGCGTGTGTGCATGTCTTCCAACCCCCACTTCTTTCTCCCTTTTACTTACCTGCTTTGATGGTTAGTATTAGGACATATTTAAATTAGAATACTTTATGCTATGCATGCGTGCATCATTCATCAGTATTACATGCACCGGACTCGGCCATCATGCTAACTGCATAGTATTTCAAATCTAACTTGAATGCGTGCTAGTTGTTGCATTCCACATGCCATCCTAGGATTAGCCGAGCCTATTCTAGTGACATTCTGTATGCGTTGCATTAGCCACTTAACATGGACTTGGATCATACATGATTGCTAACATGTTCTTTGTTTCGGCTTGGAGTACGATGTAAGTATTTATGCTTTAGCATCTCGCATGAGTGTGAATGTTAACATGACAGCATGCTTACCATGTGGGTAAATGCTTAATTGATAAACTGTCTGAATGCCTGTGGGTGAAGGTTGGATTGTTTGAGTTGGAACGACTTGTTGAAATCTGTGTTTTAGCCTACTTGCGAGTAGCAAATTTCAAACCATTTCCTAAACGAAACGGATATGCAATGCTTTGTTCCAAATTAGGCGATCTAGTCTATACTTGTTTTGCTGTGTGCATCACATAGTAATTCTAGCTAATTAATCGGAATAAGAACACTTGTGTTTTCAAAAACAAAATATCATGGTTAGTAGAGGCCGTTCTTCGAATCGGGTGAGAGGGGGTGCTCATTGCTGACCTTCTCCAATCGTACCCAAGTTCCCGAGCCGAGGCAACTTTGGTGATGACGGACACGTGGCCTTAGGCAAACGAGTCAGGGTTTCCTAAATTCCCCTATTAAAAAATATTTAGGTGGCGACTCTGTATCTGGTAAAGCAGTCCATGTTTGGCACTTCTTTCTAAAAATCTATTTTCTCAAAACGATTTGCCGGATTTGGACTCTTTGGTTCAGATTAAGAACCATGACAATTCGAGTCCGAACTGTAGCACAGAGGCCCTCGCGGGTGCGTCTACAGTTTCTGGCGACTCTGCTGGAGATGTTAGAGAGCTTGACTCGAACTCGTGATATCTTGTTTTGTCTACACTTATGTGCTTCTTTGCATTGCATGTGCATTGGTGCGCCTAGGACACCGTGTTTGCCATCTGCCATTCCTGAACGGTTTGCCGGAGGCTTGTCTTGTCAAGGCATGACCGTAAGGCTGACCGGTTATGGGCTCTGCCAGTATGGGAACACAAACCCCGGTTTTACCGGGGCACCCTTTTTGACCATTCGACCTAGTGCATATTGGAATCCATAGTGACCATTCCAAGATAGGACAGGTTGCTACCCGATTATAGGTTGTTTGAAACCACTGCGTGCGTAGTGAAACCCTAGTTCCTGACAAAATAGGACAGGGAAACCTTACCCCAAAATAGGGGTGTTTTGGCTCTTGCCTGCTTGTTATGTGCTTTTTGAGTTGACCTCTACAGGGAATGCATATATCAGTTTGCAAGACTGAGTATCAGGCCTGAGGGCATCAGTATCGGAATTTGAGAATCAGTTATATCTGCGGGTATCAGATTCAGTTTTGGGACAGTGATTTTGGGGAACAGTGATCGGTAGTAGAGTACAGTTATTCAGTTATGACTTGTGTATGTTCTGATTGGGCTGAAATGCTGCGTGTTTTCTCTTTCAGTTCAGAGAGTTAGTACAGAATAGCCAGTGTTCTTCTTTGCTGAGGCAAGACAGAGATCTGATCCGTCAGTCACCGTTCAGTACAGCGGACCTATGATGACGTAAAGTTCAGAGGAAATAGTGTTTATGACAGCCGTATTGGATCAAGGGAACATCTTGCGGGATGAGACCAATGTTGATGTGCCGCATCCGCCCAGGTCGCCTGCCGCGCGCCCGATCTGGGAACCCCAGTTGTATTAGGGTCGTGAGCCCACCACGTTCGAGTTAATGGGAATGATCGGGGATCTTCAGCGATCTGTGGCTGATCTTACCTACGGGATGTCGGCTTCGCCACCAACCCCTTCCTACGCTGGGAATTTTGTATCGCAGGAGCCCCCGCTACTGGGGCGAATTGTGATCGAGCTCAGCCAACCTGAGGCTGTCTCAAGCTATGGACATGACGTGTCAACAACAACCAGGTTCCGCCCTGATGGAGCAACCCAAACCCTCGATCAAGCTGAGGCCAGAGGTAAGAACAAAGTGGGAACAGGTGTTGACCCCGTTGAACAGCTGCTGTGGGCAGTCGAGGCTTTGAAAGCTGGGGGGATGAGTAAACAACAAATATCCACGGTGATGGCCAAAACTGTGGATGATGCTTTCCCCACTCCAACCGAGGGGAGTTCCAGCCAAACAGAAAATCGGGATAGCCCCCATCATGCCAGAACAGTTCCCTCCAATCCCAACCCTACACCGGGAAAGGATCAGAAAGTCAAGGCGGCACCTGCCGATCCTTTTGCCAGTGCGTCCGGCAAAAGTCAGCAAACTTCGAAGTATCTGCCCCGAGGGCGCAGAGTCTTCCACGCACTCTACATGCCTTTGTCTAGGGCACTCCAGATCCTTGCCGAAAGGGGGCACCTGAAACCCCTCGAACCTCGGCCTCTCACACACGATGCTACCTTGTACTGCGCGTACCACCAGCAAACCGGTCATTGTACCGACAACTGCTTCCGTCTTCGTCATGAAGTACATGATTTGATCGACAATGAGGTCATCCTCCCGCCTACCTCAGCGAAGTCTGTCACTTCTGAGTTGTTAGATTTTGAGGAAACTGCGAGTATGTGATCGAAGGGTTGGACCACCTGCGGGCGGCATTTGGTGTATCTCAGATGTGGCGTCTGGCACGCACTGTTTTGGGCATTTGCGAATGCTATGTTTTTGTTGTAATTTCTGGCTTGGGTGCTGAGCTAGTTCTTTGTTTTTGTTTTGAGTCTGTCTCATTGTCTTGAGTCAGTCTTTTTGCTTAAGGGTCTGTCTTGTTGTACCGAGTCAGTCCCATTGTATAGAATATTAGGTGGTTCTAGGGTTGTTGCCTCGGATATCATGTTTTTGTAATTATTCTTCTGCTTTCTTTTGAGTCTGTCTCTGCTGTGGAGCCTGTGGAAACCGGAGGTTTTGAATGAAACAGTTGCGGCTATCATGTTTCCGTGCCTATTGCTACTTTGAGCTTGTTGTGCCAGCAAGTTAGAATGAAACGGCAGTGCATTTCACCTGCTCTTTTGTGCCTATAAGTCATTGTATTGACCTAAGTTTTTCAAAAAAAAAAAACTTTTTGAACACTGCGGTGAAAACGAAGAGGAAGGAATTCCTCAGGTTTTGCAAAATTTGACCAACTGAGAGAAAGAGAGGCGTGCTAAGCCTTTAATGAATAAAATCATGCTTGTTAGTGTGAGTACTGGGAAGGACCCTGGCTTGATCCAGATTGGTTCCACGCTATCTTCAGCACGAGCGATTTGTCGCTCTCAGCCTCGAGACTTGAGCCCTTGTTTTCGAACCTTGGACCTTGGTTTCAGACTGTTCAACGATCAACCGCGATGTAAGGCCTGCGTGGCCAGATTTGAAACAACCCTTGAACAAGAGGCACCAAAGTCAGATCAAGAAGATCAGACCTCATCAAAAGAAGCTTGCAAAGCTAAATCAGAAGCACCCATCGGACTAGGGGCAGAAATGTCCGATGTGCTCGAAGAGCCGAAAATGGATCCTTCTGCAAATCAATACAACAACTATTCTCCTGGATTCAGATGACTTTAGGATCTCAAAACCATTTGGCATGGACTTGTTATACTTTTACCCTTTGAGAGGCTCGCTGGGCCAAAAACCTGGAAGGGCGACCCAGGCAAAAGTTAGAGCAAGAGAAAAAACATAAAAAATACAAAAAAAAAAAAAGAAAAAAGAAAAAATATACAAAAAAGAAAAAGGCAAAGAATGAAAAAAGGAAGAAGAAAAGAAAAAAGATGAAAAGAATTGAAAAGAAAGGAAGAAAAACATAGCTCGCAAGGTTAAAAACCCGCAATGGGCGCCTTGGCAAAAGTTAGAGCCTAAAAAGTGATGGTAAAAATACCCGAGTGTACCTTAACCGGAACTACGTAAGGCTTGATTCCCATGTTTGGGATACGTAGTCAACTTCATCCTGAAGTCCAGCCACCAACACTTTCAAAGTGACTGTGTCCATATATTGGTTTTGACCATCTTCGTCTTCTCTGCATCCGAGAGTTCGGTCGCGATCATCACTGATGAGGACTGTTTACAACATGCTGGGGCGATATCCAGACAAGGGGTAACTTTCCGTTGCCGTGTAGTGCTATCTAGACAAGGGGCAATTTTCCATTGCCCCCAATCCGAGGTTGTGCATCTCGAGAGAAAGTTCCATGCTCGTTGAGCATTGACCGTTTGCAAAAATAGTTTTTGAAAATTTTTACTGAGGTTGACTATTTTCTCGAAAATCATTTTATTTTCCAAAACTAGACTACTTTCTCGGACCCAAAAAGGAAAATTTTCAGTGCTTATAGCCTAACTTGCATGATTTTCAAATCAAAAATCGAACAAGTATGTTAATCTAACTCTCACCTTGGTCAAAACTGTTTTAGTAGAAAACCAAAACAAAAAATGGTCAAAATGATGAACTAGGGGCGCAGTTGAGTCAGGTGTTCTGTCTTTCCCCCGTCATCAACATACTTGCCAGAAGGGCACTCTATTCGCAGAAGAAGGCACAACTGAAGCTGTTAGAAAAGGGCTAAAAGCCCTCAATATCCTCCGAACAAGGAGGTATCAAGCCAAGTGCGAAGCACGAATCGAAATGGATCAAGATACTCCATTCCCCATCCGGAACATCGACTAGACGTCCCTGGAGGAAATAGCCGCGAGCTAATAGTGTTGGGCGTGAACTCACAACCTCTTGTTCATCCATTAACCACCCTGGGGAGGGATAAAAAATGAGAGACTGAAGAATAGAGAAGCGTGCGATGAAAGAGAAAAGTGAGCAAAAGGGTTTTGAGAGAAAAACCAAGCCCGATGGCCGAGTGATGTGAGAATCACAAATTAGAAAGGGTGGGAAATAATGCCCGAAGGAACTGGCTCCTCGTGATTTGAGGTCTCTCATCTTTGTAACACGTCTGTATGTCGTGTCTTTTGTTTTGTTTACCTCAACTTTTGTTTTGAGTCTTTTCCGAGTGTGTCTCGTTGTGTTTAGGTTGTTTACCTTTTTGTTTCCGCTGTTGAGTCGTTCTCGCTGTGTTCAGTTGTAGGCTCAATACCCCGGTTGAAAACCTTTTCCCCAAATCGTCTGTGCTCAGAGTGCTGTGCCATTCTCCACATTTATGTGAGGCAAAAGAAGAAAGGGAAAATTTGGGGCATCTGAGTGTGTTTCAGCTTCTGCCGATTCTACCTTTGTATTCCGTCTTGTCAGATCGAACTGTTTGTTCAGGATTCGCTGTATGCAGATTAATCCCCAGCAGAGTATGAGCCGAGTGTTCAGACTGAGCAGTGGGTTGTCTAAGTTGTTTTGCCGTCAACTGGTTCATTACCTGATTATTACAATACAAGTGTTTGATTTTCAGACAGGAGATCAATCTCATTTACATTGAGGTGTAATATGATGCAGTGCGATGCAATGTATGAAATGTACCAATATAACACTTTTTCAGACAAAAAGTTTGTTTCATTTCATCATCTTTTCAAGTACAAAGTTTTGGAGAAAACAAAAACCTGCCTGCGGCAGTACAATGTACTCTAGCTACTAGCAAAAAGAAAAGCAAAACAAGAAGAAGAAAAACAGCAAAGATCTGGATCAATGTCAAATGGTCTCAGGCCTAGAGGTCCGTCCTCGTCGTCGTCTTCTTCCTGTATGAAGGTCCAGGAGCATCGTCATCGGCGCCGTCATCTGAGCCCGAGTCAGTGCCATCTTCGGTCTCCTCCTCAGATGACTCCGTCTCTGCCTCCGCCTCCGCCTCCGCCTCGGACTCATCATCATCAAGAACTGGTGCCCGTGAGCTACTCCCAATATGAGTGCACCCCGCCTTGGTGCGAGGGTATACTCTGCCGTCTCGGGAGGGAGCGAAAGGTCCAGCTGAAGCACCTCCTACAGTAGGAATCTGGAAGGGAGGCTGAAAAGTATAAAAGGCAAACGCATCAGTATGCTGCGCAGAACAGGGTACGAATGCAGAATGCAGTGTATGAGTACAGTGTGTGAATACCATGAACAGTAAATCAATGCAGAATGCAGTGTATGAGTACAGTGTCTGAATGTTTTGAGCGGTGTATCAATGCAGAAAGTAGTGTATGAGTACAGTGTATGAATGTTGTGAACAGTGTGTCAGTACAGAATGCAGTGTATGAGTACAGTGTGTCAGATGCCGTGAGGGCCGTGTATTAAGTGTTGCGTTGTGCATCAGATTGTGTGAAACAGTTTATGTATGGTTTGAGACCATGGTCAGAAGAACATACCGGAATACTATAAATGGCCAGAAGGTCGAGGCTCTGCTGGAGCATCCCCATCACCGAAGCGGTCAACTCCAGGGACTGGCGAATGTACTAGGAGGAAGCCTGCAAAAGTGTTAGAAGTATCAGTAAATGAATTGAAATGAAATGACTGTGCAGAATGCAAAATGTAGTAGTACATACCGGAGGCAAGCCATAGAACCCGACTAACTTATGATCAGCCGGAGGGGGAGCAATGGGAATCTGGTAAGTTGCCCCACCCCGCCCTCTGCATGTCATCGTCGTGGGCAGTGCTGGCCAACTAGCCCCCCGCCCTCTCCGAGCTCCACTCCTACCGCGGACCCGAGCCACCCTCAGTGCTCCCGCTCCCGCCCCTGCTCCTGCTCCTGCTCCAGCTACCGGCACCGCAGGCCTCTCTCTCTCAGCTCGACGGCCACTGCTCAAAGGCCGCATGACATACGTCCGAACGTACTCTGAGTAGTCGCCTATGCCTCTGAAGCGTATCGCATCCCAGCCGATCGTGTAATCGGCCATCTGCTCAGGGGTGAACCTCTCGGTATCCCTCATATGCTCAGGAGGGTGAACCAGGACTATCTGCTCTAGCAAACCCAGGGTCTAGCGTAGGAAGCGCTCACCCAGGTACCAAGCCCGACAGACCGGGCCCTCCAGCAAGATCCTGAAACATGCAGTCTCCTCTACACCGGCAAATCGCTCCCGAATCACGACTGTCAATGGAGCCCAAGGCTGCCAGGTGATCTATAAATGACATGCAGTTTGTTATCTACTGTTATTGAAAATGCAGTGCAAAGCGAAGCTCAAATAAACTCTAAAGTTGAACAAACCTCTGCGGGGGTAATGGTGTCGAAGTAGCGGCGGAAGAATATGAACGTCTCCCGAGGTCTCCGCACGCATCTCACATCGAAGCGTCAGGAGAATGGAACACCGAGAGGGGTCTCCACATCAGGCACTGGCGCGAGTCTCGGAAAGTAGGCGTAGACCCACAACTGCAGAGTAAATATCAGTATGCTTATCAGATAAAGTAGAATGCAGAATAAAGCAGAAATCACGGAGCAGTGTATTGTGCGGAGTGTACAGTGTGTGCAGTGTACAGTCAGTGTAAAGTAGAGTATATGTGTACCGTGTGTGCAGTATACAGTCAACGTGAAGCAGATCGCAGTGTGTGCAGTATACAGAGTACAGAAATGTAAAGCAGAAAAGAAGATGTACCTCCCAAGCCCGCCAGTAGCCTCCGAGCAACTACCCGCTGCAACGAGAGGTTGAGCTCATGTATCCGTACAGTGTGGCCAAGGCTGCGCCACCCCAGTCGTAGCGCAAGATCCTGGTGACGTCCACTAAAGCACTCAGCAAACAGAGGGGCACGGTGTTCGTCTGGTCGGTGAAAATGGTCGTCCCCAGCAGAAACATGAGGAAGCCGCGGGCGTACTACTCCACCTCCTCCTGAGCCATCGGTGCCTCCTCGGCTAAGCCTGGCTGAACCCTGAAGTGGCTCTCGAACCATGAATATCTAAAAAATCCTGGGCGTGCAAGAGGCGGCATCTCATCGAGCAAATATATTTGAGCGGCCTCCCACTCATCCATGTCGGTGTCAAAGGGGATCGGATCACCCCCTACCTCGATGCCGGTGAGCATCGAGAAGTTATAGGGAGTCATCGTCATGTCTCCCGTGGCGGAGAAGTGGAAGGAGTCGGTGGTGTCCCACCACCTCTCCACCAGAGCGGTGAGAAGAGGCCTGCTCACGGTAAGACGGGAAAGACCCCTGCAGAAAGCGCCAAAGCCGGCCTGGTCTACGATATGACGGATTGCGTCCGGTAACTCCATGTACCAATCGTGGGAGGCGACATTCCCATACCCCCGGAAGGCATGGGAATCCCCCTGTATTCAAAAACAAATAGTTGCGAAGCAATATTCAATATACAATTTTCAAGAACAGTCAAAATTGATGCAAATACAACGTTTGTGCACGTGTTCAAAATCAAACAAACATTGGGTGCCGGTATGCTTGCAGTAAACTACAACATGTGACGTGTCAGTATGTTCGAGTGGTTCAGGGCAAATATAGTATGTGTGCGTGTGTTCCAATTCAAACAGATCTCAAGTGCAAGTGTGTTCACAGTCAACTACAGCATACAGTGTATTAGTGTATCCAGGCTAAGCAGTTAAAGAACAGAATCAACTATGGCAGTTAAGTGTTCTACATTGTGGAAAACGAAACGGGGAAAAATATACCTCGGAAGCGCCGTATGATAGATGTGACTCCGGCTCGCGCAGGAGAAGCTCTGGAGGCACCATCTTGTCAAAACTCTAGAACTGGCGAAGTCCATCAGGAGGAAGCACGTGAATCGCCGGCCGGTAGTTCGCCAGATCGAACGGACGGATGCTCAAGGGCAAGAGCTCGGCCTCGGGATCCATCTCATGCTCCGGGGGAGTCCCGCCTTGTGGAAGATCGTCTGCCATGCCAAGAGTAGTGTGAAAATGGTCGGAAGAGGGAAAACCGGGCTAGGATGCGAAAAGTCAACGAAAAGTCAACCCTGGGAAGGCAAAAAATGCCGAAAAAGCTGAAGTGTGGAAAAGGCACGGAAATCAAGAAAAAAACTAGAGAGAAATAAGCCCCGAGTGGTGAAAATCGCAAAAGAAACACTGAAACGAAGTTTCGTTCGGTTCGAAACGCGAAGGTATTCGCGAATCAAACGTCGAAATGGGTGCTAAAACCGAGGAAAACGGGGAAATGAAGGAAGAAAAATGCTCTAGAGAGAGAGGGGGAGAAATCTCGAACAAGAGGAAGTGAGCAAAATAGGGTTTGAAGCCCTATTTTAAAAGACCCGAGGCCAAAAGACCAAACTGCCCCGATTCAGGCAGATTTGGCCGGTCGGCCACACTGTTGGCTAGTTGGCCAAATAGATGGCCGATGGAAGTTTTTGATGGCCGATGGAAGTTTTTGATGGCCGATGGACAGCCGGTGATCTCCTCCAGTGGCCGGTGAGCCTCCTACACCCTTGTTTGGGTCAGATATGTGGTTTGGGGCCTTCATTGCTCAAGACAGTGCAAGAAAGTACATTTCTGAAGCTCAACCGATCTCCGTTTTGATTTCAAACCGTGTCTTCTGTGCGTAGCACTTGAATACGGGTGCGGTGTATCCTTTTTGTATCCTTTTGTCTCTTCCAAGATTCGAAAGTTGTCCCACACGCGTTGTTTTACAACGCTTTGACGTGAGTGCGCGTTAAGTCATACGCGCACGACTTGCATTATTATGCACCTCCGCATGGTCTGGCGAGACCTTAAATACGCTCGATGGTCTGGCGAGACCTTAAATACGCTCGGTCTAGGAGACCTTAAATCCTCTAAAGGTGCAAGTCCTTCAGTGTTTGTCGTACTCGAACGACTTTTGATAAGTTGCATTGTCATGCATCTCAAGCGACGCGCGTTGTCGCGCATTCGAGTTCACATGCATTATCGTGCATTTCAAGCGACATGCGTGGTCGCGCATTCAAGATCATGTGCATCGTCATGCATATCAAAAGACGTGCGTTGTCACGCATTTTGCATCATCATGCATCATCATGCACTTTTCATGCATTTTGAAAAACAACGAACAACAACAAAAAAAAACATGCATTTGTCATGCATTTTCCCCTCATCTACATTTTCATGCATTTTCAACAAAAAAAAAAAAAACATGCATTTGTCATGCATTTTCCCCTCATCTACATTTTTATGCATTTCAAAAAAACAAAACAAAAATAAATAGTGCATATGTCATGCATACACTGTATATAGTGCATATGTCATGCATCTTACTGTAAATATTGCGTTTACGTCCATCCATTGCATATTGTATATATTGCATTGTAGCTTGCATGAATCCACTGCATCACATCCATCTATGGCTTGTGCCTTTCCATGTTGAGCTTGGTCTGGTATGTGCCCATACTTTTCGCGTTGAAGCACAGTTCTGCATGTGTACGCGCCTATTCCACTCCTGGTATTGTGGTTTGAGGGTTGCGGCACGTTTTCTGGGTTAGACACGGTTTGTTTGTGTACATGCCTTTCCTAGGCAAGATTTGGTTTGGCCCGCGTGCCTTATCAATTGTATCCTACCTATCCATTGCATATTGTATATATTGCATTGTAGCTTGCATGCATCCACTGCATCACATCCATCTATGGCTTGCGCCTTTCCATGTTGAGCTTGGTCTGGTATGTGCCCATACTTTTTGCGTTGAAGCACAGTTCTGCATGTGCACGCGCCTATTCCACTGCTGGTATTGTGGTTTGAGGGTTGCGGCACGTTTTCTGTGTTAGACACGGTTTGTTTGTGTACATGCCTTTCCTAGGCAAGATTTGGTTTGGCCCGCGTGCCTTATCCATTGTATCCTACCTATCCATTGCATATTGTATATATTGCATTGTAGCTTGCATGCATCCATTGCATCACATCCATCTATGGCTTGCGCCTTTCTATGTTGAGCTTGGTCTGGTATGTACCCATACTTTTCGCGTTAAAGCACAGTTCTGCATGTGTACGCGCCTATTCCACTGCTAGTATTGTGGTTTGAGGGTTGCGGCATCGTTTCTGTGTTAGATGCAGTTTGTTTGTGTACATGCCTGTCCTAGGCAAGATTTGGTTTGGCCCGCACGCCATATCCATTGTATATATTACATTGTAGTGTAATTTGTTGCGTCTAGCATTTAGGATCATGTTCTTTCGTTAGCGAGTCATTCCCCACTTTTGTCATCCCACCCAATTACTTGTTCTTGTATCCGTCTACATTACTCATAGTTCTGCATGTGTACGCGCCTATTCCACTGCTGATATTGTGGTTTGAGGGTTGTGGCACCTTTTCTATGGTAGACGGACTTTGCATCTTCATCATCTCTATGACATTTGTGTGGTTTTGAACTGCTTATGATTTGATCATGTTTCAAATGCATTGCATATCATTTGCATTGTTTCGAATACATTGCATATCATCTGCATTGTTTATACATAGTTTTGTATATATTGCATTAGCATTTTGCATTCATTTCACATTGTCATGCATGTTGCTAACAATATTGCACCTGTTGAGTTCTCTTTCTCTTTCAGGCACGATATTGTATGTACGGTTCATTTGAGGCTGGTGCAACCAGACGAACCGGGCAGGTATTGTATTCTCCGAGTGAGACGTATCGAGAATTACATAATTTTCTTACATCCTTTCTGCATTGTAATGTAGTTGGATTTGTGTTTGATTGCTTAAAACTGTTGCATTATTATGCTTCATTACAGCTTTCTTTGCATGATCATAAGTTATGTTCGGCTTCTTGCATTGTCAGTTGCATTTTGCCCCGGCCTTCAGGTGCATATCTTTATTATCTTGCATGCTTTGTCTAAGTCTTCGGTCTTGTCAAAAATGGGTCGTATCTGGGCTTTGACATTCACTCCCGTCATTGTTATGACTTTCGAGTTCTGTCAAAGAGGGGCAACTATAGACACCCCATTTTTGACCGTCCTCAAGACTTGGACGTCATCGTTTGAACACTCGGTGATCATCCATGTTTGTGTTCGGCCTGAGTTCTCGGAGGTCTCGACCACGCGCCTTGCCTCAGGATCTCTCGACTCGACTGTTTTGTGTTTGGTTTTGCACCAAACACTTGTGTTTTGCCTTTGAGGGGCAGGAAATGGCTTGTTGGCCATCCCCACACATCACCGGCCATGGCTTGAGGCCACCGGCTGTGTTTTGTTGCTACCGGCCAAATCTTTGGCCGGTCGGCACTATCTTTGGTCGGTCGACCATCTATTTTGGTCAAATTGCATTTTTGGCTGGCCGACCACTGTGCATCTGCTTTTGCAGATATTTTTATGCTAGCTGTGCTAGTTGGCATACACTTTGCTCCCCTCCATACACGTGTATGGAGGGATTTCACTTTTGCTTAGCTTTTTTTGGAAGCTTTGCAAGAGTGAATCTCTATAAGAGGGAGCCTCTTCTCCCTCCATTAGGGTTACAAAAAATTTCCAGAGCTTTGAGTTTTAGGGTTAGGGTTTGTTCATACTCTATCTCTATATCTCTCCCTCTCTTGAGTGTTCTAGGTGTGTTTAGTCTTAGTTTTGTCCACAAACACCTACCATTACAGTACACCTTAGTTGCTGAGGCATTAGGGGCTTGTTCTTGGAGCTTTTGGACTGGTTTGGACCTAAGGAAGCTGCTGGTCTTCCATTTTTGAAGGAGGTCTTCAAGGGAAACAATCTTACCCCTTTTCCCCCATTTTTGCATAGCTTTTTAACCTATCTTGCAACTATTTTTAGACTTTGTATATAACTAATAAAAGTCTTGTTTTTCATTGCTTAAAATAGTTGTTTAAGGGTGTTTTGTTGTTTAGGGTTGTTTGACCCCTCTTAGGCCTTGTTTGGCCCCCATTTTGTGCATCTTTGGTGAGCTCCGGGACCACCTTGTTTGGGCCTCCTCACCACTGAAATCTTGAGGGATTTCAGTGGTGAGGATGGTGGTTTAAGGTCCCAAGAAGGAGAGGACTACCCCCTCTCCTTGTTGTCTTCAATATGTGCCATTTAAGCCTCATGTGTGAGCACCATTTTTGAGACCATGTTGGCCATGTTTCAGTAGGTATTTGGTAGTATTTTGCCATGTTTTACCTCTATTTTTACTTGGTTTGGACACACCATGCTTGCTTTGCATACATGTCTTGTAATGCCATGAATTGCCTTAACATGCCTTGTGCTTTGAGCCTTGTTTCTAGCATGTTTTTGGCTTAGCTTTGTGAAGCTCATATGCATGTTTTGATGTGCTTGAGGTCTATTTTGGGTCATTTGGGTCGTCCATGATTTGCTTTGTATAGCTACCATGTAATCCCCCTTTTGAGCCTTGAGTGTTGACCCCTCTAGCATGCTTTACTTGCACTATTTCAGTGGTTTGGAACCACTTGTCATGTTATTTCAGTCCTCATGGTGTGCTTGTATGTTTGCATTTGATGTCCCTTGAATGCTTTATAAGGTTGTCATCTTATGCTCCATGTTTGTGCCTTTATGCATGCCATCATGTTTAGGACTCTAGGATGCCATGTCATTGTGTTTTTAGCTTTGTTTTAACATGCTAAAACTCTGATTTTGGTTGTTCAATTCATGCCATGTTTGGTTTTGTTAAGGGTGGTTCAATACCTCCTTGGTGAGCCTAAGTCCTTGGGCTTGGTTGCATGTCTTGCTTGCATTGATAAGTTGATTTGGCATCATCCCTCATGTGTATTTCAGAGCTTAATATGCATGTCATTTGTCCATGTTTGCATCCTCTCAAGTGTGCTTGAGAGTTATCTCTTTATGCTTAAATGTTGGTCCATTTGTATGCATGTTTGTATGTATAATTGTCCTTCATTTCCATAGCAATGGCCACTGTTTTGGACTTGGTTGAGAGCTGTCCACTTCGGTTTAAGACCATTCTAGCATATGGTTACATGCTCGCCTTGTGTGTTGTTACATATTTGGCCTTGTTCCATGTTTGTCACATTGCATATTTGCATGCTCAGGTTGCAATGCATTTGGCATGCATTATACTTAGCATGTTGTCCATGTTGCATCTTGCATGTTTGCATGGTTAAGATTACACTTTGCATGTTTGCTAGCTTGCACACTTGCTCTCATGCCCATGTTGCATGGTAGCTCACATGCCTAGATTGCATTGCATTGGCATGCATTGCCTTGCCTCTTGAATTGAGTATGATAGAGGTTAGGTTTTACTTGTTTGTTTGATGTGTATTTCATTTGAAATCAAAATGCATAACTTGGTTTCTTGGGCCATCACGCAATGAAATGCGCGATAGGTGGTCCGAGAATCAAAGACCATACCCCTTTGAGCCACAAACATGATAAGGGATGTGTTGGTGCATACATTTGCTTGAAATGCATTGCAATGCCTTGTTTTGCTCTCTGCTGTTGTCAAAACAGGATTCTGCAGGAAGCTTTGGCCGGCCGGCCATCTTTAGTGCCGACCGACCAATAATTTGTGGCCGAGAGCTCAACCAGTGGTCGATGACCACTCCCTCATGGCCGGTGACCATTTCCCTTGACCGGTGGCATCCCACAGGGTTCATAGAGTGCACCTTGGGATTTGTGCAATGATCAGAGGAACATAGTAGGGAAAACAGAGGCAGCTTGTGCATGGTAGTGGACTTTCGAGCGGAGCCAAGCACACATTGCATTAGGCCCTCTTCCCGAGGCTGTTTACTACTTTCTTAACTTAGTTAATTTGCTTAACTAGTTAATTGTCTATAATATTTAATTAGCTTGTAGGTTAGTTAAATTGTATTATTCTTTTGGTCCCTCCAAGCGAAGGCGAATTTGTAATAAGTGTGGGTGCATGTGTGCATGTCTTCCAAACCCCACTTCTTTCTCCCTTTTACTTACTTGCTTTAATGGTTAGTATTAGGACATATTTAAATTAGCATACCTTATGCTATGCATGCGTGCATCGTTCATCAGTATTACATGCACCGGACTCGGCGCATCATGCTAACTGCATAGTATTTCAAATCTAACTTGAATACGTGCTACTTGTTGCATTCCACATGCCATCCTAGGATTAGCCGAGCCTATTCTAGTGACATTCTGTATGCGTTGCATTAGCCACTTAACATGGACTTGGATCATGCATGATTGCTAACATATTCTTTGTTTCGGCTCGGAGTATGATGTAAGTATTTATGCTTTAGCATCTCGCATGAGTGTGAATGTTAACATGACAGCATGCTTACCATGTGGCTAAATGCTTAATTGATAAATTGCCTGAATGCCTGTGGGTGAAGGTTGGATTGTTTGAGTTGGAACGACTCGTTGAAATCCGTGTTTTAGCCTACTTGCGAGTAGCAAATTTCAAACCATTTCCTAAACGAAACGGATATGCAATGCTTTGTTCCAAATTAGGCGATCTAGTCTATACTTGTTTTGCTGTGCACATCACATAGTAATTCTAGCTAATTAATCGGAATAAGAACGCATGTGTTTTCAAAAACAAAATATCATGGTTAGTAGAGGCCGATCTTCGGATCGGCCGAGAGGGGGTGCTCATAGCTGACCTTCCCCAGTCGTACCCAAGTTCCCCAGCCGAGGCAACTTTGGTGATGACGGACATGTGGCCTTAGGCAAACGAGTCAAGGTTTCCCAAATTCCCCCATTAAAAAATATTTAGGTGGCGACTTTGTATCTGGCAAAGCAGTCCATGTTTGGCACTTCTTTCTAAAAATCTATTTTCTCAAAACGATTTGCCGGATTTGGACTCTTTGGTTCAGATTAAGAACCGTGACAATTCGAGTCTGAACTGTAGCGCAGAGGCCCTCGCGGGTGCGTCTACATAAATAAATAATTAGAACTTAGGTGAGAGAGAGTATTGTTGAGGAGGAGAAATTTTGTAAGAAAAGGGTTTATTGATGAGGTTGGTATCGGGAGAGAAAGATAAAGGGCCAGGCTTCTCTCAAATCCAAAATTGGATTAGAGCATATTGTTAGGTTTGTAGGGGTCTATCACGGGTCCTATTTTAATGATTCAAACCGTTCAATATAAAACTCGTCGTGTACTTTATCTGTGAAAAAAATTACGTTAATCAAATATCGATAACTACTTGATCGAATTAAATTTCTGTCAATGTAAATATAATTGTCAAAATAAATTGTTGATAAAAATCTAATTTGATCAAATAGTTATCAATATCTGATCACGTGATTTTGTACAAAAATAAAATACTTAACAAATTCTACACATTGAATAGTTCAGATCATTAAAACAAAATCCGTAGTAAACTTCATGAGTCCAATAACACCATCCAATCCATGGTGGATTGGAGGCTAACTGCTTCCAAAGAAAAAAACAAGGATTTACGTATTGCCTCATCAACAGTCGGACAACTTGTTGGGATACTTAATCAAAAAACATCATTTTCTTGTGCAAATATACACGGTAGCACTTCCATCAACTAAATGAAAAAATGTTAAACATAATCTCCGAATATAATTTCTCTCTAATTGGATAATTAATATTTTTAAATGAACATTCATAGAAAAATGAAGGTAATTTTGATCTCAATAATCACATGATTGGATAAAATTTATCTTAAAATATGAATGATTTATTCTTAAAATTATCATTTATTTTTAAAAAAATAAATATGATCAAATTTTGGTGTCAGCCTTTCTTTTTTGAAAAAATTACAAATCATATGTACCTTTAAAAAATAATTTCCTATACATGAAAAATTTTATAATTTTAATAATTAAAATTTTTAAACTTTATCATTATTTTGAAAAAAAAAAATTCCACTGCTACATTGTTCAGTTATGTCCCTTCGTTTTTTCTTTTAATGCTTTTGGAGCTGTGAAAGTGTCATTTGGGCCAAGTTTGGCCATTTTTTAGATGTTTCGGAAAGGATAACAGAGAAGTTCAAAAAACAAACAGAAACAAAAAGAGGCCAAGGCCCTCTGCCGACCATATCAGCCACAAGCAAAGGTCTAAGAGATTGTGGAGGGTCATCAAACACCTCCAGGTCTACAGCTTGAACAGCTCCTAACCAGGCAAGTTCATCCGCACATTTGTTCCCTTCATGATAGATATGAGCAATGGCGCATTTAGTGCGTTGGAGTAGTACCTTGATGTCGAAAAGAAGAGCTCTATAAGGCTAGTTTTGGAGTTGTTCATCTGGGCTGGTAAACTGGTGCACAGCCACTTTACAGTCAGTCTCAACTTGGATTTCTCTCCAATCTTTCTCCAGAATAATGGTGAGGCCTCGGTAGATTGCCCACAGTTCTGCTTCTAGACTGGTAGCAGATTCCAGCTTTCCAGTGTAGCCAAACACCCACTGTCTTCTTTCATCGTGAAACAACCCACCAAAGCCTGCTAGACCTGGCTCATCTCTGGCATAGCCATTCGTATTGAGTTTTAGTTTACCTGCACAATGAGGTAACCAAGCTATTAGTTTGGGAATAGATTGATCAGTGGCAAGGGGTGACAGGAAAGCTTCATGAATATTAGAGGCATATTGAAAAGCTTGGAAAATGCTATGAGAAGCATTACCATCCAAATTTGCAAAAATTTTATTATTTCTATCTTTCCATATTTGCCATAACAGAGCAACAAACCAGATATTCCAAGGGATGCCTCTAAATTCTTGTTTATCATCCTTAAGATTAGATACAATCCAATTCTCAAAGGTAATAGATTCAGCCTCCCTTTGCCATTGATTATTTCTAACAATCTTCCAAATGTTCCAAGCATAAGTACAATCCCAAAGAGATGTAAGAGGTCTTCACAGTGCAGATTGCAACGGGAACAAAACACATTTTCTGTGAGTCTTCTAACAACCTGCATTTGATTTGTAAGCAATTTATTTTGCAAAATGAGCCAGAAGAATCCCTTAAGCTTTTGGGGCAGCTTGAGTTTTCAGATCCATTTCCAACTAGCATTAGGGTGCCCAACCTCGGTGATTAAATCATAGGCTGATTTAGAAGTGAAAATACCAGTGGATATACCTACCCAGCAAGGTTTATCAGGTAAGTTAGTGAGCCTAGATGGGTACACACTTTGAATGCTGGTAATAACCTGCGGGGTTAAAAAAATTTCAATGCTATCAAGGTTCCAATTCAAGCTGGTATCTAAAATGGAATTGACAGTTATGTCATCACAGTGATTTCTTGGTGAAGTGTCTTCCAGAGGTTGATTGCCACACCATCAATCTTTCCAAAGTGACACTGTAGCTCCATTTCCAATGGTCCACTTAATACCTTTTCTAAGAACATCTTTAGAATAAACAATACTTCTCCAAATATGTGAGCTACTTCGCTGGGTAGGCCAAGTGAACAGGCTGTAATTCTGAAGATACTTACTTTTAAGCATGACAGTCCAAAGAGTATCCTTCCCATATAAAAGGTTCCATCCAAGTTTGGAGAGAAGAGCCAGATTTTGATTTTTGGCCTTACGGTTACCCAAGCCCCCTTTGTCTTTAGGTTTGCAAACTGGTTCCCAGTTAACAAGATGAACTTTCTTAACATTACCTTGATCGCCCCATAGAAAATTTCTATTAATTTTATCAATATCCACACAAATGTTATTTGGAAGTTTAGCTGTAGATATCACATAAGAAGGCATGGCTGAAGTGACGGACTGAATGAGGATGGCTCGACCCACCCTGGATAGGACACTAGCTTTCCAACCAGAGAGTTTCTTGTGCAATTTCTCAATGATAAATTGGAAATAATTTTTATTGGCTCTGCCATGGAGAATTGGTGTGCCGAGATAATGGCCAAGGTTTTGAGTAAGGGGAAAACCACTAATATTGCTGAGTTCTCTAACTTTGGTTCTAGACACATTTTGGGAGACAAAATTTTTTAACTTATTGGGATTAATTTTCTAACTAGAGAGGTCACAAAATTCATGAAGAATATCCAAAATCACCCCACAACTAGTTGTATCAGCTTTGGCAAAAAGGAGGAGATCATCTGCGAAGAATAGATGTGAAATGGGAAGACAGTTCCAAGAAGCTTTGATACCATCACCACTATTTACCTTGCTATTTATCATGTTAGATAGTTTTTCCATGCAGAGAATAAATATATAGGGAGAGAGTGGGTCTCCTTGCCTAAGGCCACTATTTACAAGTTCGGCCTTTTATTTGTGGCTTTATCGTTTTCGGGGCCACAATGTCTGGGTTTGGGTAAGTTTCTTTTATTCAAAGTTGCATTTTGGTCCTCACTTGGGGGAGTCTAATTGTCCTTTTGGGGGCCGTATGAGTTTCACTTTGGGCCAAGGTTCGCTTTTTATTTAAGCCTACCTTGTTTTGAATATGGCTTTTTTTTTTTTTTTTTAAATTTTATTTTAAAAATTTTTCTTATTATGAAAAGAAATGTAAGAAAGTAAAGAGGTGATATGATAGAAATAAACTTATAAGCAGCTTTTTTGAGATGTCCCCAGTTGTTCTAGTCTAAGCCAATTTTTTAAATGGGATGCATAATTAAAAAACATGGTAAATTATAAATATACCCATAAGATTTACTTAAAATATGAATTACAATCTATAATTTAAGAAATTACACATACCCTCTTATCAAAAAAATTTATCTAACAGAATTAATAGAAAAAAATAAAATTTGTAACTACTCTCTTATACAATAATAAAATTTCTTGAATTATTTATTAAATTATGTGATTATAAATTTGAAGGGGCGGGATGTAATTTCTAAAATTAAGAGACAATTTATATTTTAAATAAATCTCAAGTAGTGTGTTTATAATTTGTCCTTAAAAAAATTTGACAAATTGTGGATTAAATTGTAAATATTTTTAATTCTTAATAGCCATACAAATTTTGTTTTCCTTCGTAACCTTTAAATTATATAGATCAAGACCATATGAAATCATTACCATAACTAAAAAAGATGGCGAAAATTAGTGAAATATCCATCTCCAATTTTGTGTAGTAGGAGAAATTCAAGATATTTTTTTTATTAGCTAAGGCCCTTGGATGAAATTTCTCTATGTTAGGGTCAAAATTTCTATGAGTTGAGCAAAATTTTTCTGAATCGAATTTTCTCTATAAAAATATTAAAGAACCTTAATTATTATGAAATATTATAGGGAAAATTATTGATAAATCCCATTTAGAAGTGTTTTAACCCAAGAAGTCCATGAAAGAATTTTTTAAGCCATTTAGTCCCATGTATGTATAGTTTTATTCCATAAAGTCATTTTTCTTGATTTACACTATTTTCTTGGACACTTATGCCTTTATATTTACTTTTGATACCCTTATAAATATTTTTTGAACGGTTAACAATTTTATGATGTGAACATTCATATTTTAAAATTCACATTGGTAGGAATGTAAAATTGGCCCGTGGGCGGCCCGAAACCCGTCTGCGAACCGGGGCGGGCCCGGCCCGTTGACAATGTGAATATTTACATTGACATGTTAACATTTATATTAATAAGAGTGTAAAATTGGCCCGCGTCCCGTGGCGGTGCGAAACCCGCCTGCGGCCCATGGGCGGCCCGGGGCGGTCCCGGTCCGGGCCGTTGACAATGTGAATATTCATGTTGACATATTAACATTCACATTGATAAGAGTATAAAATTGGTCCGCGGCTCATGGGCGGCCAAAAGCCCGCCTGCAACACGGAGCTGGCCCGGCTTGGCCCGTTAACAATGTGAATATTCACATTGATAAGAGTATAAAATTGGCCAGCGTCCCGTGGGCGGCCAAAAGCCCGCTCGCGGCCCGAGACGGGCCTGGCCCGGCCCGTTGACAATGTGAATATTCACATTAACATGTTAACATTCACATTGATAAGAGTGTAAAATTAGCCCGCGCCCCGTGGCTGCCCGAAACTCGCCCATGGCCCGTGGACGGCCCGGGGCGGACCCGGCCCGTTGACAATGTGAATATTTACATTGACATGTTAATATTCACATTGATGAGAGTATAAAGTTGGACCGCACCCCGTGGCTGCCCAAAACCAGCCCACGGCTCGTAGGCAGCCCGGGGCGGGCCCGGCCCGGCCTGTTGACAATGTGAATATTCACATTAACATGTTAACATTCACATTGATAAGAGTATAAAATTGGCCCGTGCCCCGTGGCTGCCTGAAACTCGCCTACAGCCCGTGGACGGCCTGGGGCGGGCCCGGCCCGGCCTGTTGAGAATGTGAATATTCATATTGACATGTTAACATTCACATTGATAAGAGTATAAAATTGGCCCGCGGCCCATGGACGGCCAAAAGCCCGCCCGAAGCCCGGGGCGAGCCCGGCCCGGCCCATTGGCAATGTGAATATTCACATTGACATGTTAACATTCACATTGATAAAAGTGTAAAATTGGGCCGCAGCCCGTGGGTGGCCCGAAGCCCGACCGCAGTCCGAGGCAGGCTTGGCCCGACCCGTGACAATGTAAATATTCACATTGACATGTTAACATTAACATTGATAGGAGTGTAAAATTTGCCCGCTGCCCGAAGCTCGCTCGCGGCCCGGGGTAGGCCTGGCCCGGCCCGTTGACAATGTAAATACTCACATCGACATATTAACATGCACATTGATAGGAATGTAGAATTGGTCCGCCGCCCGTGGGCTGCTTGAAGCCCGCCCACGGCCCGGGGCAAGCTCGTTTGGGTCCGGGCCCGAGCATGTCCGAGACCCTAGGCTAGGGCCTACGCCATCACTTTGAAGCCTGGCCCGGCCCATCGGCCCGCTTAAGGCCCATTCAAGGCTCGGTCCGAGACCCAGCCCGCCTGAGGCACAATGTCTTTTTTTGTGGAAAATAATAAAATTTTGGTAGAAAAAATTAAAAAGAATTAAAAAAAAAATGGCCAGGCCCGCCCAAGCCCGGCCTAAGCTCGAGCCTAGGCCTAGGCCCACTGGCCCGACCCGAGGCTATCATCTTCGGGCCGCGGGTCAATTTTACACTCCTATCAATGTGAATGTTAATATGTCAATGTGAATATTCACATTGTCACGGGCCGGGCCGGGCCCGCCCCGGGCAGCGGGCGGGCTTCGGGCCGCCCACGGGCCGCGGGCCAATTTTACACTCCTATCAATGTGAATGTTAATATGTCAATGTGAATATTCACATTGTCACGGGCCGGGCTGGGCTCGCCCCGGGCCGCCCACAGGCTTCGGGCTCGCCCCGAGTCAATTTTACACTCTTATCAATGTGAATGTTAACATGTCAATGTGAATATTCACATTATCAACGGGCCGACCCTGCCCCGGCAACGGGCAGGCTTCGGGCCGCCCACAAGCCCGGGCCAATTTTACAATCCTATCAATGTAAATGTTAAATATGTTAATGTGAATATTCACATTGTCACGGGCCGGACCGGGCACGCCCCGGGCCGCCCACAGGCCGGGGGCTAATTTTACACTCCTATAAATGTGAATGCTACCAAGTCAATGTGAATATTCACATTGTACATGGGCCGGGCCCCTACACATTGACGATATGAACATTCACATTGACGGTGTGAACATTCACATTAGGGGTATTTTGGTAATTATGTCACCCATAGAACTTATTAAAATATAAGAAAACAATATGAATTAAATAAAAGATAAGTAGATGAAAATGGTATTTTGGTTTTCTTATCTCAAATAGGACCTAATGGAACAGTCAAAAAGAATACGAATTGGATGGAACATAAGTAATTAAAGATAGATTTATGAAAAAAGCTCCCAATATTATATGACATTTATCTCATTAAATCTTAATATTAAAGATTTTAAAAAACAAAATTCTCAAAAAGATGCCCACTATAAATATATATATATATATATGTAATCTTGTTACTTTATTGCAAGTGTCATATATCGATTAGCAACTTTTATGGGCATAGACAGCAAATTTGATTGGACAAAACACTGCCACAAGAAAAGGAACGAAAAAAAGGAGGAATTTTTGGGTGTCACGTTACAACAAGCAAGAAAAAACAAGAACTTAATTTTTTTGAAACCTACGTTTGTAGTGTTATATAGTGAATTTTAAAATATAATAACATATACGAGTTGTGTGTGAATCATTTTTTTTTTTTTTTTATTTATTTTTTTTAAGATTGATAGAAGGTACAATTAACACTACAAGAAAAAATATATTTGGCGATTAAATTTTTAGTCTTCAAAAGTCGATTTTTTAATTTCCCCGACTAAATTTTTTAGTCGCCGGTATGGTCGCCAGAAAACGGTCGGCGAAGGTATTAGCGACTAAAAAACTTTTTGTCGTCAAAAAGAAAGTCTTTAGCGACCAAAGTTTTGTTCACCAATAGTCAATTATATTTTTTAAATTGTACATTTACCGACTAATGTTTTAATCGCCAATAGTCAATTATATTTTTTAAAATTATACATTTACCGACTATTTTTTTAGTCGCCAATACTCAAGCTTTTGGCGACCAAACATTTTAGTCGCCAAAAGCTTATTTGTTAAAAAAAAAAAAAAATTACCTCTTTGTTTTTCCGAAGTTTCGAACCATGAACCTCCCACACCATAAACCTTATAGAACATACACTTTCCACTACACCTCCATAACACTATATGATTATATATGTAACATATATTATTTATATACTACATAAACCCGTATTAATATAAAAGTATATATATAAACATAATTATTTTTTATTAAACATAATTTATTTTTATTTAGTAGAAAAAAAAAAAGACCACTTTTGGCGACTAAACATAATTTTAGTCGCCAATTCTATACTTTTGGCTACTAATTATTTTCTAGTCGTTAAAAAATGAATTTTCCGCGCTAAAATTACCACTTTCGGCGACTAAACTGCTTTTTAGTCGCCAAAAAGCTCACTTTTGGCTACTAAATTTTTTTAGTCGCCAAAGGGCCTTACTTTTGGCTACTAAAATGTTTGTAGTCGGTAAAAGCCTCACTTTTGGCTACTAAACATGTTTTTAGTCGCCAAATACCTCACTTTAGGTTACTAAATTTTTTTTAGTCGCCAAAGGTCCTTACTTTTGGCTACTAAAATTTTTTTAGTCGGTAAAAGCCATATATTGGCGACCAAATAGATGTTTAGTCGCCAATACCTATACATTTGACTACTAAATTGTTTTAATCGCTAAAATTCTTCACTTTTGGCTACTAATGCGTTTTTAGTCCCCGAAAATGTTACTTTCATCGACCAAACGAGATTTTTTAGTCGCCAAAACTGTTTTTTCTTGTAGTGTAAGCAACATTAAACAAAGAAATCAAAAATCTCAGAAGAGATTAAATGTACTAGAAAAGGTGGAACTTCCTCCATCTAAATAGATTGATCTGCGACCAATAGCCATTTGAGCTAGACAATGCGCCACCAAGTTATCTTCGCGCTTAACATGGTGGACCACTTGCGCTTCAAAATGCCCCAAATACTCACGTATGGACTGCACCGTATGCCTGAATGCAACAAAACAACAAGCATCTGAATTAACCGCAGCTACAACAATAAGAGTCACCCTCAAATTGTACCCGTGGGAGGCCTAAATCATGAGCAAATTCAGCCGCTCTAAATTGTGCTAAAGATTCTAAATTAGCAACAGCAATCAGACCAACTAGCATGCGGAACATAGCAACAATCATTAGCTTTTAAAATCTTTGCATTATTCTATATGAATGTTTTATATATAAATTTTATTTATATGTTATTACTCAAAAACAAATATCCTTTTGTATACAAATTATATTTGTTGCAACGACTTGGCCACTCATTCATTGCAAGTCTCACATATCGATTAGCAACTTTTATGGGCATACAGCAAATTTCATTGAATGTAACACTGCCACAAGAAAAGGGATGGAAAAAAGGAGGAATTTTTGGGTGTGAATAGAGTAGATGTCCTGGATACTTTTTCCTATTGTAATTATATTTGATAATAGGGTTCATTATATTTATGTTGGGTATTTGAGAAAAAATAAGGAACATATACATTTGTGATTAGTAGAAGATAGTGTCACGTGATACCCTACTAACACACACAAAATTTTCATGAAGAAGCAAGAAAAAACAAGAAGATATTTACAAATTTTGACATATTTAATAATTATTTTTTAATTGTGAATTATTTTAAATTTATTTCATTCAAAGTCTTTGAACTAGTGTTCTTTTAAAACACAACTTCAAATCAAAAACGTATTTCATTCAAATTGTTATCTGAACTAATATTCTATTAATTAATTTACAAAACATAAAATTATTGATAATAGAAAAACCATAATCGAATCCACTGCATTACCACAAATGAAATTGAAATATTAATAACAAGAACAATTATTGTAAAATCGCCGCCTTAACATATTCAATATTACTACATACTCGGACTTATCAATTTATAAATTATCCAGAATTATTATTTTATAATTTAAATTTATTTTACATATAGACTTCACACTATACAAATTTAGTGGTTGTTTGAGATGTTCTAAATAAGGGCGCTTTTTGAATTTTTGACTAAAAAAATATTGAAAAAAAAGATGTATGTTTGAGATAATTTTGTAATTTTTTACAGAAAAATATGCAATAAAATATTGTAGATGCAAAGTACACTGACCTGCAGCACTGTGTCGGGGTATGCATTTCAAAAAAAAAAAATTTTAACGGGAATTGGTGGCTTGCATTGTGCCACGTGGTATGGACTTGGAAAATGTAGATGCAAAGTATACTGAGCTGCTCTGTTGGGTTGACTAATTCAAAAGGAAAATTACGATTTTGCCTTTTAGCTTCCCCCACACACTTCTCCCAAATAGTATGGATTTTAAAACTTTTTTAATAATTTTTTGACTTTTTAACTTTTGTAATGTATCCCAAACCAGCGTCCGGACCCTCTAGAGTTAATCCCCTAGAGTGATCTCCTAAAGTACCTAATCCGACGGCTGAGAATAAAACTCACCAAAACGACGTCGTTTTGGTGAGTATTTTGGAGAAAAAAATAAAAAATAAAAAAATTCAGATTTAGGGATTTTAAAACAACGAAGGTTCTTGTGGAACTGCAAATCTGAAAATCCTTTAATTCTTCTTCTTCTTCTTCTTCTGCTAAATCTGAATATACGGACGATACTGAAGAAGAGCGATGGCTCGCTCTAATCTCTTCCTCTTCTGTCTCTTGAATCAACAGTGGATCTTCATTTTCGAAGTTCTTTGGATCTACAACAGCTTCAGATGAACAATCGTTTTTATTTCTTTCGCTTCATGGACTTCTGGGTCTGGTTCTTGATCTTCTTCTTTTTCTTCTTCTGGTAGTTCGTCATTGATCTCTAACTTTTCCTCTTCTGGGTTTTCCTTTGCTTCATCTTCTTCTACCTCCATAACCACGTTTGCTTCTACTTCTGCTTCTGGGTTCTCTTGTTCTTGTTCTTGTTCTTCAATGGCTTCAGTTGAAACCATCTTCTCATACACTTCAACGAGCTCTTTATCCTCCATTAGTCTTGAATCATCTTCATGTGCTTCCTCTCCATCTTCTTCCTCTTCTTCACCGTTGAGACCAGGTGATTCCCAGAAACGATTAGCAAGAGCTGAGGGGAATTTTGAAATCGAAAATTCTGAATTTTTGTTTTTTATTTTATTTTTTCAAAATACTCACGAAAACGACGTCGTTTTTGTGAGTTTTATTCTCAGCCGTTCGATCAAGTACTTTAGGAGATCACCCTAGGGTATTAAACTCTAGAGGATCTGCTCGCCCCAAACCAGCCCAAAGGGACATTATATCGTACGTATGCACCTTTAATTTGATTTGATAGATCTAGATTTCCAAACTTATTCTAACACATTACCTAACAACTCCAATGAGAATAAAAGCTAGCAAATACAAACAACTAGTAATTTTTATTTCAAAAATGATAAGGTTCCAAAAAAATTACCAAAATTTCTATTCAATAATCACTTACACCCATATGATATGAGTATGGTGTAAAATTTTTGATACTAGTAATTGTTTTGGTCCTAATAATGCATCTGGCTCAAGTCCACTTTCTTATTTCATTTTCTCACTTCAAAAAAATCCACATAAAAAATAAGATGAAAATTGAATTATGTGTAATCATTTTCTTCCTCAATGCACAAGCTTTTTTTTTTTTTTTTATCAGTAAAAAAAAATTTTATTGATAAAGAACCAAATAAATGAAAAAACTTATATCAATAAAACAAAACAGTGCAATGAGCATCATAACTAAACTCTACAATCTCAACTAAGTTGACACTCGAGAACTAGCACAATCATATTCTAGCATCAACCGCACAAGCTTTGAGATCATCAATCAAAGCAGTCAGATCACAGTAAGAACAGCCACCTTCTTCGATGGCCCGCTTAGCCTTAATACCAATCTCCTCCGCACGCCTCCTCATCTCCACAGCCTCCGGTGAACCACCCATGAGAACAGTTATAGCCTTGGTCAACTCATCCTTTCCCACCAAAGGGCTCTTGATTTCTATCCCAGAATTCCACACCCTCGGCCCAATTTCGACTCCAATCTTGAGTACCTGAGTCAATAGCTTCGAATTGTAGGAATGTTCGGCGAACAAAGGCGAGGAGATCAATGGCAAACAGGCGGTGAATCCTTCGATGAGAGAATTCCAACCGTTGTGGCTCAGGAATCCTCCCACAGCTTGATGATCCAATATCTGCACCTGTGGTGCCCACCCCATTATTATCAGACCCCTGTTATCTTTCAACATTCTTTCTTCATATCCTTCAGGTAACCAACTTTCTTTTTGATTTTCCTCACTTTTCTCTTTCCTTCTCACCACCCAAACAAAAGGGTGCCCAGAAGCTTCGAAAGCTAACGCCATCTGGGTGAGTTGAGCGTCGGAGAAGTGTGCCATGCTACCGAAACAAACGTAGAGGACTGAGTTGGGCTTTTGAGTGTCGAGCCAACTCAAACAACTGTGTTTCTCTTCAGTACTGGAGTTGTTTTCTTTGCCAACATTGTTTCTGTCGGCAAAGAGAGAAAGAGGGCCCAAGTTCCAACATTTTCTCCCGGACACCTTCTTGAAGTGATCCGAATAAGCAGGCTCGATATCATGGCAAGTGTTGAGAGAATGATACCGTAGCTGCGACTCTCTGTTTGTTTGATTAAGTTAATCAAAACTCCGTACATGGTTTTGGCCTTGACATGGTCCTGTAATTCAGACCTCGCCATGCGAATCTCATCGGGAAGACCCGGAATCAAGAAATCCTCCGAGTCAGACTGTATCTCCTGGTGAGGAGCATAAAGTCTCAAGCTATGCGAAACGGAGTGAAAGAAATTATTGGAAGGGTAGAAGATGACCCTGGGAACTTGAAGCTCGTCAGCGAGGTCGACACTCCAAGGAAAGAACATGTCGGAGATGATGCAGTCAGGCCGACTATCGTGAATGAACTTTTCGTACGGTTTCTGTAGCAATGCGACAGCGTTGTAGAGTTTTTCCAAAAGTTCTCGGGTAATACACTGGCCGAAGTTTTCGATACCTTCAGGAAGGCCGACTTGGGCCGAGGGTAATTTGATAATGTGAATCGAGATATTGCGGCCCAAGGTGGCGTCGTGGTTGACGGAGTCTCGGAAGAGAATGGCATTGTTTGGGGTGGTGACGATGGTGACGGTGACGCCGCGGCCAGCGAATAGCCGGGCAACGTCAACAATTGGGATGATATGGCTTGGAGCGAAATGTGGGAGGAATATGGCATTGAGCTTACGATCTTCCATTGCCACTGAGCTTAGAAATATGCACCAACGATCTTCTAATCTTCTAGAGTGTTTTTTTTTTTTTAATTTTTTAAAGTGGTGTATTGTGTGGTTGAGATTCAATGTTAAAAAATTAATGTGACTTGTCATTAAGGGCTAGTTTGGGATGCACTATATAATCTATCGTTTTATCTTTTTATCTTTTTTCCATCACATCACCTCTTTACTTTTCTGCACATTTTTTCGTAAAAATACAAATAGTGCAGGATACCCCAAACTAACCCTAAATCTCAACCACACAATGCACCACTCTAAAAAATTTAAAAAAAAAAAAAACTCTAAAGAATCCTTACTCAAAAATATGTACGACAAAAGTCTTTTAAAGAATTTGCCGAATAATGCAACTTAGTTGTAGGGGTGACAGATAATGATAGGCGTCTGAGGTTTAAGTAGAAAGTAACTCAATCTAGATCACCAATACCACACGAGCAAGGATCTTTTAGAGTTTTTTTTTTTGAAATTTTCTAGGGTAGTATATTATATGGTTGAGATTTAATGATAAGTCACATCAATTTTTTAACATTAAATTTCAATCACACAACACATCATTTTAAGAAATTTTAGAAAAAAAAAACTCTACAAGATACTTGGTGATACCAAACATACTTATTGGACATGCTCAAGATTATTGACCCCACGTGTATTGTGCCACGCCATCCGCATTGGGTTCAAAAAGATATTTATTTTATAAAGGAGATTAAGGCTGATTTGGCAACTTATAAAAAAAAGTTAAAAAGTTATAATAAAAAAAAATTAAAAAGTTATTATTATTCATTAAAAAAAATATAAAAAAATTATTTTTATATAAATTGTAAGACAACTCACTCTGACAAAAGGCGTCTTTGCCTGACTTTGGTGAAAATAAATTACACAGGCGGAGGCAAACTTAAGGATTGTGTTGTTCGGCCCGTGGGGGCCATCACGGGTCCCGTTTTGATAATCTAAACCGTTGAATGTGTAGAACTCGTTGAGTACTATATACCTATAAAAAATCACATTGGTCGGATATCGCTAACTATATGATCAAATCAGTTTTGTATAAAAAAAATGGATATTGTTATAGTTAACCGTTAAAAAAAAACTTATCCGATCAAATAGCTATCGATATTCGATCAATATGATTTTTTATAAATATATAGTACTCAACGAGTTCTCCACATTGACGGTTCCGATTAGCAATGTTAGGTTTTTATTTTGGCAACCCCGTTTTGACAAAACTCCTTTGAGTTGTAATTTTATTCGCATTTTTTGTTTCAGTAAGGCTATGAGTTTATTAGATGCGAATCCAAACCCAAATCGAGCTTTTGCAGAGAAGTTTGTGATGTCAATGCTTTCAAGATTGCCACTTCGCTGATTATTACGGGGGTCGAGCTGCCCGGTCAGCTCGCGGTCGAAGCAAAATGCAAAATTGCATTCAAAATTGCATGACAGCCATTGCTCGCTCGAGCTAAGGAGTGCTCGCTCGAGCCAAGGAATGCTCGCTCGAGCGAAGGATTGCGTCCATACAAAAACCTGAAAGCAGTGATTGGTCGCTCGAGCCAAGGATCCGTCGCTCGAGCGAAGGCACTAGTAGAAATCACGAAATTTACTCTCCTCGCTCGAGCCAGGAAATCCTCGCTCGAGCGAGCCTCAGAATCCGGATTTTTTCAAAGAGTTGGTTTTCTTCTGAAACAGGATTTCTTTTGGTGTTCTACAAGAAGTTGGATTTCTTCCTTGTGAAGTTTTGGATCACTTTTGGACTTCTACAAGGAGTTGGATTTCTTCCAAGACAAGCATTATTTTGGTTCTTTATAAGTAGTTGGTTTTCTCCCAAAACTAGATGACTCATTAATTATTCCTCCAGATCTTCTTTTTGGTTCTTAAAGGTTTATATCTGGGGATATTTTATTTTTCTTTGATGTCTTATTGAGTATTCAACTCATGATCTGAAAAGGCTACATCAAAGGTTTTGTTTGTTACACAAAAGAGAGAGTTGTTCTTCAGTTGTGGATTCTGAAGAATTCGAGCCTGAAGCTTCAGTTGTGAATTCTGGAGTGGCTCATCAAAGTTGTTCTTCAGTTGTGGATTCTGAAGAATTCGGTCTGAAGCTTCGGTGGTGGAATCCGGAGTGGCTCATCAGAAAGACAATTCCGTGGTGAAGATGGGGTTGGAAGAGGCACATAGAGGTTGGTTCAATTAGGCGTTGTGGATTCGCTAGATAATTGAGAGTGATACCTGTGTAATTCCTTTATATCTTCTTAGTGGATTGTTCTGGTGGCTGTGGCCCGTGGTTTTTTGATCACAATTGGAAAGTGTCCAATTGTGGTTTTTCCACGTAAAATCTTTGTGTCTCTTTCTCTTGATTGTTTGATTGGGATTTTTATATTCTACTTAAAATTGATACATAATCACAAATCAACATCTAGGAGGTTTCTAGATTTTTCAAGCAAAACGGGACTCATGGTGGGCCCCATGGACCGAACAACACTGTCCAATTTATGCCCAAAAAAGAGAGAATCATCTCCTACCCTACACTCCCCCACGCTGCCCCTTACGCCTTCCGACCGTATGACCTATTCCATCACTAACTTCTCCTACACACTTATTTATACAATTTTTTAATACATATTTTTTCATAAAAAGTCAAAAAATTAACCCAAATATCTATATTTTTTTTCTCAACTTTTTAGTCCAAAAAGACAAAAAGTGCACTTATTTAAGACACCTCAAACAACCCCTTAGTCTTTTCTTTTTTTTTAACAAAAACAACCCCTTAGTCTGTTAGGGAAATTATATGGTACATATGCACCTTTAATTATAATTTTTAAATTAATGGTTATTATTTATTGTATTGTTAATTATGACACATTATATTATTAATTAGGATAAAATATTGACACATAGTTATTATTTATTGTATTGTTAATTATGACATGCCTAGAAAACTAAATGATAAATGTTTTCTGTGGTTATGGTTTATCTACTTCACTATTGAAATTTATAGTTAATTGGGTACCTCAATGAAAATAAAAAGATAACTATTTTTATATGAATAAAAAAAATAGAGATGAAAAAATATACAAAAATAAATATATAATTATTTAGTTTTGAACTACAAAATGAAAATTCAAATAAAAGGTAACAAATATTTAAATAAAAAACATTAAGATTGAAATATAAATATCGCAAAAAGATGATGATTTTTTTAGCGATTTATATTTATCTTTTGTTAGTTTGTTATACAATTCCCATATATTTGAGTTTAATTTTTTTAAAATTTATCTTCAAGTTGAACTTAATGTTTTATCTTTTAAAATCATCATTTAATTATTCATATAAATTTTAAATATGATAGAATTCCATATATATCTTTTTTCTAAGCATAATCTTTTCAATATAAAAACAAATTCCTGCAAAAGGAACTATGAACAGAAGATTGGGAGAGGAAAGCAATCAACATTGAGCCATTTCTAATCCTTTTTCGATGTCTAAAAATCTTAAAAAATTGCTTTACATTTGAAATATATATTTGCATGAGTTTTTGCATTTGTGAGAAAGTAAGTTTATGTAAATGAATATTATTATTTTATTTTTAAAATTTTTTATTACAATTTGTATTTTTTCTTATTTCTTTCTTTTTGCTAATAATGTGCCATTTAATTGAGATTTTATTCTTCTTTTTTTTTAAAGTGCTACTATTATTAATATATAACTCTCTCACTTATTGACTATTTGTGTTTAATTTTTTTTGGTGCAGATGTTAGATTGAAAATGAAGAACACATCAAAAATTATTACATGTGGATTTATACTTTAAATGTATTCATCAGTTGATATTTATTGTTGATTATCCCGTTCAAATAACTCATGATTAAATTTGTAAGGCCCCGGTGTCCCACATCGGGAATGGAGGGGGAGTTCCTGGGCTATAAAAGTAAAAACCTAGACCCTTATATAGCATCGAGGCCTTTTCCCAAGTGGTGAAATCCTTATTAGAACTCCCCAGTTAAGCGTGCTTAGGCTGCAGTAGTTCTAGGATAGATGACCCACTGGGAAGAACAAATCCGTGCGAGCATGGCCCAAAGCGGACAATATCGATGACGTGTAAAGGGTCGGGACGTTACAAATGGTATCAGAGACGACTCTCCGAAGTACCGAGTGTGGGCCCCTGGCGTCTCTCGGTGCATGTGGGCGAGCTTGCGAGCTGGCAAGCTACTACACGGGGACGTGCAGCCTTATGGGGGGTGGATTGTAAGGCCCCGGTGTCCCACATCGGGAATGGAGGGGGAGTTCCTAGGCTATAAAAGTAAAAACCTAGACCCTTATATAGCATCGAGACTTTTTCCCAAGTGGTGAAATCCTTATTAGAACTCCCCAGTTAAGTGTGCTTAAGCTGGAGTAGTTCTAGGATGGGTGACCCACTGGGAAGAACAAATCCGTGCGGGCGTGACCCAAAGCGGACAATATCGATGACGTGTAAAGGGTCGGAGTGTTACAAAATTTATTTTTAGGAACTCATTTCCTTTGAGAACTAAACCACAAATTTCTTTTGAGCAAATGGAAGAGATCTCATGTTAAAAATGTTTTTTTTTTTTTTTTTGAATAATTTAAATATGAGACATTTACATACAAGTCCCATTTTGTGAACTTATACTCCATTAAGACCTAAATAAAATTATTTGCTCCTTCAAGTCCCATTAATTTTTAATAGCCCAATTTATCATTCCAAGACCTTCTCACGCCGCCTCTGTCCCCTCCATCTGCTGCCTCAGGTTCTGAAGTAGCAGCAACGTCGTGTATCATACATCTTCGATTTGTCATTGCTGCCAAACCCCCGAGGATCTCAAAATCCGATCTAACGTCGTGTGTGTTGCAACATCGTCTTTGTTGGCATCATCTTCCACACCGATCTGACAATATTGTGGACTCTTCTTCATTTCACTGCTTACTCCATTCAATACATATATACATGTGTATATACATATAAATCTATTTGTTTTGTGTATATACACACAAACATATGTATGTATATATATCTGCATGTTAATTTATCTATTCTATTATAGCATCAGTGAACTTGGATTTTGAATGTTCTCATGGTTTTGAAATTGTTCTTCTGAATTCTAATTTGAAATTGAAAACATTCTTGGTTTATAATATTCTCAATTTTAATCATGAAAAAAAAAATTGAGAAATTTCTCAAAATTGATAATTATAAATTTCTTAGTTTTGATAATATTCTTAGTTTATACTAGAAAAAATTGAGAAATTTCTTAGTTTTGATAATTATAAATTGAAAACATTCTCAGTTTTGGGATTAAAGGGCAAAACGTTTTTTTACCTATAAATGGGACTTAATGGTTCAAAAACTTTTTGACAGGACCTAAGCTACCACCAAATATGTAGATAGGACTTTTTGATAATTAATCCTTTAAATATTTATATTCTTTCTGTTTGTCAATTCAAATTTAATGTATTTCCAAACCTTTTTTTTATATCTTTTATTTTTATAATCATTCCAAACCTATTTATGTTTAATGAATCAATATAACGAAAAAACAAATAGCATGTAAAAAAAATTTAACCACTAATTGAATATAATGGGAATTAAAATTAACTTTATTTTAATTCATTATATTATATGGGATGATTAATGTAATATCTTTTATTGATTAAACAAAACGGCACTCGATCCATAAATCTAAAATTGAATTTTGTGTGGCCAGAGGTCCAGGCACAAAAATAATTTGGCCATAAGGACAAACTAGATAAAATACCACACTACCCATTATATATATATACTTTTTGTTGAAAACCAAATCAAACATTTGTTCTCTCTCTCTCTCTCTCTCTCTCTCTCTCTCTCTCTTTTCTCCACCAATTGACCTGTCTAGGTCCTTGCTTCATCGTTGTCGTGTGACCACAACTTTTGTCGCCGTCCATATCAGCGTCGTTGGTCTCAAAGTTCACATCGCTCCATTCGACCTATCACCATGGATTTGTGTCCACTCTCAGAGTTTAGGTGCCTTCAACATTCAATCGGTACCTCTCAAAGTATTGTAGATCCAAAACCCTAGAGTTTGAAGGTACTCTTGTTTCAAAACTTTGCTGGCGATGGACAGTTCCTCTGCATTGATCCAACCGTCGTTGCCCTAGTAGGGACCATTTTCTCCGATGACACCACCATGCCACCGCCAACACAGATCGAAGATTGTTGGCCATACATATCTCAAATCAGAGCATGAAGTATGGTTTTCCTAGTGCGAAAATCTCAGATCTAGGATTTGAAACTCAAGGACGCGTACACACACACACACGTACGCATACGCGCACACATACACATACATATATATACATCTACTATATAACCGGTGCTATACATGGGATAAAATAATATATTATTTTTTCAATAAGATGCATATTATTTACATTCAATCTTTTTTTCATTTGACTGTTGATAAGTAAAGAATTAAATATAAATTTATGAGTTATATATTAATGTAACGCCTCAAAATAAACACAATATACTCATCTCATAACAACCAATAAATAGCAACATAAATGAATTGATAAGCTTTCATTAATCAGAATTTGATATACAAAAGGTGACACATGTGATATACATTTTTAAACAGTACATCATGAATCTATAACATGTGTTACAAGATTATGAAAATAAATGAAAGCTAAACAAATAATTATATGCCCTAAAGGCTTACATCTTTCTAAGTCATTGCTTGAGTACATAAAAAGTGAATCTTAAGCTCAATACAGATAAAGCCCTAGGCTTGTACAAAATTAAATACAAAATAACAACACAGAGCTTTCAGCTCCACAGTCCTCCAAAGCTAAGTCCTTAGTGGATGCATATTACCAACATCTAAAAGTGATTTTTTCCACATAAGGTGAGCCAAAGCACAGTAGAAACACTACAACACAATGTATAAATATTAACAAAGTCATAAGGTTTTATGTATATGAAACACCAGTACCAAAACATTTATATCATTTTTCAAAAACCATGCTATGCTAGGTTTATATCACAATTCTCAAAAAAACCTTCCTCTTTACAATAGAAAGAAAGGGAGAAATCTCAAACTAGTATAACCTTTCATGAATATTTCGTCCGTAGGAAATCGTCAAACGGCACTCATGTAAATGTAGCCTATACAAGCGCTAATATTGCTATTTTACGAATATTTTGTCTGCAGGAATCGACACCCATTTTGGGACTTTGACATTGGACACATAGGCCAACTAGATTTGGTGATACACGCCTCGTTCCCACGTTCACTCCTTTTTCCTCAAAATCATATACATTTTCAATGTATTAAATAAGCAACAATGTTTAATGCATAAGGATGAGAAATTAGTTTTAATTCACTTAATTCTCATGCAATTTCTACAACACTCATAGTTATCCTCCACCGATAGCCCAAAACAATATCTTTAAACAGATAAATAAATTTCATTAAAGATATATTTTTTCAAAATCTCAAGGTGGGAATGATAATACATATCCAACTTCGTCATCATCATCAACATTACTTCAATTTCATAATTCTCAACATCAATTCCATTTTCTCTTTACAATCTCAAACATTCACATTTTTGGGCAAAATCCCTTTTTCTTCGAAAATCAATTTCAATGTAGCAAATACCTCATTTCAACATATATCAACTCCAATTTCATACCCACAAGCTTTTCCAAGAAACCATTTGAAAATGCTTCATTTTAATTTTGATTTCAAACCCTAGGTTTTACAACAAAAAAAAACCCCAAACCGCTATAAACTTTTAAAATGGCAAATAACTAAGGTAAAACTCATACAAGATTGTGAAGAATCCCTACCTCGAAGCTAGAAGACGAGAGAAAGAATGAATAGACTCCAACCACGCCGAAATCCAACTTTGTTCGGATAAAAAAGAAACTCTAAATGAGCTCTACCTTTTTAACAAAAGCACACGGAAACAAGGATCGACGAACCTAGATGGATTCAAGTGAACTAGGTGAGTTTTAGAAAGAGAGAGAGATGAAAAAGTGATGTAAAAAGTAACTTTTACGAACTGATATACGCACAGTTCGCTTGAGCGCAGGAAACGTCGTTCGAGTGACCAGACACAATAAGTTGTTCTACTTGAGCGCAAGAATCTTCGCTCGAGTATAGAATACAATCTCCCAGAAGTTTTATAGATAGAAGACCATCGCTCGAGCGGAGAATAAAACTCTCAATAGTTTTGCAAACAGAGGTCATTGCTCAAGCGTAAAAAGCTTATCTCGAGCGAAGAATACAAACTCCCAATATTTTTGCAAACCTGCAAAAGTACTGGAGTTTCACAAGGACTGCTTTAGTGCAAGAAATGGCGCTCAAGCAAAGGAACACAAATCTGGGCAACAAAGGTTTGAAAAACAAGCTATCGACCTGTTCCAAACGCAACCAACACAACCCAAAAGCCAAACTCAAAGAGATGCAATTGGAGACAAGACATAGATATCTATATATAACAATGAAACCCAGATCCAAAACATCAAATGGGTCGAGTCCAAACCAGGATCGCTATAATCTCCCCCTCTTAAGGAATTTCGTCCCCAAAATTTTATATCAAATGTTAAAACCACTTTTAAACAAATTAAAATAGTGATAGCAATTCAATTTCATCACCATGACCCATCTACCGGTCATCCATTCTCATTAAGAAGATAAACAAGTTCTCAATACTAAATATACAATTCACATTTGCAAAACATATACAATGTTTACATTATATTAGCACAACAAAACTCTCAAAATATGTTCAAGTACCAACAAATAGGTCCAGATACTTCTCATAGACTTCTAACTTATGTTCCCAAGTTGCTTCCTCGACCCCGTGGTGTTTCCATAACACGTTCACCAAAGGAATTGTCTTCCCATGCAAGACTTGGTCTCGAGTATCCAAGACTCTCATCGACCTCTCCTCATAAGAGGCATCCTCGTCTACCTCTAACTCAGTCCAATCGAACACGTGTGATGGATTTGGCTCATACTTTTGGAGCATACAGATATGAAACATGTCATGAATCCCAAAGAGCTATGGCGACAAGGCCAAACGATAGGCTACCTCCCCCATCCATTCTAAGATCTCAAAAGGCCCAATAAATCTATGAGATAACTTCTCACTCTTCCCAAACCTCATCAAATCCCATCTAGGTGATATCTTCAAGAAGATGTGATCTCCCACTTCCAAGGATAGCGGTCTCCTCCTACAATCAGCATAGCTCTTCTGACGACTCTAAGCCGTGACTAACCTCTAACGGATAAGTGCAACTTTCTTTATCGTTTCCCGAACTAACTCTAGACTCAACATAGGTGCATCACCCACTCGGCCTAACCCACAGAAAATCCACACGGTTGGCTATACAAGGCCTTAAACGGTGCCATGCAAATACTTGATAAGAAATTGTTGTTATAGGCAAACTCGACTATAGGCAAGTGCCTCTCCCACGATCCCTTAAAGTCAAGGACACAATCTCGAAGCATATCCTCAAGGATCTAAATAGTTCACTCTGACTGCCCGTCAGTCTAAGGAAGATAAGCGGTACTAAAAGTCAACCTAGTGCCCAAGGCATTCTATAGACTCTGCCACAATCGAGCCGTAAAACACGGATCTCTATCCGAAACAATAGTCACCGGGACCCCATGTAATCGAACTATGTCCCTAATGTAAAGGTCGACTAGATAATTTACTGAGTCACTCGTGTGCATAGGTACAAAGTGTGCTGACTTGGTCAATCAATCAGCTACCAACCAAATGGCGTCATTATCCCATTGAGTCCTGGGAAGACCTACAACAAAATCCATAGTGACATGCTCCCACTTCCACTCGGCTATTGGAAAGGGTTGCAACAAACTCGCTGGCCTCTGATGCTCGGTCTTCACTTGTTTACAAGTAAGGCACCTCGATACAAACATGGCCACATCCTTCTTCATACTTTTCCACCAAAATTGACGACTAAGCTCGTGATACATCTTTGTGCCTCCCGAGTGCACTGCAAGTCATGAATGATGAAACTCTCAGAGTACCTCCTCTTAAGGAGACTCTGGCACGAAAAGAATGTCAAGGTATCTAACACTCGATTTAGAATATATGTTCAAGCCTTTCTCTACCTTCCCACAAGAGATCTTCTCCCGGAGGGTTTCTACCTCAAAATCACCCCACTGCACTTCAATCACTCGGCCCATAAGTGTAGGTTGTGCAACTACCGAGAACAAGGCTACAGACTCAACGGACTCACCAAGATGCAAGTCAAACTCACCAATAGCACCCAACATCTCCCATTCTCAAATGCCAATAATAGCTACACTGCTAATGGATTTCCTAGTTAAGGCATCGGCTATAATATTGGCCTTTCCCGGATGATAATGCAACTGAAAGTCATAATCTTCTATAAACTCCATCTACCTCATCTGCCCCAAATTCAAGTCTTTCTGTGTAAACAGATATTTCAGACTCTTGTGATCAGAGAATACTTCAAACTTTTCACCATACAAATAATGCCTCCAAATTTCAAGGCAAGAATCACTGCTGCTAACTCTAGGTCATGAGTAGGGTAGTTCCTCTCATATGTTTTCAATTGTCATGAGCTATGCTACTACTTTCTTCTCTTGCATCAATACACAACCCAAAGCTTCCCGTGAAGGATCACAATACACTAAATAGCCCAAACCCCTGTCCAAAATAATCAATACTGGAGTAGTAGTAAGTCTAACCTTAAGCTCTTGAAATGATTTCTCATAAGTCTCACTCCATACAAACTTAATTCCCTTCCTCGTCAATCTAGCCAATGGTGAAGCTAATCTAGAGAAATCTTTCACAAACCAACGGTAAGACCTGGCCAACCCCAAGAAACTGCGGATATCAAAGTCACTCTTAGATGGTTCCCAATCTTGTACGACTTCTATCCTGGATGAATCTACAGTCACTTCTTCCCCAGATGCCACGTGCCCTAAGAACTTAACTTCTTTCAACCAAAATTCACACTTCCCGAACTTAGCATACAATTTGTGGGCTCTAAGCAACTCAAGCATCCCTCGCAAGTGTTCCTCGTGCTCCTCGTGCTCCTCCTCAGATGGTGAGTAAATTAAAATGTCATCCACAAAGACGACTACAAAGCGATCTAAAAACTCATGAAAGATTCGGTTGATCAAATCCATAAACATGTCTAGTGCATTGGTTAACCCAAAAGGCATCACTAGGAACTCATAATGGCCATATCGTGTACGAAATGCCATCTTCTAGATATCTTCCTCCCTTACCCTCAATTGGTAATTACCCGATCTCAAGTCTATCTTAGAGAAACAATAGGACCCCTTCAACTGGTCAAAAACATCATCTATGCACGGCATTGGGTATTTGTTCTTAACAGTTACCCAATTTAACTTTTGGTAATCAATACAAAGTCGCAAGGCACTATCCTTTTTCTTGGCAAAGAGAGCCGGTGCTTCCCAAGGTGAAGCACTAGGGTGGATAAAACCCTTATCTAACAATTCCTAGAGTTGAATCTTCAACTCACTCAACTCGGTGGGTGCAAATCTATATGGTGCCATAGAGATCGGTGTCTTGCCAGGCACTAACTCAATAGAGAACTCAATCTCACAATAAGGTAGTAAACCGGTAAGATCCTCAGGAAAAACATCCGAATATTCACAAACTACCTTTGGCAAACCTCGTCACACTCACTACCCAAGAAGTCTGCAAGAAGATAACTAAGCTCACTCTGACCATGTGGATCATATAGCGGTGATAAAACTCTATCGGCTCTGTCCCCCATGAAATAAAAACAATTACCACTCAAGGTACCTAAAACCAATGTTTTCAAACCCGGACCGGACCGGCCGGTCGGACCGGTTGAACCGGGAACCGGGCCTTGTTCAGGTCCGGTCAATCCCCTAAACCCGGAGTGAGAGCAAAACCGGTGACAACCGGTGACCCAGTGGTCGAACCGAAAAAACCGGTGACCCAGACCGGGTCGAGAGGGTCGGACCGGTTTGTTTTTTCTGATTTTTTTTTTATTTTCTTTCTTTTTTATATATTTATATATATATATATAAATATATTTCAAAATTTTGACTAAAAATGCTTATTTCAAGAGTCTCCTCTCATAAGGAAGAGTCTCATTGAAAGCTTGAGAAGATTATGAAAGTCTATTTCTATTTATAGGAAAAAAAATTTCAAAGAGAATCTACAAAATTCTATGTGGGATTCAATCAAATTATTTGAAACATATTGATTGAAGGAAGGGTTGAAAATTTTATTTCCCTCCAAAATTAAATCTAGCATTCAATCAATTTGTTTGGAAGGAGTGTTTAAAAAATTTAATTTCTTTAAAATAAGTGACTTTTTTTTTTTTTTTTATCAATTATGACTTTATTAAATATTATTAATAAATTTTATGCAACAATTTTTATTTTTATTTGATTATTTATATATATTTTTATTTATTTATAATTTATAGTTATATTTTTTAATTATATAATATTAATTATGACGTCACAGTTTGACCGCTTTGACCCGACGGTTGAACCGGTGACCCGTCCACCCGGTCCTTTTTCCGGTTCGCTCACCGGTCCGGTTTTGAAAACATTGCATAAAACAACCCTCTGACGGTAACAATCTATAACAACCAGATACGATGATAACCAGTCTATACCCAATATAACGTCAAAACCCGACATGTTAATCAACACAAATGCAAAAGGAAGTCGGTGATCGACAACCTCTATGTCACAACCCCAACACCCCTGTTCCAAGACAATCTCACCACTAATAGGTGACTCTACACTGAGTGGAGATACTAATTGAGCCAATTCTAACTCCAATGCCGATGCAAATGTAGACAAAATAAAAGAATGGAATGCACCCATATCAATCAATACATTAGCAATAGAATTGCATAACAAGAAAGTACCTCTCACTACCAAAGGCGCTGGTACTAGGTCTAGCGCGATAATAACATGCACACGCCCTATAGGTCTCTGCTCCACATGCTCACCCCTCGGAGCATACGTCTGATGCACTGACTAAGCCGAAAAGGCTCCCTGATTGGCCCTCGAGGCCTAAACTGACTGTGTAGACTAGTGGCTCTGTGTCTGTCTCAAACCAGATGCACCAGGTGTGCCACCCAACTGAGAACAAAACCTCTTCAAGTGCCCTGCCTGCCCACACTAATAACAAGTGAGCTGTTTCCCTCTCCGCTAACTCTGGCTCTGAGAACGAGCCGCAGATGAAACTGAACGTTGCCCTCCTCCCCTTTACGAGTAAGCGGGAGACTTGTGGCCTAACTGGCCACACTTAAAGCAAGTGAAATCTCTCTAACCACTTCTCCCAGAACCTGAACTTGGTACTTGAAAAGTGGACCTCGACTGTGCTCTTTGGGACTACTGTGGTGTAGAAACCCTTTGCCTTTTACTGTCTCCCTAAACATCCTGACTCCTCCTGGAGCCCCTTATCCGCTCTTCCTCCATTTGCATCACGGTCTCAAGATAAACAGCTGACTTTACGAGTCACCCATAATCTCTAACCATTGAAGCGGCTACGTTGAAAAGAAGCCCAGTCATCAACCTTTTTCTTGAACTCCACACAACGACGCTCCTTATCGCCACTAACTCTGGTGCAAACCTAGAGAGACTAGCAAAGGTTGACTCAAACTCGGCTACATGCGTGTTGAGCTGCTTGAGCTTTAAGAATTGCTCCCTCAACTTCTCCTTAACCATGGAAGGTGAGAACTTGTCTTGGAAGGCATTGACAAAGGCCTCCCAAGTCACCCCAATGCGCCCACGCGCATACTTCCACCACTGACCTGCATCTCCCTTCAGCTGGAAGGATGCTAAGGTCACTCTCAGCCCGTCGTCCTCGATGCCAACCATCTCGAATGTCTTCACTATCTATTCTAGCCACTCATCCGCCTTCAGTGGCTCCTTAAGGTCATCCAAAAACTCGTCCGAGTTAGACTGGAAGAACTCCCTATTTAAGAACAACAGCCATGCCTCAGCTAGTTGGACCTAAACTTGACTTTCAGCCTTGAGAATGTCTATGGATTCCCGCAAAACCCTGGCCATTTTTACGGGCCAAAGCACCCATGGCCTGTTGACTAATTGGTTTGGCCATATTGGCCTGACTAACCTCTTCTTCTTGTGCTGAAATCTCATCCGGTAAAGACACCTCATGCCTTCTAGGCCTGCCACGCCTACCACCACCACGTCTACGTCGACATCCTAACATTCTCATGAAGGTAATAAAAGAGATCAGCACATTTACAAATGTACCAAAGCCAGCTCACTCGTGTCCTAATATGGTAGACAATAGTAATTCACTCCACATAAGCACATACTCACATAAACACATACGAATTTCCTTCCGAGATAATGACCGTCCCGCGGCGTTACCAAAGTTCCAATTAAAAACAGCAATGATCAGGTGCTCTTTTAATAGGACTTCTAGAAACCCGTAGACCCAATTAATATCCTAGAAATCAAATCCCATACTGATATAATCACATAAGCATGTTATCATATAGTGTACCATACATATAAATGTCTCTATCAAGCGAGACAAACCCATTGTGGTAATATCCACTTTTCACGTACCCAAAGTATTCAAACCCGATTACTCTGATACCAAGTTATAACGCCCCGAAATAAACACAATATACCCATCTCATAACAACCAATAAATAGCAACATAAATGAATTGATAAGCTTTCACTAATCAGAGTTTGATATACAAAAGGTAACACATGCGATATATATTCATAAACAGTACATCCTGAATCTCCAACATGTGTTACAAGATTGTGAAAAGAAATGAAAGCTAAACAGATAATTATATGCCCTAAAGGTTTAAATCTTTCCAAGTCATTGCTTGGGTATATCAAAAGTGAGTCTTAAACTAAATACAAATAAAGCCCTAGGCTTGTACAAAATTAAATACAAAATAACAACACTGAGCCTTCAGCTCCACAGTCCTCCCAAGTTAAGTCCTTGGTGAAGACATATCACCAGTACCAGAAAATGATTTTTCCTACATAGGGTAAGCCACCCAGTAGAAACAATACAACACAATGTATAAATATTAACAAAGCCATAACGTTTTATGCATATGCAATGCCAGTACCAAAACATATATATCCATTTTCAAAAGCCGTGATATACCAAGTTTATATCACAATTCTCAAAAAAACCTTCCCTTTTACAATAGAAAGAAGGGGGAAATCTCAAACCAGTACAACCTTTCACAGATATTTCGTCCACGAGAAACTGTCAAACGGAACCCATGTAAACGTAGCCTATACTTTCCATTTTATAGATATTTCGTTCACAGGTGTCACGACCGAAACCTATCCCTAAAAGTTTGGCCATGACGGGCCTGTACTGAGTCCTCAAAAGCAAAATTTTTCAAAATAAATGCTAATCCATAACGGGCCCTAAAGCAAAAGCAAATAAATAACAGAACATCTAGTGAGCAGTGCTTATATGCTAGGATCATTAAACATCATATTCAGATAGTTCATATACACAGTTTATATATACAAGTACAAATCGTGTTAAGCAACAGGCATCAAAAGACTTAAAAAAATGTGGAAACAATTTCCATTCTACAAAAGGCTACACTTTGGAGGCTTAACAAAACCAATCCATCAAAAGGTTCCTGAAGCTGACCTAGGGCTGGCCGCCAAGCCGATCACCTACATAAAACATACATAAAGACAGAGTGAGCAAGGCTCAATGAGTAATAATAATGTACAGAGGTTCATAAATAAGCATGCGTCTTGAAAAATATTTTATACCATATACATGTCTTATTCACAATCACAATCACATTCCAGAACGGCCTCGGGCCCATATAAGACGAAACGGCATTGGGCCCAACATAATACGAAACAGCCTCAGGCCCAACATACTAACAGAACGGCCTCAGGCCCAACATAATAACAACTGTTCTTAACAACCTCAGGTCCAAACATAGTACATCATAGAGTAGATGGAACATCGACATGTCTCCATCTCCCACGGCCTTAGGGCCATAATTCATAAGCAGTCCATATCAAACATAACGGCCTCGACCCATCATTTATAACAAAAACAGAACGACCTTAGGTCCACATTTCATAGGTTCATTAACATTCGTCAAGCATCGTAATAAGACATTCTATAACATTCACAACGTATTTTTATCATCATCCAATGTCATATATATCTATATATATAACATTCATATCGTTCCAAAATAATAATTAGCCACATCATTCATATCAAAATAAAATAGAGAATGAAATAAGAACAGATCTTTACAATACTATTACTCACAGTGATTCGGCCGAGCAACGGTCCTTTCCGACAAGTGACCTACACATCACACACATAAAGTGATAAGCAATGTGTTCTTTTCTTAACTTCTGGACTTTTATCATTCTTCTGTTTCGTTCACTTTCTATTTATCTTTAAGCATTTTAGAGGGGTCAAATATACACATTAACAGATTCAGAGGGTCAAAAAGGATAACAGAAAATAACAAAAATTTTCTCCAATTCCCGTACGTGCGGAAGTCCCTCACTGCACGCGTGGAGAGGTATGCTGCACATACGGCTGCACGTGCTTTTATTTCAGAATGCCTAACTTGCATCCCCTGTTTTCTGCATGTGCGGCTGTGAGCCCCGCACGTGCAGTCCTGGCCCCTATTTGTGCAGTCTGAAAATCCATCAAAGACAAGCTTTCCAAACTCAATTCTAAGGCTCAATTCAAGAAAATTTACTTCAAAACGTGATATAGGAACATATTAAGCATAAAACACAAGCTCAATGGGATCAAACTTCTTTTAATTTGACATAAGGCACTCTAATTCCAAGATTCTTTAATTTTCTTCATCTTTTCATATATATACATATATACATGAGCTCAAAGCATGCAAAGAGGTAAGATCAAGAAACATTTCTCACAATCCAACTCAAGTCAAACCAAAAATAAGGAAATCAACTCTTAAACCAAACAAATGTAAGGAATCCATGTTAATTTCATGAGAAATATGCCCTCAAACTCAAAAGCCATAAACCCTAACTTATATACATGTAAGAAACTTCATCTTAAGGCTTGATTTCAACCAATTGAAGAAGGATTTAGAGTATTCTAAGTGATTTACACATACCTTGAGCTATTGTCTTAATTTTCCCCTTTGAATCCCTAAATTCCAAGCTCCCTATTGGCCTCTTTTCTTTTTCTCTCTTTTCCATTTTTTCTTCTCTTTTTTTCTTCCCATGAGATGTTTGTGTTTTGTTGAGTCCTAGTCTCATATAAGGCTCAAGTATATATATTTCTTATTAGCTAATATGAGTCTAAAGTGAGCTTAATTAAGAATGTAGCTAAATAAACCCAATTAATTCATTACGAATCAAATTTTTACCAAACTTCATATTATGTCCAAAAAATCATGATAATCATAACTGTAAAGTCAAATTTCGATTATCGTGCTCCTAAGACTTTCAATTTTCAGTCCAAAGGTTGTAATTCCAATAGATTTTCTCATAACTGACAGATACAATTTTGTAAGCATGTAATTCATGCATTTTAAACATGGAATTTTACATCAAGCAAATAATCACACATATAATGAGGGAATTAAAGTATATGGAGCATATGAGAAAGTCAGGTTATTACACTCTTCCCCCCTTTAAGAATTTTGGTCCCTTAAACTTACAATGTAACAAGATCAGAAATCTTGGTCTGATAGCATTATCCAATTCCGTTACAGATGTTCAATTTCAGTTATGCGGAATGCAAAACCAACTCTATATATTTATCCCATAGAATCATGTGTAAAATAAAATAAGGCTGTAGCAGTCAAAATCATATATTCCCAGTAGACAAAGTTTATAATCACAATAGTTTCCTGTCAACCAGTTTTATAGCATCAATTTCCAAGTACAGTAACATGGTAGCAATCATTATCTTAAGTGTATAATGCAGATATTCCCATAACATAGGTCAATTTCTATCATAATCAATATATTCTCAACTTCGATTATACCCAATCAAATAAAAGTTTTACCAAATCAAAGTAAACAAAATTCTTCCCTATCATTTGCTTCCAAGGTAAATTTCGTTCCAACAGTCACAATCAATTCACTTAGGCCAATAGTCCATAGTTTCACATTTATGTATGTTATACAATTTCCATTCGGGATAATTTCCATCCAAAGAGCAAGTCAAAAATTAGATCCAGAGTATACCGGGTTTAGCATCATATATATCCTCCCTTAAAAGCATTTCCTCTTGTTAGCTCACAATTTCTGTCCCTTTTTGTCGTTTCAGTTTTCCTATGTTCAGATAATTCTTCCTGTTCTACTGTAACTATCATTGACCGATTACCATATTGCACCAAAGTCCTAGTTCCAGATGTACATAACATCTTCATAACGTAGTTCAGTCATACCATTCACATGCAATTCAGAATGTGTGAGTCAATATATTTCCACAAATGGCACACAAGTAAATGATTCATTTCAATAAGTTCTCAAATTCATGAAGTTCATCACGCGTTCACAAAGTATTCAAAATATAAAATTCAATTCCTTGTTTCACAAAATCATATCAGCTATTATATCGTTTCAAAGTCATATTTCAAAGTGCTAAACGAGGTCAGTTCAATAGGATAATAAACAAATTCCCAAACAGTTCTTAGTAGTCTATCGAATTTCATCAACTAGTGTGTATGCCGTTCTTTTATTCAATAAATTTCATTCAGAGAAATAAAGCTCAAGGGTACTCCACAATTAAAGTTCAATTATTCTACGTAGCAACTGATATGTCACAGTTTTCCATAGGCAATCATTAAGCAAAAGTAACAATACTCACCATATGATAATGAAGCAATTTCACTTCCATCTATTCAGCAGATTTAATTTGATAATTTGTTCATCCGTAATGCCCAAGAATATTTTAAAAACCTACGTCAATTCTTTCATGTTCAATATAGTCACAAGTCTATTATTAGCCCTCTAGCAATGCTCAACAACAAAAGTTCATTCGCCATCTCATTTCCAAAAGTTCTACATATTGAGTATTCCACAGTACACAGTTCAAGTTCATAGTTCTAATAATCAATAAGTTCTTCATATCTACAAGGTCAAACATTCCCATAGTATAGGTAAGTTGTCACTTAGTAGAGGTTCAAGAGTATGCAATATGTAGGGTTCTATTTCATCAATTCTAATACCATTTCACATTAGTACTATTAGAGCGTAGAACATAGATTCATGATTCGGTCAATATATTAACAATGCATTTCATGCCCAAGGTTATACGAATTTTCCCCAAATCAATTTGTCACACGTAGATTTTGCATATGATTAACAATTGCGTTGGTTCTTGGTACATGAATAGAATTGGTCCTGCTGGCGTTAGGTCTATTATTACTTAGATGAGCTTGTGGCCAAGATTTAGCTACATGTCCTTTCTTCCTACATCTGAAACAAGCTTTAGATAGGCAGCGACAGATGCCCCAATGTTATTTCCCTCACTCTTTACAGTTAGGTGTGACAGCATTGCTTCTCCGACTTATTTTGTCAAACGTTCTTTTTTTTTTTTTTTTTTTTCTAATCATTCTATTCTAACTTCAACAGATTTAGTCCTATCTAGATTTCTTGTTCTCTCCATTTTGCTACATATACAAACATGTATCAGGATATAAACAAATAGAGTTGCACATTTCGTTTACAACACAATAATTCTCATAACTTCTTTGTTCATATTCATATCTCATATTCGCATAAATGATAAGTTCAGAATCATACATGTGGGTACATAACCTTCGTATGCATGCTGAAACGATAATCATACATTTACATGTATTCCACATAGTTCATATTCAATATCAGAATTAGCATAACACAAGTGTACATAACTTTCATTCTCATAGTTTCATTTCAAACATATTCACACAGTCCACATCATTATGTCTTTCCATTGTCCGTTCTCAACGAAACACTAATAAACGTAAGCAAAACTCTTACAGTTCTCACATTGTTCAATTCATGTCAGATTTGTTCCTTGTTCTTTCTAGCACTCATAACCATAAGCCAATAATTCGTTACAATTTTCACAGATTCTAGTTCAGTTCAGATATATTCCTTTCAATTCACATGCATTCATTTCATTTCATTTTTAGATGTATTCAAGAAAGTTAACATAGTCATGTTCATAATAGTTTACGCACTCACACATGCTAATGCAATGTCCCTAAGTCTTTTCTAGGACACCCTATAGCTCATATGGACATGTGTGTGGGTAAATTGACTCGTGCTCTGATACCAACTGCCACGACCCAAACCTGCTCCTAAAAGTTTGGCCATGACCGTCCTGTACTGAGGCCTCAAAAGCAAAAGTTTTCAAAATAAATGCTAATCCATAACGGGACCTAAAGCGGAAGCAAATAAATAACAGAACGTCTATTGAGCAGTGCTTATATGCCAGGATCATTAAACATCATATTCAGATAGTTCATATACACAGTTTATATATGCAAGTACAAATCATGTTAAACAACATGCATCAAAAGACTTAACAAAATGTGGAAACAATTTCCATTCGACAAAAGGCTCCACTTTGGAGGCTTAACAAAACCAGCCTATCAAAAGGTTCCTGAAGTTGACCTAAGGCTGGCCTCCAAGTCAATCACCTACATAAAACATATATAAAGACAGAGTGAGCAAGGCTCAGTGGGTAATAATAATGTACGGAGGTTCATAAATAAGCATGCGTCTTGAAAAATATTTTATACCATATACACGTCTTATTCACAATCACAATCACATTCCAGAATGGCTTCGGGTCTACATAAGACGGAACGGGCTTAGGCCCAACATAATACGGAACAGCCTCAGGCCCAACATACTAACAGAACGGCCACAAGCCCAACATAATAACAGAACGGCCTCAAGCCCAACATACTAACAGAACGACCTCAGGCCTAATATAATAACAGAACAGTCTCAGGCCCAATATAATCACAGAACGGCCTCAGGCCCAATATAATAACAGTTGTTCTAAACAACCTCGGGTCCAAACATAGTATATCATAGAGTAGATGGAACATCGACATGTCTCTATCCCCCATAACCTTAGGGCCATAATTCATAAGCAGTCCATATCAAACATAACGGCCTCAACCCATCACTTATAACAGAAACAGAACGACCTTAGGTCCACATTTCATAGGTTCATTAACATTCGTCAAGCATCCTTTACCATTCGTAATAAGGCATTCTATAACATTCGTAGCGCATTTATATCATCATCCAATGTCATATATATATATCTGTCTATATAACATTCATATCGTTTCAAAATAACAATTAGCCACATCATTCATATCAAAATAAAATAGAGAATGAAATAAGAACAGATCTTTACAATACTATTACTCACAATGATTCGATTGAGCAACGGTCCCTTCCGGCAAGTGACCTACACATCACACACATAAAGTGTAAGCAATGTGTTTTTTTTCTTAAATTTCAGACTTTTATCATTCTTTCGTTTCATTCACTTTCTATTTATCTTTAAGCATTTCAGAGGGGTCAAATATACACATTAACATATTCAGAGGGTCAAAAAGGGTAGTAGAAAACAACATAATTTTTCTCCAATTCCAATACGGTATGTCGCACATGTGGCCCGCATATGCTTTTATTTCAGAATGCCTAACTTGCCTCCCATGTTTTCTGCACGTGTGGCTATGCATTCCACATGTGCGGCCATGAGCCCCGCACGTGCAGTCTGAAAATCCATCAAAGACGAGCTTTCCAAACTCAATTCTAAGACTTAATTCAAGAAAATTTACTTCAAAACATGATATAGGAATATATTAAACATAAAACACAAGCTCAAAGGGATCAAACTTCTTTTAATTTGACATAAGGCACTCTAATTCCAAGATTCTTTAATTTTCTTCATCTTTTCATATATATACATATATACATGAGCTCAAAGCATGCAAAGAGGTAAGATCAAGAAACATTCCTCACAATCCAACCCAAGACAAACAAAAAATAAGGAAATCAACTCTTAAACCAAACAAATGTGAGGAATTCATGTTAATTTCATGAGAAATATGCCCTAACCGCATAAGCCATAAACCCTAACTTATATAAATGTAAAAAACTTCATCTTAAGGCTTGATTTCAACCAATTGAAGAAGGATTTAGAGTATTCTAAGTGATTTCCATATACCTTGAGCTATTGTCTTAATTTTCCCATTTGAATCCCTAAATTCCAAGCTCCTTGTTGACCTCTCTTCTTCTTCTTCTTTTTCTATTCTTCTCTTTTTTCTCTTGTTTCTTCTCTTTTTTTTTTTTTTTTCTTCTCAGGAGATGTTTTGTGTTTTTGTTGAGTCCTAGTCTCATATAAGGCTCAAGTATATATATTTCTTATTAGCTAATATGAGTCTAAAGTGAACTTAATTAAGAATGTAGCTAAATAAACCTAATTAATTCATTACGAATCAAATTTTTACAATACTTCATATTATATCCTAAAAATCATGATAATCATAATTGTAACGTAAAATTCCTGTTATCGCACCCCTAAGGCTTTCAATTTTCAGTCCAGAGGTTGTAATTCCAACAGATTTTCTCATAATCGACAGATACAATTCCATAAGCATGTAATTCATGCACTTTAAATATATAATTTCACATCAAGCACATAATCACACATATAATGAGGGAATTGAAGTATATGGAGCATATGAGAGAGTCAGGTTATTACAGTAGGAATCGGCACCCATGTATACGCGCGTTTTTCAAGGCTTTCACCCTAGACACACAAGCCAACTTGATTTGATGATACACACCTCTTTGCCACGTTTACCCATTTTTCTTAAAATCATATATATTTTCAATATATTAAATAAACAACAATGTTCAATACACAAGGATGAGAAATTAGTTTTAATTCACCTAATTCTCATACAATTTCTACAGCGCTCATAACTATCATCCACCGATAGTCCAAAACAGATATCTCTAAATAGATAAATAAATTTCATTAAAGATATACTTTTTCAAAATCTCAAGATGGGAGTGATAATACATATTCAACTCCGCCATCATCATCAATATTACTTCAATTTCATAATTCTCAACATCAATTTCATTTTCTCTTTACAATCTCAAACACTCACATTTTAGGGAAAAATCCCTTTCTCTTCGAAAATCAATTTCAATGTAGGAAATATCTCATTTCAACATATATCAACGCCAATTTTATATCCACAAGCTTTTCCAAGAAATCATTTGAAAACCCCTCATTTTCATTTTGATTTCAAACCCTAGGTTTTACAAAAAAAACCCCAAACCACCATAATCTTTTAAAATAGCAAATAGCTAAGGTAAAACTCATACAAGATTGTGAAAAATCCCTACCTCGAGGCTAGAAGGCGAGAGAAATAATGAAGAGACTCCAACCACGCCGAAATCCAACTTTGTTCGGATCAAAACGAAACTCCAGATGAGCTCTACCTTTTTAACAAAGGCACACGGAAACAAGGATCGACGGACCTAGATGGATTCAAGTGAACTAGGTGAGTTTTAGAGAGAGAGAGAAAAGTATCCGTGTTTTGAAATGTTTAGAAAGAGAGAGATGAAAAAGTGATGTAAAAAGTGACTTTTACGAACTGATATACGCATAGTTCGCTTGAGGGCTAGAAATGTCGCTCAAGCGACCAAACACAATAAGTTGTTCCACTCGAGCACAACAATCTTTGCTCAAGCGTAGAATACAATTTTCCAAAATTTTTACAGACAGAAGACCGTCGCTCGAGCGAAGAATACAAACTCCCAGTAGTTTTGAAGACAAAGGTCATCGCTCGAACGCAAGAAGCTTCGCTTGTGCTCGAGCGAAGAATACAAACTCCCAGTATTTTTGTAGACCTACAACAATATTGAAATTTCACGAAGACCACTCGAGCGCAAAAAGTGGTGCTCGAGCGAAGGAACAAAAATCTGGACAACAAAAGTTTGAAAAACAACCTACCGACCTCTTCCAAACGCAATCAACACAACCCAAAAGTCAAACTCAAAGAGATGCAAGGGGAGACAAGACATAGATATTTATATATGATAATAAAACCCGGATCCAAAACATCAAATGGGTCGGGTCCAAACCAGAATCACTATAATTAATTACTTCCTCTCCCCACCCAAACAAATTTAGTCGTTAGTCAATGTGTTCTTAATTTTTTTAAATATAATAATAAACAATTGAGTTTATTAATTTTCTCTCCCCCAACTCATACATTCAATATTTTTTCCTTTAAAATATATAAACAATATGCTTAATTTAATAAAATAAAAAAGTACAAATAATTTTATGAAATGTGTTCATTCTATTTAAAAATTAAAAAATATTATTTAAAAGAGCACAATTAAATAAAATTTTAAAATTAATAGTTAAAAACTTTATAAAGAACAAAATTATAGCATAAGAAATTTCTTTTTAAATTTTATTGGTAAGGATTTCTACTATGAAAATTTTAAGTTACAAATATTTAGGATTGGATGGCCTCAACAATAGATTTTTTTTAAAGTTTTGTAGTTTGAGATCTTAAAACTCTAAAAACATCTTCCTTATTCATTTACGGTACTATATATTAAAAGGATTGGATTACATCATTTTACTCTTCTTTTCTTTCTTTTTTTTTAAGTTATAGGCTATTGCATTTTTTTTAGTTTTGTAATTGTTAAATAAGTCATATTGTTTAGTAATTTTGTTAGTTTTCTTAACTTTTTTTTTGTAACTTAAATTTAGGAAGAATTTTTTTTTTCTTTTACTATTTTTCACTTTTAATGAATTTTTTTTTTTTAAAAAGGAAATAAATTGAATGAAAATTTTATTTTTAATTTTAATTTTGTGTAACTTAGACTACCCATTTAAAAAAAACAAAGAAAAAAGAAGAAAAAAGAAGAAGATAAATTTTGAAAACAAATTCACCATGATGAATCAAGTCTGGGAGTAAAAGGAATAAAATTTTGTTTTTGGGTGGGGACTAAATTGTGACAATTTTTAAAATTGGTTAAATTACACTTTGCCCTCCTAAAGTTTCACCCATTTCTCAGTTTGGCTCTTTAAGTTTGATTTTTTCCGCTTTGGCCCTTCATGTTTGTAATCCTTCCCACTTTACTCCTAAGCTAACTTTTATTAAAAAAACTAATAGAATCTGCCACATCACAACATATCAGCTCCATTTGTGATATAAAAAATTCACTAAAAATGCAAAAAATGAAAAATAGAAAACAAAAAAAAAAAGAATTTTTTTTAGTCTTTAGCGAACTTTTTTTTTTCAAATTTATTCATAAACATTATTACATTACAGATGCATCTAGATTAGATGCACCTAAAAAAATAAAAACAAATTTAACTAAAAAAAGTTTACTAAAGAAGAAAAAATATATAAAAATATATTGACTCAAACATATGTACTGCCAATTCTAAAATGAAAAATTTACTATTGTTTTTTTTTTTCGGTCTTTACTGAACTTGTTTTTATAGTTAAATTCATTTTTTATTTTTTTTTATGTCATCTAAGCGAGATGTATCTATAATATAATAATGTCTATGAATAAATTTGAAAAAAAATTCACTAAAGACTAAAAAAAAAAATTTAATTTTTTTGTTTTCTATTTTTCATTTTTTGCATCTTTAGTAAATTTATTACATCACACATAGAGCTAATGTATTGGTGATGTGGCAGATTCTATTAGTTTTTTGGATGGAAGTTAGTCTAGGGGTAAAGTGGAAAGAATTGCAAATATGAAGGGCCAAAGTGGGAATGATTGCAAACATAAAGGGACAAAGTGAAAAGGATTGCAAACATGAAGGACCAAACTGGGAAAAATCAAATTTAAATGACCAAAGTGGGAAATGGGTGAAACTTTAGGAGGGCAAAGTGTAATTTATGCTTTAAAATTTTCACTTTTTAGCTTGTTTTATGAAATAAGTGTTTTTTTTTTTTTTTTTTTGACTTTTTCATATTTGAAAAATGACAAAATGGTTATTTTTTAACTATAAAAAAAATAAAATAAAAAAGTAAAAAAATTACTTTCAAAACCTTAGGCACAAGAGGCCTTAACATACTTGGTAGGCTAATTTTCAAATTTTAAAAAAAGTACTCATAGTTTTATTTAATATATATATATATGCAAAATACCTTGTAGCCCAAAAAGGAGGGGCTCGAATGGCCAAATGACTGGCCAAACATCGACCTAGACGACTGTCACGACCCAAATCTGCCCCTATGGGTTTAGCACTGTAACCGGCCAGTAATCCGAAATTACCGAAGGCCTGCTTAACAGTAAAACAGTAATACAGAGTACAAGGGCTTGGCGGAAGCCAAAACAATAATTAAACAATGTCCAATGAGCTGTGACAGTCTGTATGCAAAAAGACTTTTCATTCGTATGCACATTCATAACGAAACAGTCTATATATATATATGTACAATCATCCAGAACAGGGACCTAATCCCTATTATAACAATACAGTAACAGTGCGATCAGTCTATACAGTATTACAAAACAGATACAGAGACAGACGGGGGAAATTGAAACACCCCTAAGCCATAGCTTGACAGGCTTGGAACCTCGCAGTGAGGCACAATGGTTGGCTTGACAAAAAGGGGAGTCTAACCCACGCTCCTAGCTTCGGTCTGGTGCCTGAACACCTACATAAATATATAAACAGTAAGCTAAAACCCAGTGAATAACATAATGCGTAAAGGGGTTAAGAATGAATGTCCTTTCAGTAATGAAAACAGTTCATTAAATCAGTATTTCAGTCATTCAGTCATAACAGTCATTTGTGGTATACCCATTAGCATAGCAGTACAGTAAACAGTAGGTCTTAAAAGACCAAACAGTCAATGATGGCCATCATAACAGTAAACAGAAGTTCCAAGATAGGAACTGACAGAGATCTCTATAACAGTAGCAGTAACAGTAGTTGCCAAGGATGCCACAATACAGTTCAGAATAGAGGACATACATTCATTCAGTTAAGAGTATCCATTCAGAAACACTGCAGTTTAACCATTCGGAAGATATTCATATTTGATCATATCTTTACACAGTTGTTACTCACAGAGTTCTGGGCTACAGATAAGCTAGAGCGCGTCCTCAGATGCCAACCTTACACAGTTTACAGGATGAACACACACTAAGTTCACATTCGGGAATCAAAGACTTAGTCCCTACTTAGACTCGGCGTGGTTCTACATCAATATCCTCATTAAGATGCCTTAAACTAGGCCTAAGAATGCCTAGGATGAAATGAGGATGCAAAGATTCACTTTAAAAGCATTTTTAGAATTTTCAGAAAACAGGGGTCTCGCTCGAGCGTGAATTTTTACGCTCGAGCGGACATGCAGACAAAGGAGCTCCGCTCGAGCGTGACTTCCGTCGCTCGAGCATACTGTAAGCTACAGTGAAAATACTGCATGCTCAAAATTCACGCTCGACGGGCGCTCGACCCTCGCTCGAGCGTGAGACACAAGTCCTCGCTCGAGCGTGAACTTTCTCGCTCGAGCGAACTGCAAGCTCATGCAAAGTACTGGATACACGCATTTCACGCTCGAGCGTCACTTTCTTCGCTCGAGCGGGCGTCAAGATCACAGGTTGTACGCTCGAGCATGGAGTTCCTCGCTCGAGTGTGGGTCCAAAATCTGAAAATTTCAGATTTGAACCTCAAGCTCAAAACCAAGTTTTAATGCATCAGATTCGATCCTTTTGGGGTAATTTTCTGGAAAACACTTGTAAACTCATAGTATAACATGTTTCAAAGCTCAATTTGAGAAATCAAAGCCCAAGGGTAGTTCAATTAAACACAATTTCAAAAACCAAATTTCAAGAACATGGAGAATAAGTAACATGCAAAGTCTCATTTGAATTCAAGGCTTCTATACAAGAGCAAATGAGTCTATTTCTTCAAAAACATGGCGAAATCATGTCCCTTAGCAAATATATGAACATGCATGTAACAATTTCCATGAAATCAACTCAAAATGCTAGGATATAAGCATGCATGCATGATTTATGCTACAATTCAACATTATAAGCCATATCTTGGCTCTAATCTTCAACAATCCTCTAAATCGTGCAAGAAGTAATTCAATTCATAAACAAGAAGGTAATTACTCTACCTTAAGTCTTACATTCAAGTGTAGAAACTCAATTTGCACAAACCCTCTACAATTTCTTCAAGTTTCCAAGCAAAATTCAAGATGAACAACTCAATTCCCTCACTCCCTTCTCTCTTGGTCGGTTGTGCTAAAAAGTGAGCTGATGAAATGTGTATGAATGAGTGTAATAAGGCTCAATATGGTCTAAGGTAGTGGCCCACTCACAATGGCAAAGTTGTAGATAATGCAACTTATGGAATTAAGCTCATTTTAATCTAATTAAATCATACCAAATCACATTTCAGATAAATACACCATAAATTCACATAAGTTCTAATAATCATAAAACACTAATCGATTTCGGGTTCGGCCGCCGATAAGGCCTTCAATTTGCAGTTTAAACATAAAAATATGGACAGATAAGTTTAACAGTCAACAGATAGATATGCATTTAAACTAGCGCATTCAATCAGTCAGTTCAGTATTTCAGTCGATTCAACTACTTATCATAATCAGTCTCAGTTTAGCAGTAATCAGTGGTTAATCGGTAAACAGTGGTGAGGGTTATCACAACGACCAAGTGAAACACTTGTCTACCGCGATTGTGATCTTATGAACCACGGCTATCAATCTTCTCGCCGGACGACCGGCAAGATGAATTTCAAGTTATTCAGGCCAAGCTCAAATTCGAACTACACAACAGTGCTCTTTATATATATGATTCAAATTATAATGTGAAGAACCTACTCTAGATCAAATTCTAAGTATTAATACATAAGTATCAATTCCTGCAAAACTCATTACTAAAGCTATTCCAAATTTTAACCCTAAACTAAATTTCAAATTAATTTTACATACTTGTAATACTCTTTTGTATGAATAATGTTTTTCATTAAAAAGTATATGAATAACATTTCTTTCTTTGAGTGCACCTTCAATGAAGAAACAAAATAAAAATGAAATGTAAAAATATGAAAATAATACCACTGTAAAAATATTAAATTATTCTACACCTATAACCAAATCATACACTCTAACGAAGTTTTATTGGACAAATCATATACTGTAATGGCGTTTGATTGAGCATCACTATAAATACATTAAATTTAATTACTCTAAATTAATAAACATATCACATATTCTAATGGAGTTTTATTGAGTATCACTGTAAATATATTAACTCTAATGAACAAAAACATGTAATAGAGTTATAGATTAATTGTATACCTTATCTAAGCTTTAAGTGTAGGTGAAAAAAAAAGTTTTGGTTGGGAGATACACCAAAATTTGAAGTTTTTACAATTTTTATTTATTCTCAAGTTGATATTTGTGAAAAGTTCGAGTGGAAAGGCATAAATTAAGATGATATATATATATGTAAAGAAGCTAATACTTATCAGATAATTATCTGATTTTGTTTTTTCTAGAATAACTTTTATCATTTGAAATTTGAATACTCAATCCTTTAAGCATAATATTTGTTTTTTTATTTTTTATTTTAATAATGGATCAATTATTTGGTTTTTAAAGGATTTTTTTTTTATTAAATAAAATGACACATGATCCAACAAAAAATTGAGTATGCCATTATTTTAGTATTTTTAAAATTAAAAAATCAATATTATCTTATATTTGATTGTAATGCTGAAATAGATTGGTTAAAAAATATTCTTATTTATCTTTCCATATCTTTATTTATTTAATTATTTTTTTATGTTCATATAAAACTGCAATTTATTTATTTATTTTTTTTTAATGAAGCGAGAAGAATATGGATAGACAGATTAGTTATGAGTAGAAATAGATTAATTAAAAAAAATATTCTTATTTATCTTCTAATGGCTATATCTTTTTTATATTCGTACTATCAAGAACTTAATATTTTCATCTTATTTTTTATCATCTTTTTAAAAAATAATAAATAATTAGAAATTAGGAAAAAGGCAAATGACGCTAGAGGACTTGCCATGTAGGAAAGAGAAAGCTAACTTTGAATAAGAAGGCCAGATCAGGACTTTCGAAATTTTGAAGATTACTACATTTACTTATATATATTATTATTACTAGCATATCATCTGTGCTATGCACGGGATTTAATTTTAAAAACTATTTATGATTATGTCAAATATATTTTTAAATTTTTTAGCATAAAATATACGTAATTTTAAAAGAAAATGTTGACATTGTATAATTAAAGTAATAAAAATAAGAATTTATTACATTTATTCAGAATTCACTGAATAAATAAAACAAAGTATGACTAAAAACTAAATTATTGTAGGTCTTCCATCAGCATTTCTGCATTGTCAACATGATAGCTAGTACTATAATTGATGAACAACACATATATTATATATTTATAAAACGTTATACTTTCATTTTATAGCGATTTCGGTTTTAACCCGACCCTTGTTGTATCCCGGGCTTAAGTTTCATGATTTTGTACTATTGTTCTTGTCTTTTCCCCTTATTCCTCATTGAAATTGAGTATTGGAGTGCTTTGGTTGTGTTTGGAATAGGTTGGGCGCTAGTTGGTTCAAATTGTTATTGTCCAAATTTTGGCCTCTTCGCTCAAGCAAAACTTCTTGCGCTCAAGCGAGCTTTGTGAGCTGCCAGTACTTTTGCCGGCTTGCAAATATATCGGAAGGGTAGTGTTCTTCGCTCTAGCGACAGCCTTCTGTCTATAAAACTTCTAGGAGTGTGTATTCTGTGCTCGAGCAAAGTTTCTTGCGCTCGAACGAGGTGACTTATTTGTGTTTAGCCACTCGAGCGACAACTCTTACGATCGAGCGCGCTACGCGTATATTAGTTCGCAGCAGGACCTTTTTACAACACTTTTCACATCTTTTGCTCCAAAAACCCTAGATCGGGACCTCCTCTCTCTAGAACTCTTTCTCTCTCTCTCTCTCTCTCTCTCTCTCTCTCTCTCTCCATATTTTTCACCTAGATCTAGGGGGTTCTCTACCTGTGTGCCTTTGTTAAAAAGGTAGTACGTCTCAAGAGCTCTCTTTTGAGCAGATTAAAGCTTGGTTTCGGCGTTTTTGAAGTTCCTTCATCTCTTCCTTTGGTCTTGTAAGCTTGCGGTAGGGATTTTAACTTAGTTATTTGATGTTGTATGGACAAGATTGGGATTTGGAGAATTCTAGAGCAACCTAGGTTTTGATTTAAAATCTCAAGAGGGGTTTTCGAATGAATGTAATGGAAATGGTTACGGGAATTGTGACGCCCCTAAAATAATAGCATAAATACATCCACAATCATATATATAAATGATAGCATAAATCAAAGTAAATGGTCCTTTCATTGCATGAAGTCAATGATACAAAAGAGTTTGACTGAAGTAGATGCCCTATTGGCTTACACCTTTCCAAGTCTTGACTTGGTTACAACAAAATGAGCTTCGCTCAATTACAAATTTAGCCCTAGGCTATACAAAATAAACAATACATGAAGCTTTTGCTTCCCAAAGGTCCCTCCAATGCTATTGACTTGGTGGAGGCATCCATCATTACCTGAAAATGTTATTTCCAAATAGGGTAAGCCACAGCCCAGTAGAAATCATCTAACACAGTATATGAAACTTAGCAAAGGTATAAGTACAATTGCATAAACAATGCAGGTGGTAAAACTTTTCACAACTTTATATACTCATAAGACATCATTTTCAAGTCTCGATCCATTTTACTTTCAATTCACATTTTGATTACTTATCTTTCTCAACTTATGAGTCAGTTTCATTATTTCATAACAACCGAACTGAGACTACAACTCGATTACTTTCAATTCACACAACACATATGCATAAATACTTCAAACTTCCATTTCACGGATATTTCGTCCACGGGCAACCGTCAAACAGGACCATGTAAACTTAGGCTGTACAAGCACTACAATTTCCATTTTATGGATATTTCATCCGCGGGCTAGGGACCCATGTATAATTTCAAGACTTTCACCCAAGACACTTCGGCCAACTTAATTATAATGGAGTCCATCCCCTTTCTCCTCCCAAACAATCATCCATACATATGCAATGTATTCAAACATATAATCAAACATGGAGCACATCCCCTTTCCACTCCCAACAAACATACATATACAATGTATATAAACACGGTCATATTCAATGACAACCATCAAAAGATTAGTTTCAATTCACCTAATCCACATGCAATTTTTACAACAATCAAAATTATCCTCCACCGATAGCCCAATACAATTATCTCTAAACAGATATTCATTCTCAAACAGATAGTTTATTCAAAACTTCCAAAGGTGTGAAATAATACATGTTCCATCCCACCATTTATATCAAAGATCATCCAATTCCACATTTTCAACAATAATTTACATTATTTGTACAAAATAATAATTTGATCCAATTAGGACAATTTCTCCCTTTTTCCCAAATATAAGCCAAGTGCTAAAATTATCAAATTAGATATAACACAACATCATTTTCAAACCCCACAAGTATTTATTTCATCTTCACCCAAAACCCCTCTTTCCATTTTTGTGCCAAAACCCTAGGTTTGTTTAAAACATCCCCAAATCACACCATTGTTACACACGAGACAATAACTAAGCTAAATATCATATGAAGGTGTGGAAAAAATCCCTACCACAAAGGAAGAAGATGAGCCAAACAATAAAGAAACTCTAAGAATACTGAAACCCATTTCTATTTGGATCAAAATGTAGATCTTGAGATACTCTATCTTGTTCTCAAAGGTACTAGGGTGAAAAGATCAATGGATCTAGATGAAAGCTAAGAGAGAAGGTGAATTTTAGAGAGAGAGACTCAAGAACAAGCTTTTTGGAAAGTTTTAGAGAGAGAGAAAGAGAGAAGAAAAAGTGATTCCAAATGACATCTCCTCGGACTGTTATACACGCAGTCCGCTCAAGCATGGAAAGCCCCGCTCAAGCGTCAAACACAAAGTTCCGCTCGAGCATGAAAAGTGACGCTCGAGCGTAGAATACGCACTTCCAGAATATTTACAGACGAAGGTCCCCGCTCGAGCATGGGACTAGACGCTCGAGCGTCCAATGCATACTTCCAGTATTTTCAGAATTGCAAAAGAAATACTGAGAGTTGACGAATCCCGCTCGAGCGCAAGACCACTTGTAGACACCCCATTTTTGACCGCCCTTAAGACTTCGGCACCACTAGTTGTTTATTTGGTGATTAAAGTTGTGCAGTGCAAAGGTTCGATTTCTTCAGCAAGAGGAGCTTCAAATCCCAACTTCACACCCCTTTTTGAACCAAAACCATTTTGACCAAAAGATTTTAGACCTTAAAAACCCTCTCTTTCAAAACATTTTTGAAAGAAGTTTCTACGATGTTCTGAGGCTCGCATTTCGTTAAATGTTACGCTTTTCAGTAAATCGAGCAAGGACAAAGTGGAAATGAATAAAAGAGAGGTGAACTCTTTGAAAAAATATTCAAAACACCTTATTTAAAGGTTTGGTGTTGAAGAAAATGGGAGAGGAGAGAAGAAACCAAGTTTGGGAGAAGTTGGGCATGAATCCGGGTAGGATTGAAACTGAGCAGTCTTCACTAAAATGAGCATAACTTTTTGCACAGTTGGAATTTTGATGTGAGGTTGCCACCATTGGAAAGAAGACTTCCAGGGTTTCAATTTAGGCTCAATAATGACCTGCAAATGAGTCCAGATGAAGGAGATATGTCCGGTTGAAGTTGGGCCCAAAAAGCAGATTTTTCTGGCCAACCAGAGGTGAAGGATGCTGGCCATAAATGGGCTTTTCTGGCCATGTGCCAGCCATGAATGGCCATTGCTGGCCCTTGCCATCCAAGAGTGACCCTTGCCGGCCATGGATGATGAAGTGTCGGCCATCAATGATGGCTTGCTGGCCATTGATGCAGAAAGTCAGTTTTTGGCAGACATTTTTGTTCCAGCTGTTACAGCTGTCCCTTTTGGGATATTTTTGACCTGAAGCCTCAATTGTGTATATATAGAGAGCCTTCTCTATGGTTTTGAAGGTTAGAACAATTTAGCAAAATTTTGGGAGCCTCTCTCTCTCTAGATTTCTCTATCTCTAGAGCTTTTGTGCTTAAAGGCTTGCATACCTCAATCGTCAACCTATCAACTCTTAACAAGAGTGGTTCATCTTTTGGATGAGGTTGCTTGAAGCTCTCTTGGAGCTTCTTTTGAGCTCTAGAAGGTGGTTTAAGCTCAGATTGTTGCTTAAGTGTTGTCTTCCCTTCAAGAGGTATAAGACTCACCCTTTAAGCTTGTTTTGCACACTTGTTTTGCCACCTTTGCAAACTATTTTTGAGCTGGTTTTCAACTGTTAAAACCTCTGTTTTTAAGGTTTAAAAATGTTGGTTTGAGTCTTGTTGAGTTAGGGGGCGGTTTCCTCCCTTTGCTCTTTGGCTTGTAAAGCCTTTTGAGCCATCTTTCAAAGCCTTTTGAAACAACTTTTTTGGCCTTTTAACCACTGAATTCTAGAGGAATTTTAGTGGCAAAAACTTGGTTTTGAGATCCAAAATGGGAGGGGGTGGTCTCCCCTCCTTGTATCTTGTTTGGATGTGTTGATGGCCTAATACTTGAGCATGCTTTTCTACCTTTTTGTAGTCTAGTTCAAGCATGTTTTTGGCCTTATTTTAACATGTTATAACTCTGTTTTTTGGCTGGTTGGAGTACCTCTTGTTTGCTTCTCACACTTGTAGTGTAATCATGTTTACTAGCTTAACATGCTTAATGAGTTAGCCTATCATTTTAGCTTGTGTTAGCTCCATCTCAGCATGCTTTTGCTCATGTTTTGTCATGCTTTAACTCTGTTTTGAGTGGTCTTGGTTATATGGCTCATGTTTTGCGTAGCTATAGTGCAAGTGCCTTCACTAGCTTTGTGTTTCAAGGCTTCTAACATGTTTTGCATGAGATGATTGCATGATATAGCATCCTTTAGTATGTGATTTCAGTGCATATACCTCTGTCATACTCTCACATACTTCACTTCTTCATTGCTCTTGAGAGGTGTGCTTTGTGCCTTGTTTGTGAGCCAATACATGAACATGATTTTCTTGCTTTTCATGCTACCATCTCAGCACATTTTGGCCACTGTTTTGGCATGTTTGAGGTCTGTCTAGAGTTGGTTTGGCCATTTGAGCTTGATGTTGCATGGTTCTAGTGTAAAGCTCTTCACTAGTTTTAATGCTTAAGTCTCCTAACATGTTGTACATGAGTTGTTTGCATGTTAGGGTCTTGTGTTTCATGCCATTTCAGCACTGAAATTTTTCCACCTCCCTCATTTCTTCATTTTTCTATTTGTTTTGAGGGTTGGTTGGTCCTAAAGTTGTGTTTAAGTTTGAGATTGAGGCTTGTGCTTAAATGGCTTTAACCCTCTTTTTAGGGTTCCTCCTAGTCAAAGGCATAGTCTCTCTCATGTCTTAAGTCCTCTTTTGATTGACCTCTCCTTCATTAGAAGACTTTAACATTTGGACAAATCAATTAAAGAATGGTTTGGTAACTTAAAATGTGTAAACAATAATTGAATCAAGTAAAACATGCCAAGATAAGCATTGTTGTTTGCATTGCATTGTGTTCAATCGGACGTTATATTGAACACAAGGAAGATTGGTCCATTTCATACTCAAAGTGATAAAAATGAGCTAATCTCCTTTGTCTCCATTGCCTTTGATCATCCATGATAAGGTAGTGGACTTGAGTCTTGTTTTTGTGCATTGATTGAATGTGTACAAGTTGGATCTTAGGCCATCATGCATTCAAAATGCTTGATTGGTGGTCTTGGATTCAATAGTGTAACTCCTTTGATATTTTGAGATGATAAGGAGGGGCATAGTACAAACATACCCTTGGGAGACCCTCCATTTTTCTCTGTTTGAGCTTTGTTGCAGAATGGTGATGCAGCACACTAGTGGCCGATAGTGCTTCACTGGTGGCCGGCACTACTTCATCCTTGACCGACAGTGCACATCTTTGGCCGGCAGCAGCTCCCCATGGCCGGCAGGCCACTGGTGCATTCCTCAGCTATCAGTTGGTAAGGCAGAGTAGGAAGTTCTTGGAGACACCCTGCAAATAGAGCCTCTCAAGAGCAAACCGGTGGGCTTTTCGGGGCGAAAAACCGAATGCATGCATCTTCTAATTTCCAAGTAGAGCTGAGGCAGTGGATTTAGCATTTTACATGTTTAGTTAGTATACATTGGTTTTGTAATTTAATTAATTAGTTTGTTAATTAATTAAAGTGTTGTAATAATTAGTAAGTAGTTTACTAGTTATTCGTTTGTTTTGTAATAATTAATCTAATTAGTTTAATTAGATTAGTTAGATTAGCTTAGCTTAGCTTATTTATTCGGACCCTCTTTCGCGAGGGCATAATGTTGTAATAAGTGTGCGTGTGTGTGTGCATGTCTTCCAACCCCACGTCTTTCTTCCTTTTATTTAACCACTTTCGATGGTTAGTTTCAGGGCATTTTTCAATTTAGCATACCTTATGCTCGCATGCGTGCATCATTCATTGGTCTTGCATGCACCGGGCTCGGCGCATCATTCAAACTGCATCGTATTTCAATACCTATTTAAATAGATGTACCAATTGTTGCATTCACATGCCATCTTAGATAGCCAAGCCTATTAATTGCATTATTGCATATGTTGCATTAGGCATCTTTGCATAGTTAGGAATCATGCATTATTTCTGACTAGCTTTTGTTTTGGCTCGGAGTACACTGTAAGTGTTACACTTTAGCATACTTGCATGAGTGTGAGTGTTGCCATGATAGCATGCTTGCCATGAGGCTATTTGCTTAAGTGATTAACTGCATGAATGTCTGTGGGTGGAGGCTTGATTGCCTGAATTGGAACAACTCGATGATTGTGAGTTTTAAGCCTACTTTGCGAAGTGGTAACATCATGTTTTAAGCCCACTTGAGGTGGCAAATCTGTGCTTTAGCCCACTTGCGAGTGGCACTTTCAAACCATTTTCGAAAACAAATATGAGTTGTTTTGTTCCAATTCTCGTGATCGAGTCTATACTTGTATGTGTGCGCCACATAGTAAAGTTAGCTAATAATCAAAATAAGAACACGTGTGTTTATAAAATAACATATCATGCTTAGTAGAGGTCGATCCTTTGATCGGGCGAGCGAGGGTGCTCATTTCAGGACCTTCCTCTCTCGTACCCAAGTTCCCGAGCCGAGGCAACTTTGGTGATGACAGACACGTGGCCTTTGGCACAAGCCAAGGTTTCCTAAATTTCCCAAAAATAAAATATTTAGGTGGCAACTCTGTAATCTAGAAAAGCAGTCTAGTTTTGGCATTATTTGATTTAAAATCTGATTTTCCAAAATGATTTGCCGGATTGGACTCTTTGGTGTTTATCAGTCTCACATTGCACTTTGCGAGATTAGATTCAAAACCGTGATAGGAGTCCGAACTGTAGTAAGACCAATTCGTGCCTCTCCAAAAGAGGGGCGCACGAAGAAAGTCGGGTCCACACCGCTCGAGCGCAAGAATGGCCGCTCGAGCGGAGGAGCAAAATTTGTGAAGCCCGCTCGAGTGCAAGAATGCCTGCTCAAGCGGAAGAGCCAAAATCTGGGCAGCAAAGGTTTGGAAAAACAAGCGACCAACCTGTTCCAAACGCACAACTACAACCCGATAACCAAAATAAAGGAAAGACAAGGGGAACAAGACATGAATAACCATTCTAAACCATACCAACCCAAGTCCGGAATACAATAGAAACAGGTCAAAGCCGGAATTACTATAACCTCCCCCCCTTAAAGAATTTCGTCCCCGAAATTACAATCCAAGTTCAAAATCAAAAATAAACCATTTACAACTATGTTATTCTCACAAATTCATCACCAAGACCCATCCTCCAATCATTCATTCTCACCAACTTGATGCACAAGTCCCATATTAAAATAAAATTTACAATTTCCAGAACATTTACAATGCTTGACCAAACTCCAAATCTACATAGCACATACAATGCTTCCAAAAGTGATACAACGCATATGATATTCCACATTCTCAAACATATGTAATATTTGTAACAACTCATGTTTTCAAACTGTCCATAACATATACAATGTTTTCAATATTTAAGACATATACAATGCTTATACTTTTCATCATTATAACCGAAAGCTCAATACAAAATTAAATATCAACGAATAAGTCCAGATATTTCTCTCAGACTTCCAATTCACGCTCCCAAGTCCAGATGTTTCCACAAAACTTCTACTAAAGGAATTGTCTTGCCTCGCAAGACTTGGTCCCTCCTATCCAAGACTCTCACCGGTCTCTCCTCATATGAGGTATCCTCATCCACCTCCAAGTCAGTCCAATCCAATACGTGTGATGGATCCAGCTCATACTTCCGAAGCATACTAATATGAAACATGTCATGAACCCCGAAAAGTTGTGGCGGCAAAGCCAGACGATAAGCAACCTCCCCAATCCGCTCAAGGATCTCAAAAGGGCTAATAAACTGAGGGGATAACTTCTCACTCTTCCTGAATCTCATCAAACCCCGCCTAGGTGATATTTTCAAAAACACATGGTCTCTCACCTCAAAAGACAAGGGTCTCCTTCTATGGTCGGCATAACTTTTCTGACGACTCTGAGCCGTAACTAACCTCTTACGAGTAAGCGCAACTTTCTCCGTCATTTCCTGAACTAACTCTGGGCCTAACAAAGGTGCATCACCCACCTCGGCCCAACACACTAGAGATCTACACGATCGGCTATACAAGGCCCCAAATGGTGCCATGCCAATACTCGATTGGAAACTGTTGTTGTAGGAAAACTCCACTAAGGGCAGGTGCCTCTCCCACGACCCCTTAAAATCAAGCACACAACCTCGAAACATATCTTCAAGGATCTAAATAGTACGCTCAGACTGCCCGTCAGTCTGAGAGTGATATGCAGTATTAAAAGTCAATCTAGTGCCCAAGGCACTTTGCAAGCTCTGCCATAATTAGGCTGTGAAATGCGGATCTCTATCTGAAACGATTGTCACAGGGACTCTATGCAACCTCACTATGTCCCTGATATACAAGTTAGCAAGATGGTCTACCAAATCACTCACGCGCATAGGTATAAAGTGTGCAGACTTGGTCAACCGGTCAACTACCACCCAAATGGCATCACTACCCTGTTGAGTCCTCGGAAGGCCCACAACAAAATCCATTGTGACATGCTCCCACTTCCACTCAGCTATAGGCAAGAGTTGCAACAAACCCGCTGGCCTCTGATGCTCAGCCTTCACTTGCTAACAAGTAAGGCACTTCGATACAAACACAGCTGCATCCTTCTTCGTACCCCTTCACCAAAACTGGCGACTCAGATCATGGTACATCTGTGTGCCTCCCGGAAGCACCGCAAGGCGCGAATGGTGAAACTTTCAGAGTACTTCCTCTCGGTAAGACTCCAGTACGAACAAACGATCACGGTATCTCACACTCTGGTCGGGATACACATTCAAGCCCCGTTCTATCTTTCCACTGGAGATTTTCTCCCTGATGGTTTCTACTTCAGGGTCACCTCTCTGCGCTTCCAACACTCGATTCACAAGTGTAGGTTGTGCAACCATTGAAAACAAGACCGCAGATTCAACGGACTCACCAAGGTGCAAGTCAAACTCCCCAAGAGTAGCCAACATTTCTCATTCCCGGATGGCGATACAAGCTACACTACTAATAGACTTTCTGCTCAAAGCATCGGCCACTACATTGGCCTTTCCGGGATGATAATGCAACTTGAAGTCATAGTCTTCTATGAACTCCATCCACCTCATCTGCCTCAAATTCAAATCTTTCTAGATAAACAAGTACTTCAGACTCTTATGATCAGAAAACACCTCAAATTTCTCACTATATAGATAATGCCTCCAAATTTTCATGGCAAATATCACCGCTACTAGTTCTAGATCATGAGTGAGATAGTTCCTCTCGTGTGTGTTCAGCTGCCGTGAGCCATAGGCTACTACATTTCCTTCTTGCATCAAAACGCAACCAAAGCCTTCCTGTGAGGCATCACAATAAACCGAGTAACCCAAACCCCTCTCCGGGATAATCAAAACTAGAGTGGTGGTGAGTCTAACTTTAAGTTCTTGGAACGACTTCTCACAAGTCTCATCCCACACAAACTTGACTCCCTTCCTCGTCAGCCTAGTTAAAGGTGAAGCTAGTTTAGAGAAATTTTTCATAAATCTCCAATAGTACCCAGCCAACCCCAGAAAACTACAAATCTCAAAGGCATTCTTAGGTTGTGCCCAATCTTGCACTGCCTTTATCTTGGATGAATCCACCGTCACCGCTTCCCCGGATATCATATGGCCTAAGAATTTAACTTCCCTCAGCCAAAATTCACACTTCCCGAACTAAGCGTACAGCTTATGGACTCTAAGAAACTCAAGCACTACCCGCAAGTGTTCCTCGTGTTCCTTCTCAGAGGGTGAATAAATCAAAATGTCGTCTACAAAGATAACCACAAAACGATCTAGAAACTCACGGAAGATCTGGTTAATCAAATCCATAAATACAACTGGAGCATTGGTTAACCCAAAAGGCATCACTAGGAACTCATAATGGCCATACCGCGTATGGAATGTCCTCTTCGAGATATCCTCCTCCCTTACCCTCAACTGATGGTAACCCGACCTCAGGTCTATCTTAGAGAAGCAGCAAGACCCTTTCAACTAATCGAACAAATCATCTATACGAGGCATTGGGCACTTATTATTAACAATTACCCGGTTCAACTTTCAGTAATCAATACAAAGTCACAAGGCTCCATCTTTCTTTTTAGCAAAGAGGGCCGGTGCTCCTCAAGGTGAAGTACTAGGGCGAAAAAAACCCTTATCTAACAACTCCTAGAACTGAACCTTCAACTCACTCAATTCAACAGGTGCAAACCGATATGGTGCCATAGAAATCGGTGCCATGCCAGGCACTAAGTCGATAGAGAACTCGATCTCTCGGTGAGATGGTAAACTAGTAAGATCCTCGGGAAAGACATCGGGGTATTCACAAACCACCCTTGGAAACTTAACCCGAACTTCATCACATTCACTATTCAAGAAGCTAACAAGAAGACAGCTAAGCTCACTCTGCCCACACAGATCATATATCGGTGATAAGACCCTATCCACCCAGTTTCCCAAGAAATAAAAGCAATCTCCGCTCAAGGTACATACAGTAACCCTCTAACGGTAGCAATCTATAACAGCCTGGTATGACGATAACCAGTCCATACCTAAAATAACATCATAACTAGTCATGTCAAGCAAAACAAATGCAAATGGAAGTCAACGACCAACGACCTCTATGTCACAACTCCGACACCCCTATTTCAAGATAACCTCACCACCAATAAGTGACTCTACACATATAGAAGATGCTAACTGTGCCAACTCTAACCCCAAGATTGATGCAAATGCAGACAAGATAAAAGAATATGATGCACCCGTATCAATCAACACATTAACAACTAAATTGCAAAACAAAAAGGTACCTCTCACAACAGATGGAGCCGATATAAGATCTGGCACAGTAACAGCATACACACGCCCTGTTGGCCTCTAATCTACCTGCTCACCCCTCAGAGCATAGACCTGCTACACTGACTGAGCTGAAGAAGCTCCCTGATTGGCCATCGAGGCCTGTGGTGACTGCGCTAGCTGGTGACTCTGTGTCTATCTTAAACCAGACGCACTAGACGTACCACCCAACTGTGGGTAAGATCTCTTCAGGTGCCCCGCTTGGCCACATTGATAACAAGTGGGTGGCTGACCCTTACCCTGACTCTGGCTCTGAAAACGAGCCGAAGACGAAGCTGCTTGCTGCCCTCCTCCTCTCTGCGGGCAAGCTGGAGACTTGTGACCCAATTGGCCACATTTGAAGCAAGTCACATCTCCCTGACCACCCCTTCCAGAACCCGAACTCGGTACTAGAAATGTGGACCTTGACTGAGCTCCTTGGGACTGCTGAGAGTTGAGACCCCTCTGCCCCTTACCATCTACTTGACTGTCCTGACTCCTCCTGGAGCCCCTCATCCTCTCCTCTTCTGCCTGCATGATAGTCTCAAGAAAGACTGCAGCCTTCACAAGGTGCAAATAATCTTTAATCATCGACCCGGCCACTCGAAACATGAGTCTGGTCCTCAACCTCTTCTCGACCTCCAGACAATAGTGCTCCTCAGTCGCCACTAACTCAGGTGCAAACCTAGAGAGGCTAATGAAGGTGGCCTCAAACTCGGCCACAGGAGTGCTCAATTGCTTGAGGCGAGAAAATTGATCTATCAACTTCTCCCTAGCAGTGGAAGGCAAAAACTTGTCTTGGAAGGCATTGACCAAAGCCTCCTAAGTCCCTCCGATGCGTCCCCGCGCATACTTCCACTACTGACCTGCATCCCCCTTCAGCTAGAAAGACACCAAGGTCACCCTCAACCAGTCGTCCTCGATGCCAAGCATCTCGAACGTCTTCACTATCTGTTCAAGCCACTCATCTGCCTTCAGTGGCTCCTTTGGGTCACCCAAAAACTTATCCAGATTCGATCGAAAAAACTCCCTCTTCAGAAAAGAAGGCCCTGCCTCAGCTACTTAGACTTGGACTTGGAATTGATTCTTAGCTCTGAGAATGTCCATCGATTCCCTCAATGCTCTGACCATGTCGCAGACTAAGGCGCCCATGGCCTGCTGACCTACTGGTTTGGCCACATTAGCCTAACCAACTCCTTCCTCCTGCGCCGGAATCTCATCTGGTATAGGCACCTCGTGCCTCCTAGGCCTACCACGCCTACCTCCACGACCATGTCCTAACATCCTAATAAAGGTAACACAAGAAATTAGCACATTCACAAATGTGCCGAAGCTAACTCACTCACGTTCAATACATTTGACAACTGTAATTCATTCCACATAAGCACATAATCACGTAAACATATACAAATTTCATTTCCGAATAATGACCGTCCCTCAGCGTTGCTAGAGTTCCAATTAGAAATAACAATAATCAAGTGCCTTTCTAACAGGACTTCTAGAAACCCGTACACCCAATCAACATCCAAGAAATTCAATCACATACCCAAATAATCACATAAGCATGCTGTCATACAAACACATATCGTTCACACATAAGTCTCTAGCAAGCGAGACAAATCCATTGTGGTACTAACCACTTCCCACGTACCCAAGTATTCAAACCTGGTACGCTCTGATACCAAGTTATGACGCCCCCAAAATAATAGCATAAATACATCCACAAACATATATATAAATGATAGCATAAATCAAAGTAAATGCTCCTTTCATTGTATGAAGTCAATGATACAAAAGAGTTTGACTGAAGTAGATGCCCTATTGGCTTACACATTTCCAAGTCTTGACTTGGTTACAACAAAATGAGCTTCGCTCAATTACAAATTTAGCCCTAGGCTATACAAAATAAACAATACATAAAGCTTTTGCTTCCCAAAGGTCCATCCAATGCTATTGCCTTAGTAGAGGCATGTCATCATTACCTGAAAATTTTATTCCCAAATAGGGTGAGCCACAGCCCAGTAGAAATTATCTAACACAGTATATGAAACTTAGCAAAGGTATAAGTACAATTGCATAAACAACGCAGGTGGTAAAACTTTTCACAACTTTATATACTCATAAGACATCATTTTCAAGTCTCGATCCATTTACTTTCAATTCACATTTCGATTACTTATCTTTCTCAATTCATGAGTCAGTTTCATTATTTCACAACAACTGAACTTAAACTACAACTCAATTACTTTCAATTCACACAACACATATGCATAAACACTTCAAACTTCTATTTCATGGATATTTCATCCGCTGGCATCCATCAAACGAGACCCATGTAAACATAGGCTGTACAAGCACTACAATTGCCATTTTACGGATATTTCGTCCCCGGGCTAGGCACCCATGTATAATTTCGATACTTTCACCCAGGACACTCCGACCAATTTAATTATAATGGAATCCATCCCCTTTCTCCTCCCAAACAATCATCCATATATATGCAATGTATTCAAACATATAATCAAACATGAAGCACATCTCCTTTCCACTCTCAACAAACATACATATACAATGTATATATAAACACGGTCATATTCAATGACAACCATCAAAAGATTAGTTTCAATTCACCTAATCTACATGCAATTTCTACAATAATCAAAGCTATCCTCCACCGATAGCCCAATACTATTATCTCTAAACAGATATTCATGCTCAAACAGATAGTTTATTCAAAACTTTCAAAGACATGAAATAATACATATTCCATCCCATCATTTATATCAAAGATCATCCAATTCCACATTTTCAACAATAATTTACATTATTTGTACAAAATAATAGTTTGATCTAATTAGGATAATTTCTCCATTTTTTCCAAATATCAACCAAGTGCTAAAATCATCAAATTAGATATAACACAACATCATTTTCAAACCCCATAAGTATTTATTTCATCTTCACCCAAAACCCCTCTTTCCATTTTTGTGCCCAAACCCTAGGTTTGTTTAAAACATCTCCAAATCACACCATTGTTACACAAAAGACAATAACTAAGCTAAATATCATATAAAAGTGTAGAAAGAATCCCTATCTCAAAGGAAGAATATGGGCCAAACAAGAGAGACACTCCAAGAATGTCGAAACCCACTTCTATTCAGATCAAAATGTAGATCTTACGATGCTTTATCTTTTTCTCAAAGGTACAGGGTGAAAAGATCAATGGATCTAAATGAAATCTATGAGAGAAGGTAAATTTTAGAGAGAGAGACTCAAGAACAAGCTTTTTAGAAAGTTTTAGAGAGAGAGAGAAGAAAAAGTGATTCAAAATGACATCTCCTCGGACTGTTATACACGTAGTTTGCTCGAGCGTGGAAAGCCCCACTCGAGCGTTAGACACAAAGTTCTGCTTGAGCGTGAAAAGTGGCGCTCGAGCGTAAAATACGCACTTCCAGAATATTTGCAGACGAAGGTCCCCGCTCGAGCGTGGGACTGGACGCTCAAGCGTCCAATGCACACTTCCAGTATTTTCAAAACTGCAAAAGAAATACTAAGAGTTGACGAATCCCGCTCGAACGCAAGAATGGTTGCTCGAGCAGAGGAGCAAAATTTGTGAAGCCCGTTCGAGCGCAAGAATGCCCGCTCGAGCGCAAGAGCCAAAATCTGGGCAGCAAAGGTTTGGAAAAACAAGTGACCAACCTGTTCCAAACGCACAACTACAACCCAATAATCAAAATAAAAGAAAGACAAGGGGAACAAGACACGAATAACCATTCTAAACCATACCAACCCGAGTCCGAAATACAATAGATAACAGGTCAAAACCAGAATCGCTATAGGAATAGATATGAACTTGTATTGTGTTAAAATAGTTGATTTTGGTATTTGTGATGAACTTGGAAAAAATGGGTGAAAAAGGAGTGCTTGGCCCTAAAATGACTCAAATGATTATTTTGTATAAATAATGAAATTTGGTGGTGAAAATGTGCAATTGGGAGTTTGTTTATATAAATGGTGGAGTTAGATATATATTATCTCGCACCTATGAAAATTTAGATAATGTACCTATTGTAAAGATTGTATATATGTTTAGAAATATCTGTTTTTGTCTATCGGTGGAGAATAATCATGATTGTTATAGAAATTGCATGAGGATTAGGAGAATTGAAACTAAGCTCTTATTGTTGTCATTGAATATGACTGTGTTATAATACATTGTACATGTATGATATTTGAGAGGAGAAAGGGGATGGACTCCATTGAATTAAGTTGGCCTATTTGTCCTGGGTGTAAGTTCTGAAAACCGCTCGTATACATGAGTGTCGATTCCCGCGGATGAAATTTTCGTAAAATGGCAAATTGAAGTGTTGTGTATTGATTATGTATGTTTGAGAACCACTGAGTTGTATTCTCAGTTGGGTGGTCTGGATAATAAGGAACACGACTCATGAGTTGATGTGAAATGAATTGACATGAATGAAATTAAGATAAGTCAGATTGGAATAAAAGAATTTGGTATATTATGATCTTGTAAGATATTATTGATTTTAAGATGGGGATTAGATATATCTTTCATGCTTATACCTTTGTTAAGATTTATATATTGTGTTAGATTGTTTCTACTGGGTTTTGGCTCACCCTATTGGGAAAAACCATTTTCAGGTGCTGGTGACATGTCTCTGCCAAGATAGTAGCTTAGAGAGACTTGGAGCAAGGGCTCATTTTTGTTGTATTTAATTTGTTAGCCAAGGGCTTTAATTGTATTGAGCTAGACTCATTTTGTTGTAACCAATGAATGACTTGGAAAGATGTAAGCCGTTAGGGCATTTAAATATCTATTCAACTTTAATCTTTTGATTACTAGTAACATATGTTGTAAATTCAGGATAGGACATTTATGAATATATATCGCATGTGTTACCGTTTGTATATTAACTCTGATGAATGAAAGTATGTTGTTTCAATTCTATTTCTGCAAATGAGGTGGGTTTGTCATGTTTATTTTGGGGTTTTTTTTTTTTTTTTTTTTTACCTTCTAAAAGGTATAGATATTCTTCAAACCAATCTATATTTAAAACAAAGGCTACGCACGGTGCATAATCTAGTTGACTTTGCATTGTTGGTTACATGTATAATAAATGCACAGGTACGATCTTGGCATGACACATTATAATATTTAATCATTCTAACTCTATTATCTTGTAAAATTTTGGAATTATAATATTGTGTTTGAAAATGTAGGAATAAGTTATTTATAATAAATTATATAATTTCACACCTTTGATCTCATATTCTTCAAATGTGATGGTTGACATCGCAAGATAAACTCTACCCATTTATATTGAACAATGAGATTTATTGAACCAGTATTGTCTTTGACCACAATGTTAACATTGTATCTAATAATAAAAAATAAATAAAATAAAAAAAACTTGTTAAAAGAAAATATTGTATTTGATAAAAAACTAAAAACACTTGTTAAGTTTGAATTATTATTGTACGTAGCAATTATTTACCTAAAAAAAATTACCTCCTTATAGTATCAATATCATCATACATGCAGTGACAACAAACAATGTGACCATAATGATATCTAACTTTTTGATAGCAACTTTTGCACAAATCAATCCAAATGTTGTCAACATCAATTTGTTCAATGTACCCAAGTATTTGAAAATATGAAACCTACAAAATATTTGAAAAAATATAAATTAATATCTCTCTATAAACAAATATATATACATATCGTTTAACTTTCATTACTTGGGATGATAACAATTCTTACCTTTGAAATAAGTGTAAAATCACATATTCGAATTATTTTGGCATTTAATATTACCAATGACTGTGAAATTAAGAATCCATTTTTTCGATTCCAAGATACCAACTTTTGTGATATAGGATTCATAGCAAGCCTAAATAGACATCAATATATATATATGTGTGTGTGTGTGTGTGTGAATTATATTGTCATATATAATTGGTTAATATTATATAATCATAATGTCACACCCCAAACCCGCCCCTAAAAGTTTCGGGCATGACTTATTCAGAAACGGACACTTAACCTGATATACGTAGTATATGGGGCCTAGACGGAAGTATTAATAAAATTAAATAACTTAAAACATCATCCATTGAGCTACCACTACTATGCCAGGACCGCAAACATTACATTAGGTAGATAATACACAGGAAGCATACACCCGAGCTTTAGTTACAGTCATTCACATTCATACGAAAGTACTAAAGAAGAAAGGGGTTATTTACATTCATCCATAGGCAGACAATCAAAGCATAAACCGAAAACCTAGTTAAAGCTTTACAAAATGCATGGGTTCCATCTTAAGTGCCTGGACACACTGAGGTTGACAAGAGATAGACAAGTCTCAAGGGTTAGGACTAGCTTTCCAGTTGGTTATCTACAGAAACAGACAAAATACAGGGTGAGTAAAACTCAGTGAATAATAGCACATGAATAATGTAATGGTTAACTTAAATAACAAAGCATATAACTGTGGAGGCATATGATTAATTACATTCTGTAGTCATTTCTAGAACGGCCATGGGCCCAATTTCCTTAACAGAGTGGCTTTAAGCCCAGTAATACACAGAACGGCCATCGGCCCAGAAATAACAGAACGGCCTATCGACCCATAAATAATAGAACGGCCTAGCGGCCCAGAGATAACATAACGGCCTATCAGCCTAGAAATAACAGAACAGTCTATCGGCCCAGAAATAACAGAACGGCCTATCGGCCCAGAATAACAGAACGGCCTAGCGGCCCAGAAATAATAGAACGGCCTAGCGGCCTAGAAATATATATGTATGGACTCAAGAGGTGGCTCATACGGATTCTAGAGGTGGCTCCCACTAAAGTGTAGCACTTAGTTCCGTACAGCACTTTGTTCCATATCAGAAATCATCATAACAGATTAACTTCATAATCATACAGAAAGTACATACATTCGTCCCATTATTCACATGAATTACCATCGGTAATATAAGTTTAATAGAACGTTGTTGATAATTGTTAGCAAAAAGTAACCACATTCCAGAGATATGTAGATACCATAGTTCCATAATGCACATACATCCCATTTGCTTGTCATGAACCAATACCACTAACTTGCAGATAATGGAATGTCAACATTAACTATCAACAGTAAACAAAACGTATGATCCAACGATGCACTTAGATTTCCTCATGGTTCTTTGTAGGTCGACATACTTGTCTCGTAATTAGCAGAACATTAATATTAACAATAGTCCGAAGGTAAAGGTACCATTACATCAATAGGTCAGAACAATTCATATCATAACATGAATCACGTAACAATGTTATTGATACTCAATTCCTTTCAATTAACCAACTTCACAGTGTTAATAGTTTGTATGCAATTCTTATGCAGAATCATGAGTAATTCATATGATGGTACATTCACGATAATCATTAGCCATAGCCAGAATACAGCGTAGGTTTAGAGTCATACCAATGTTCACAAAAATCTTTCAATGTCCACACTGTTTCCCAATCAACATAATATTAACATAACTACATCTGAAGCGCAGAGCGTTAATAAAAAGAATTATTAACGGTAATCAAATGTGCGATTACAGTACTATTACTCACAGTGGTAGGTCTCTGATAGTGGTGGAACAATGTCCTCGTCTTGACCTACAAACATAATGCCATAGCAGTTTATGAGAATAAAACCAATCTCTTTTTATTCCTTACTCAATAGCTATGGTGGTGCTAGACTCATTATTCCTCCATAGGTTATCATAAAATAGGAGGAATCAATAGGAGAAAGGTTTAGGCGAAGAAACGATACAAACTCAATAAATAGAAAGTGAATAGTCATCACTAATTTGGGCATAACTATTTATGTACTTAGAATTTTGGAATGAGACCACCACCATTGGAAACTAGACTTCCGGGGCTTGATTTTAGGCTCAAGAATCACTCAAAACAGAGTCCAGATGCAAAAGATATGCTTGTTCCACTACTAAAAAAGTGGCCTTTTGCTACCATATAATTTGCGACCCTCTGGTAATCAGTCGCAAATAATTATTTTATTCCTTATTTTCTTCAATTTATTTTCCTCTTTTCCCTTATATTTGCCCCAGCCCTCACAATGATCGTTCTCTTTCTAGCACGCGTTCTTGCTGTCTCTCTCTCTCAGTCTCACACTGAATGAATCTCTCGCTCTCTCTCTTCTTTCGATCTCACTCTCTTGATGTTCTTCTCAATCTTGTGCTCTATGTTTCTTATATTCTAAAGACACAGTAAGCTTTTCCCCGATTCTTTTGAACTCGATCATTGAAGGTACTCTCTCTCTCTCTCTCTAGTTTCTTTCTCCGTTTGTTCTTGTTTTCGGATACCTAGGGTTTCGATCGAGTTCAAGGTACTCTCTCTCGGAAGTTCTTCTCTTTGTTTCTATTTTCCTTCGTTTCTTCTCATTTTGTGATTTGAAAATACTCCTAGGGTTTGGATCGATGGATGACCCTCGCAATATTCAAATTTGATTATTTGTATTATTCAAATTTGATGATTTCTATTATTCGATGAATGCAATTCAATTTTATTTTTTCATTTCGATTTTTTTTTTGATGCTTCTTAAGCCTGAAAATTCAGCATGTTTTTATTGTCTGATCATATTTCTCCATTTTGCCTCTATTTATCTGCTTAGAAATTGTCAGAAACTAAAATTGAAGAAATTGAGTTTTATTCTTTAGCTATGTTTTTAGTCCCTTGGAATGAAAATTAAGATAAGAGTTTTATGCTGTACATTTTTCTGATAATATTTATAGTTTTTGCCTCTATTTTGTTGCTGAGAAAATGCCCGAAAATATATATATATATATGCAGCAAAGTTGTTGACAAATTCTGATGAGATACAAAAGTTTTTGAATTTGCAGGACCTTATATAGTGATTATTGGTTTAGATAAGATATATGATAGGTTTCCTAGATAGCATTATGAGCTGCTAGATAGATATAATGTGGATAGTTTTGGAAAATAAATGAGCATTAGTTAGATATGTTGATGTAATTAAAGATATATATGTATATCTGAGTTGTAACTATTGTTTAAGCAGAGGAGAAACATGTGAATTTCTAATGGAAATAGGTTTACATAAAAAAATCAATACTAAGTCCTTATGTTTTGACATTAGTTATAAATGAATCTATTATGAACATTCAAGACCATGAAGTTGGACATGGGACAACGTCTGTGGTTATTTATCTTAAAAGAAATTTTTTTATTCATGTAAGAGTATGGTTTTTTTTTTTTTTTTTTTTTTGCCTTATGTTTTATCTATGTTGCTCATGTTTTGTATTCAAATTATTCTATTCAAGTAACCATTGTGGTCTCTCACCACATACAAAATGTAGACTTACATGAAGGTGAATGGGGTGATCATGGATCTGTCAAGGCCTGGACTTGTGTTGTTGGTAAGGCATGGTATATTAATTACATTATTTCCTATTGATTTCAAATAATACTGCGATTATGTTTTTTCATATTTTAGATGTATGTTTTAATATATATATATATATATATATGCGTGTGTGATTTCGATTTAATAATACTACTCAAATAAAGCTTGGACTCACCTTCTCTCTAGTTGGAGATAGACTTGACTAGTCTAATCTAGTTGATTCCAAATGGACTTACCAGTGTCTATTTCAGTGATTTAATTCTTTTAATTATTAGGTTTGTATATGATAATGGAAGGCTCATTTTTTAAGTTCTGTTTGCCATCAAATTTATATATATATATATATATATGTAGGTGGGGGTGGGGGTGGGGGTGGGGAGAGAGAAAAGACAAATTTTACTTTATCCTTTGTGGTTTACTCTCTTATTATTTGAAAATAATTGCATAACTCTTTTACGATTTGTGGATTAAAATGCACTGTTAGACATTCCGTCTAAGTTAATAGTAAATATGTAAAGCATGCTCCAAAACATAAGAGGTTACATCAGGTGGATAAATTGAATATGAATTAGAACACAGGTGATTAAAATGAATTTTGCCTTCCAAAAAATACTGAACATGTCTGTGATTTGTATATTGAGGTTACTTATATGTTCTTAAAAATTGCATATGGAAGAAAACAAAACTCTTCATTTCCAAATGACTGTGACTTAAAAATACAAATAAGTTAAACTACAAGGGGATAGAGTAAAATTTGTCCAATGTGATAAATCACGTTAAAATAATAAGATTAATCTCACTTCTTTATATATATATATATATATATATATTGCACATGAAATCCTAAAAAATGAATCGGATCCTAAAAATGAAATCATCCAAGTGACCTTCTAGTGGGAATAAGACCAAGAACATGGAAATTGGTCACAAAATAAATATGGAAGGACAAAATATTTCATAAATAAATTCCATCAACTAATTCTATAAATCTGATTTCTACGTAAGTGTTTGGTGGAGAAAAGTCAATTTTTTAATAATTTAGTCATTATTTATGGTTGATTTTTCTCAATTTATGCTTGCTTGTGTTGATGCAAATAGAGGGGAAGGTTGAGACATACAAAGAGAGGGTTTCCATAGATGAAGAGAACAAAACAGTCCATTTGACAGCATTAGAGGGAACAGATTGCTTGGAGTTCTATAAGAGTTATAACCTCATCTTTCAGATCATTCCCAAGGGAGAGACCAAAGTGGTGAAAATTACAATCGGGTATGAGAAACAAAATAAGGATGTCTCTGATCCACAGAAATATCTGAACTACTTGATTAATCTCTTTAAAGATGTTGATTCTAAGCTTGTCCAAGCTTAATGCTATGACTATATATGAATAATGGTTATAGTATGACACCATGTAATAAGAGTTGGAGAGCTCTAGTGTTGATGGTTCCTAGTTTCATGCTTATGACACTACAAAAAATTAAGGTTTTAGAGACTAAAATTTAGGGACAAAGTGTGGTTTGTCTGGGTCTAAAATTTAGAGATTAAAGAAAATAACACCACTGCTTTCACATTCTCAAACATGGCTAAGTTTTTTCTCCATCATATTTGCTTTTGGCAGTATTTAATTCTTCTTCGTAAAAATTGCTTTATTTGTTTACTTGTCTCCACTTATGGGCCTCTTAATGGTGCAGATATGTTTATCTTTCTATGAAATGAAAATCTCATCATTCCAAATTAGTAGTAGACCTGGGAGGTACGTTCATTGCAGTGTGTTGCTCTCTTTTTATTAATGTCTTAGTAATAACTCATAATGATGTACGCTTCCTTGTGAATGATGGCAGAGACTGCTCTGGATGAGCGAAGTCATCGGAAGGCAGCACTTGAAGCATCTCTTTGTGAGGTTTTATTTCAGATAATAAAATTTGTGAATGAGAAAAAAGATCACATTCCAATTCTCACCTCGCTCTCTCTCTCTCTCTATATATATATATATATATAACATTGCTCTGAACGTACTTGATTTCAGTTCTGAATTCGAATTATTATTATTATTTTCTGTCATGTTAGATTGGAGCATGTGTGTGGATTTTAGCTTATTGTCGTATTTTGGTGAATTTCAAAATGTGCTTTGGGTAGGCTATAAGCTTCATAAGCTTCTAATTCATGCATATATATTTAGTTGTGTGTGTAGAGGTTCATGCTAATATGTTTGTCTTGAATACTACTGTATCTGCTATGAATATTATTGTACAATTTTGTCTATATGATTCCTTCTCCCTATCAAGGTCAAGATACACCTCTTCCATTGTCATACATGTTTGACTTGTTACATCCTCTCTCAATGATTTTTTCAGCCACTGGCCAATGCATATGGACTTGCAAAACATAGAGATGGTTGGTGGGAATGGGCAATTGCTCCTGGTGTCTCACCATTTCCTAGATATCAACATGCAGCGGTGAGTTTTTCTTTTAAACTCCCAACCAAAAAAATAATAATAATAAGAAAAGAAAAAGACCCCATTGTTAGTTGACATTTCCCCCCCCCCCCTCCTGTTCGGTATCTAGAAACCAGTCATTGAGATATGCTATGCTCCTGTAGGTTTTTGTAAATGCAAGGCTCCATGTGTCTGGTGGTGCACTTGGTGGTGGACGCATGGTGGAGGACTCATCAAGTGTTGCAGGTATTTTCCTTTATTTTCTTTTCCCCTGTAATCCAGCATATGTGTTGAAATTGTTGGTGTACAAAATCTACAATCAAGTCTTTTTCTCAGATTTATCATGTTTCTATGTGTAGTTCTGGATACTGTGGCAGGAGTCTGCTGTGATACAAAGTCTATTGTTACCACTCCCAGGATAGGCAGATACAGTGCTGATGCTGCTGGTGGAGATGCTGTAGTTGAACTGACGAGATGCTGTAGGCATGCTGCCGCTGCTATTGGTGACCTGATATTTATCCATGGTCGTCTTATGGGCAGTGATTGAGACTGATAGATCATGCTTATTAGTTTTTTGGGGCAATTATTATTATTTTTTTAATGTTAGTTATGAACAATTAGTTCTTTTTCTGAAAATGTTAGTATTCTTCCTATTATTTTTTACTTGTGCTGACGTTGAATTTTTGTTTCTAGATTACGGGATTGGTCTCTAGATTAAGTCGGTCTATATACAAAGTTATCAAATATATATATATATATATATATATTTTACTTGTGCTGACATTGAATTTTTGTTTTGTGATTTGATTCATTATTCTTGTTTATGTGATGTTAACAAAAAAAAAAAAAAAAAAAACTATACTGTTTTGTTTGGCTATGGAAAAGGAAACTATTTGAAATATTGAAAAGGAAATTGTTTTGTTTGACTGAATATTTATTTATTTTATTTATTTATTTTTTTGGTGACGGTAACAAGATGGTCGTTAATACATTGTAGGTATTTTTTTAATTTTTTTGCGACGGCAAAACATTAGTCGCCATAAGTAGATTAGGCGGTCGCAAATAGTTTGCGACTGTTGTTTCGCGGTCACAAAAAGTATTTGCCACCCCCACATTTGCGACCCCTATTTGCCGTCGCAAAGACCGTCGCAAAAGGTCTTTTGCGACTGATTTTTTATTATTTGCGACGGTTTATAATAGTCGCAAAAAGTACTTTTTTTAGTAGTGTTCAAAGTTGCAAGGTATAAGCTGAAACAAGGTTGGCCGCTCGTGCGCCCACTTTGGCCGCTCGTGCGGCCCAATTCCGCTCGAGCGGAAGAACCCGGCCGCTCAAGCGCCCGAAAGCATAATGAAAACCTCTTTTTCTTCTTCATGTCCGCTCGTGCGGTGCCCATGGCCGCTCGTGCGGCCTGGGTAAGAAAAAACCAGTCCGAAACTCACACAAAACCCTACTTAGAGAACACATAGCAAGGTTCAAAATAGATCAATCTAACACAAAATAAAGCTCAAAATCACATGGAAAATTAATCATAAATCAACTTAGGTTCTTAATCACTTTGAATTCATAATTATAATCAATCAATTCCATGGAATTTCTAACTTTCTCACACACACACACACATTTATATAACCATTTGGTCATGAAATGAATTCAAGCTTACTAATAGAAGAAATAGAATTCTCAGTAGATGATTCAAGTTAAGTTTAAACAATCAATTAACCCCAAGCACACACACAAGACCACAATTACAAACCCTAAATGACATGAATCAAAAGGAAATTCTTACCCCACTCCATGACTAAGGTTACACAAGATGACTAAGGAAATTCTTAAGCTTGATTCTCTTAAATTCCTCTCAATCTCCCTTCTTCTTGATGACTTTCTCCTCTTCCCTTCAACCCTCTTCTTCTCTAATTTTTTTCTCTCCAGGAGATATTTTTGAGTGATGGTTCCAAGTCAATTGTATAAGAAGCATTGATACATATATATATATATATAAAGTGAATAAGACGAAATTTAATCAATTTAATCATTCCAAATTGAAATTTCACAGAAAATCATATTATGACTTAAAAATTATGTTGATCCCAGATGTAAAGTCAATTTCAGATAATTATGCTTCTAAGGCTTTCAATTTCTGATTCAAACACTAGAATTGTAACAGATATTTCTCATATTAAACAGATACACATCCATAAGCATAAGATTCACTTCATTAAACTTACCTTCACATAAGGTTTTACAATAAGTACTTAGCTGCACAGAATAAGGGACCGAAAGTGTATCAGGAAACATGTACGAGGGTCGAGTTATTACACATAACATACCACACTCAAATATGATTTGCTTAACGGAATGAATGATAAGTATATAACTTGTTATATTTGCATGTAGCGAGACATGGACCTAAAAGTTGAGAAAAGATAATTTATCAATATCAATATTTGTATATGCATCTATATATTATAAAAGTCAATGAAAAATAATCTTACCATAATAATTTTTAACTGTTAATCCAGTGGCAAATAAAATATTATCATTTTCTAGAGTATGATATAGTTGCATGCCATTAATTGTTGCAAACACGTCCCACATAGTTAATCTTACAAATGTGAAACTGTTTTTACAATTTAAAAAAAAGAAAAAGAAAAGAGGTTAAATCATTCATAAAGTATTTCAAATTTGGTAAAGACACAAAAATATGTTATGGCATCATACCTTGTATTAAGTAGTAGAATCTCTCTTTTGTAATTATCATGATTTGCAATACCTTGACATTCAGTTACACTAAAAACCAAGCCAATCACATCTACTTAATTTAGCATTGACATATTTATTATTTTGATAGTTTAAATTTTTTCTGTTAGTAATAAACTATGTAAGTATGTAATATAGATAAGCATTATTTAGTAAAAATAACATACCTATTAATTGAACATCTTGATGAAGAAATTGACCAATGTCTGATAATTTTTACAAAATTTTAAAGACCCAATAACAATTTTTGGCAAGACAACATATAATCTAATCATAAAAAACATATAACTTGTTACAACTCAAACAAAGCAACGAAGTCAATTGGTAATTAAAAAAATACAAATTTTTTTTTTTTCAAAAAGCGTCGTGAGTTAAAAACCCAATCTCGAATTAAGTTAATTGATAGTTAAAAAGCATAACAATTTTTTTTTTCAAAAAATATAGTGAGTTAAAAAATTCAATTACAAAATACAATCTAATCATCATCATCAATAGTGGATACTTTATGCGAATCTAATAAATACAATCCAATCACAATCACAAAATACAATCTAATCATCATTAATAGTGGGTATTTTATGTGAACCTAATAAATACAATCTAATTTTTTTTCAAAAAACATAAATTAAAAATACAATCACCGTGTGATTGTATTAAAAAAACATGAATACAATCTTTTTTTTCTTCCAAAAAACACAGATTAAATGGAGTGTAGAAAAACACAATCATTAAAAAAAATAAAATCACTGTGTAATCAAAATGGAGTGTAAAAAAACACAATCACAAATTAGCTAATTAAAGAAAAGCAATGAAGTCAATTGATAATTATAAAATACAATTATTTTTTTTCTTTCAAAAAGCATTGTGAGTTAAAAACCCAATCAGAAATTAAGCTAATTAATTGTTAAAAAGCACAACCATTTTTTTAAAAAAATATAGTGAGTTAAAAAATCTAATTACAAAATATAATCTAATTATCATCATCAATAATGCGTAGTTTATGTGAGCCTAATAAATACAGTTTATTTTTATTTTTTTTTCAAAAAATATAGATTAAAAATACAATCACCATATTGAAAAATAAATTAAATCCAATCACAATCACAAAACACAATCCAATCATCGTCAATCAAACAGAGTGTAAAAATACAATCAGGTATTGAAAAACAATGAAGTCAATTGGTAATTAAAAAATAAAATTATTTTTTTAAAAAAAAACATACAAATTAAGTTAATTGATAGCTAAAAAGCACAACCTTTTAAAAAAAAAAAATGCAGTGGCTACTTTATATGAATCCAATAAATACAATCTATTTTTTTTTTCTTCAAAAAACATAGACTAAAAATACAATCACCGTGTGATTGTACTCAAAAAACATGAATAAAATCTTTCCTTTTTTTTTTTCAAAAAACACATATTAAATTGAGTGTAAAAAAACATAATCATTTAAAAAAATAAAATTACCTTGTGATCAAATGGAGTGTAAAACAACACAATCACATTTTCCTCATAAAAAATTAAAAAAATAAATGAGAGAGAGAGAGAGAGAGAGAGAGAGAGAGCAATGAAGTCACCTAATAATTAAAAAATAAAATTATTTGTTTTTATCAAAAAGCATAGTGAGTTAAAAACCCAATCACAAATTAAGCACAACCAATTTTTTTTTTTTTTTGAAAAGTACAGTGAGTTAAAAAAACCCAATTACAAAAAATAATCTAATCATTATCATCAATAGTGCGCACTTTATGTGAACCTAATGAATATAATCTGATTTTTTTTTTTCCAAAAACATAGATTAAAAATAAAATATTGAAAAATAAACAAAGTTTTAATCACAATCACAAAATACAATCTAATTATCATCAATAATTAATATTTTATGTAAACCTAATGAATACAATCATTCTTAATCAATTTAAAAATATAATCACTATATTAAAAAATAAATGATTTACTCACAGACTTTGAAATATTTTTCTTCCAAAATTCTGTCTCAAAGTTGTTGCCACTGTGATGGGAAGGCTCCAAGATTCTGTCTTACTTTATGTGAACTCTCTCTCTCTCTGTGTCCCAAATTTTTTCTTTAGGTTGCTATGTGCTATGGTAGGGTTTAGGTTAGTAGATAGTAATAGGTAATAATGGGTAATAGGGTTTGGGGTAATATGGAAATATATATATATATATATTAATCAAAAAATTAAGAAATTAGGATTGAAATAATAGAGTTACCACAAGATTTGTGGGTTAAAATGACCTTTTTCCTTTACGTTGTTGTGTGTTGTGGTAGGGTTCAGGTTAGTAGGTAGTAATGGGTAATAATGGGTAATAGGGTTTAGGGTAATATGGAAATTTAATGGGTAATAGGATTTAGGGTAATACAAAAATAAATTTCTTTTTTAATCAGAAAACTAAGAAGTTAGGATTGGAATAATAGAACTCCCACAAGGTTTGTGAGTTAAAAAAACTATTTTTCCTTATATAATAGATATATGTAGTATAGATATCACATCTCTCATATCTCTCTCTCTCTCTCGCTCTCTCTCTCTCTCTGTTCTCAATCTGTATCTTCTGAATAACCATACTTGGACATCATTATAAAAATAAAAAATAAAAAATTTATTTCAATTTTTTAGATATTTTTTTTTTTCGTCGATTTGGTTGCTATGTGTGTTGGTAAATGCTATTTTTTAGTACAATTTGAGCTAATTATACACTAGATTTTCTGAATTGTGCTTGAGTTTTTGGTTAGGGTTTCTGTTTTAATACATTTTGAATTTCTTGCGTATGTGTGGTTGTGTGTGTGTTTTTTTTGGATTTTGTGCTTTAGCTTAACTATGGACAATTCATAGTCTTCGATTAATTTGGTTTTATTCTCAATGCTTTGGTCACAAGTTAATAGACGATTGATTGTTATGGTTTTACTTGTAGCTGAGAGCTCAAATGATTTGTATTGAAAATTTTCAATTGTTGCTCTCTTCATAGTTAGCAATGATTTTTCATTGTTCTTTGTTGACAATGAAGGAAATTGCTACAGATAGGGAGAGAGAAGAAATATTTGAACAGATTGGAAAAAAAATTGAACAAATAATCAAATTTGGTCTAATATTTAAACAGATCTTATTTTTATTTTTTTAGTTGTTAATTATTATTAATATTATTGTTGTTGTTGTTTTTGTAGATGATGATGATGATGAAGATGCAGAAACAAATTGCGTCAGATAGATCTAGATCCATTCAATTTTTCATTTTTGTAATAGTTGTTTTTTTGTTGTTGAATTTGAATTTTATTTGTATAGATAATGGAGAGAGAGAGAGAGAGAGAGAGAATTTGAACAAATAGATTTGCAACAGACACATATTTTAACAAATAGATTTTTTGAAAATGTTATTTGAACAGATCATTGCCTCTGAACAAATAAAATAGAATGTCAAAAAAAATTGAACAAATAATAAATAGAATTAAATATGGGGAAAAATTAAATAGAATGTCAAAAAAAATTGAACAAATAATAAATAGAATTTAGGGAAAAATTGAACAGATAGTATAATTTATGGGGGGAAAATTGAACAGATAAATAGAATTTAGGAAAATAAATTAAACAGATAGATATAATTTAGGGAAAAAAAACTGAACATATAGATATAATTTAGTAGAAAATTTTGAATTGATAGACAAAAATTTGAACATATAGACAAAAAATTTGAATAGATAAAAAAAAATTAAACAGATTGAATAGATAATCAACAAAAAGTCAAACAAATAAAAAAAATCAAGAGGTAAAATTGGAAACAAAATATTCTTTAGAACTTCTCACCAAACTATTTTAGAAAGCATGTATCTCTCATCAACAAAAAAATATTTCTTGGACTTAATGCTTTATACCCTCCTTTGATTGGATTTATCACAACTTAACCATAAACAAAATTAGTGTTACTTTTATTTAATATTAGTCATTTCGATTAATTATAATATGTCTTTATTACTCTACTTTTGGTTGTCTAAAGTAATTCTTAGATAAATTAACTATTATTTATGTGATGATTTACTTAATGTATGATAGTCTTTTAAAAAATTTCAATAATGGGAAATATTAAATATTTTTAAAGATGTGTAGTAAGATTTATATACACAAACTAAATAAAAATATTAAGAAATTCAATCAAATAACAGAATTTTTTTAGTGATTATTGACTTTCTAAAATCCTGTACATCACACGGGTGACCACTAGTATCTCATATAGTAATGTAAACAATGTAAACATGATCATTGTTGGCGAAAAAAGAAAAGCAATTATTGAATTGGAAAGGGTGAAGGGATCATGAAAAAAATATCATGAAATGCTTTATAAAAATTCTCTATTCTTAGATTACAAATATAATAGAATACCACATACTAATTAAAAGATGAAAAATCTTTACGATGCATATGATGATATTTTTTTTTAAGATCCTTAATATTACTTGTGCATAGATGTTTGGGGTTTGAGTATTTGGTGGGATTTTTTTATTTATTGTTTTTTCCATCTTAAGTGAATTTCAAAAAAAAAAAAAAAATCAAAAACTTTGGACTTCTAAATTCAGCTTGATGAGATTAACCAGAAAATTTTTATAAAAAAAATTAAAAAAATTCTAGAAAAGACAAAACAAAATAGCCAAAAATGGTGGAGTTTTTGGCTTATTTGGACTTTTTTCAATTTTTTTTGGAATGTTTCAATTTATTTTGTTTTTTAGATTCATCTATATAAGACAGACCAAAAAAAAAAAATTTATTCATATTTAATTTTCAAAAAAAAATTACTAAAAATATAACAATTAGAAAAAAATGTGACTTTTTTCGGACAATGCAAAGTTTCCAAACTAGCTAAGGTGAACAATATAAATATGATCTTTGTTGGTGAAAAAAGAGGCCTAGGAACCTGGACTTAGTTTTTTTTGGATAGATAATTGTGTGATAAAAAATTAATTTATGTAATGTAAAGTTTATATATTAAATAATTTTAAAATAATTAAATCTCAATTCGTAATATTGATAATGAAAAAATTGGAAAGCAATAATTGAATGGGAAAGGGTGGAGAAGCAGGTGAGACATTGAGATTGGAATTTGACTAGGGCCTATTTTGGGAAGATTGTAAAAAGTGATTTTTTGGCTTTTAACTAAGCTTTTGACTTTTTTAGATAAATGATTTGGGAAGTTGATAAAAAGTGACTTTTGGCTTTTTTTATTAATATTTGTTTATGATGTCAAATCATAATAAAATGACCAAACTATCCCTATTTAGTTTAAAATATTTACAATTTCACTTATGTAACACATTTTGACCCATGAGGGGTAGAATTGTAATTTCACCATTGGCTAAAAACTAACTTGCCAAATGATTTTTTTTTTTAAAAAGCCAACTTTTAGCTTTTACTACAAACCAAAAAAAGTAGCTAAAAGCCAACTTCCCAAACAATTTGTCGGCTTTTTTCTTACCTTTTTTGAAATTATTTAATTGCTATGCAGCTGTGCTCCATGCAATGCAACAATCTGAAAAAGGGAAAATATGGCATCAATGAATTTTTGAAATTAAAATTACAAATGAGCGAAAATTTATTTAAATATTAATAATTATAATTATAATTTTTTTATAAATATATATATATATATATTTCTAACATCTACTGGAATGTAATTACTCCCGTGAAAAAAAGTCATAAACTAAAGAAAAAAGGCTACATATATAAAGAGTTAATTTTTTCTCATTATAACAAAAAAATATATTTTTGCTCACCACAAAAATTATATATTTTATTACAAAAGCATAATTCTAATTATTCATAATTTTAGACAGATATATCATAATTTCACTATTCATAATTTTCACTATAAAAATAGTAACGCTTCTTACTATGTACAAATGAGGTGATATATTATCCGAATTTTCTTCCGAAACTGGCATGGAAACATTTTATAAAAATAGGACTCAATTGTTCTAAATAAATAACTTTATAAAACTTAAAATAATCTTAAAAGAAAAACAGAATTTATTGATAATTTTTCCAATAATCTATTCATAAAATAAAATAATAAAAAAAAAGGATAAAAGAAAAAGATGACCCTCTCCATGGGTGCAAACCCACATCATCAACCATTTTAATGAGTTCTATCACATTCACCGCAAAAAACACCCACAATCAACCTCAAGCTTCATGATTTCCAAATTAAATAAAAATATTAAGAAGTACAATTAAATAGCAAATTTTTTTTAATAATTATTGACTTCGTAAAATCATGTGTACCACACTGGTGACCACTAGTATCTCATATAGTAACGTAAACAATACATGATCATTGAAAAGAAAAAAACAATTATTGAATTGGAAAAGGCGGAGGGATCATGAAATGCTTTATGAAAATTCTCGATTTTTGAATTATTAATATAATAAAGCACCACATATTAATTAAATGATGAAAAATCTTTATGATGTATTTGATAATATTTTTTTCAAGATCTCTAACATTACTTGTATAAAGATGTTTGAGGTTTAAGTATTTGGTGGGTTTTTTTTTCCGTCTTAAGTGAATTTTTAAAAAGAATCCAAAAAATTTTAGATTTCTAAATTCAGCTTGATGAGATGCAGCAGAAAAAAAATTTAAAAAAAAAAAATGTGTCTAGAAAGACACACACAAAAAACAAAAAATGGAGTTTTTGGCTTATTTTGACTTTTTCAAATTTTTTTTTTTTTTTTTTTGGAATGTTTTGATTTTATTTTGTTTTTTAGATTCATCTATACGCAAAATAATTATATATATATATAATTTTGAAAAAAAAATTACTAAAAATATAAAAATTAGAAAAAAAAAATGTGACTTTTTTCGGGCAATGCAAAGTTTCCAAACTAGGTAACGTGAACAATGTAAACATGATATTTGTTGGTGAAAAAAGAAGTCTAGGAACTTAGACTTAATTTTTTTTGGATGGGTGGTTGTGTAATAAAAAATAAATTTATATAATGTAAAATTTATATGTTGAATAAATTTAAATTATAAGATAATAATTTTAAATAATTAAATCTCGATTCATAATATTGATAATGAAAAAATAGGAAAGCAATAAAAAAAAAATTTGATTCATACGATATGTAGATAGGCTATTCCAACATATTAGTCAGTGAGTATTGCCCCTTAGCATCTATAGCATATCTGCAGGAAATCTCACCACATTTACATCGGGACCGAAGCTTGAGCCTCCGCATGCTTCAGACGCTAAAAAATATATTTAATCACAATAAAAAATTTTGTAGACTCAAACCTAAACCTTGAATGAGGATTCAAAAATCTTACTAACTGAACCAATCCATGTCGGTAGGAAAGCAATAATTGAATGGGAAAGGATGGAAAAGCATATGAGACATTAATTGATAATGGAATTTGACGAAGTGTCGGCTTTTTTCTAACCTTTTTTTGAAATTATTTAAGAATAATGTTTGAGGACCCGAAATTAGGGGCTCGAATTTGGCTCCTCGTTTTGGGTTTTGATTTTTTCTTTTTTTTTTCTTTTTCTTTCTCTTCCTTTTCTTTCTTTCTTTTCTTCTTCTTCGTTGAACAAAGGAGAAGAGCAGAGGCGAGAGAGAGAAACAAAGTCGTCGTCATCGCAGCTCGTCGCCCGGTGTCGCAGCTCGTCGCCCGGCATCGCAGCTCGTCAACCGATCTCGCAGCTCGTCGCTCGTCGGCATTGCAGCCCCGCCTCCGCCTCTGCCTCCGCCTCCACCTCCACCTCCACCTCCGCCCGATTTTGTTGGCCCCTCCAGTCCAGTTCTTCTTCTCCTTCTTCTCCTCCTCCTCCTCCTCCTTCTTCTTCCCCCTAATTTCGAGCCAAATTCGAGCCCCTATATTCGCGCTCTCTACCATTACTGATTATTTAATTGCAATGCAACTTCGCTCCATGCAACAATCTAATGGAAAAGAGAAAATATCACATCAATGAATTTTTGTAATTAAAATTATAAATGAGTGAAAATTTATTTAAATATTAAGAATTATAATTATGATTATGATTTTTTATAAATATATAAATATTAAGAATTATAATTATGATTATGATTTTTTATAAATATATATATATTTCTAACATCTACTGAAATGTAATTATTCCCTTGAAAAAAAGTCATAAACTAAAGGAAAAAGGCTGCAAAAATTATATATTTTTATTACAAAAAGAATAATTCTGATTATCCATAATTTTAGAGGGATATGTGATAATTTCACCATTCATAATTTTCCCTACAAAAATAGTAACTCTTTTTACGATGTACAAATGGGGTGATATACTATCCAAATAGTTTCTCTGAATTTTCTTCCGAAACAAACATCAAAACATTTTATGAAAATAGGTCTTAGTTGTTCTAAACAAAACTTTATTGAACTCAAAATAATCTTAAAAATAAAATAGAATTTATTGATAATTTTTCCAATAATCTATTCATAAAAATAAAATAAAAAAAGATGGCCCTCTCCATGGGTGCAAGCCTACATCATCAACCATTTTAATGAATTTTATCACCTACACTGCAAAAACACCCACAATCAACCTCAACCTTCATGATTTCCAATCAAAGATTAAAAAAGTTTGCCGCCAGACCAAATCCTTATTGTCACTGAGGTGGAGAAAGAGAGAGTCGTGTTTGTTCTTGATTAGAAATATTAGGTTTGATTTATTAAAATAAATGTGTAATAGAATTAGGGGGCGGAACTGTGAAGGGCTGATGGGGCCTGGTCCTTTTTTATTTTTTATAATTTATTATTAATTTTATATTTATAAATATTTATAAAATATATAATGAGATGATTTCTTAATTTTATAAAAATTATATTAATAATTTTCTATTTCATTAATATTTCACAATGTATAATAGAAATGACCTCTAATTATTTCATATTTTAAATAGTAGTATCAATTTTGTCGAACCGATTTTATTAATATACGAGATGCATGTCACCTTTTTTTTAAAAAAAATTTAAAAATAAAGTGGTGCGTATACTTTTTTATGAGTATAAACTTTATAAAGAATCTAAAATTTTATCCCTAAATTTATTATAATGACATGGTAAGACTTGAGTCTTAGTTGATTAATTTCTACATAAATCAATTGACATATAACATTCAACGTTATTGACTATAAATTTAAGGTTATGCTTTAGGAGTCTTACACTATGTTTGGTTAGAGAATTTATGAATGGATTTGAAAAAGAAAAAAAAAAAAAAGTATGTGAAATGTGAATAAAATATACTTACATTTCACATAATTTCATATACGTTTACCTTTTTTCATTTCAAATCCCTTCCTAAATCCCCAACTAAACACAACGTTCTAGATTATATCATTGAATAAAATAATTTAAAATAGTGATTTAATTCTAATAGTTCAAAACTTTAAAAACTAAAAAAAAATTATTTGTTAGATTTATTTAATTCTCTTGAAATATTTCTTTCGCAACGCTTATATAAGAAATTATGTTTAATTAGTAATATATCAAAACTAACTCGGTATTTTTTATGCATATACGTTGGCCCTTTCTAGATAAAATTCCTGATTCCACCCTGCATATAATAAAATGATCATTAATCTTGAGAAATTTTATTTTATTTTTTTATTTTTTTTACCATAGTAATTAATGATTCCATTTCAGTATGCTTTTCATCAATTTTTTAATGAATCAAACTCGAAAATTAATATTTTGATGGAATAATAACTTCATTTTACTCTATTCTAATGAATCAAATAATAGGAAAAGGAAAAAAATTGAAAAATAAGAACTTAGGTGAGAGAGAGTATTGTTGAGGAGGGAGAAATTTTGTAAGAAAAGGGCTTATTGGATGAGGTTGGTATTAGGGGAAAGATAAAGGCCACGCTTCTTTCAAGTTTGAAATTGGATTAAAGTGTGTTGTTGAGTTTGTGGAGGTTTGTCACGGGTCCTATTTTGATAATATAGAACTTGTCGAGTATTTTATTTTTGTAAAAGATTTTATTGATCGGATATCGATAGTTACTTAATCGGATTAAATTTTTGTCAACAGTAAATATAATTTTTAAAATAAATTATTGACAAAAATCTGATTTAATCAAATAACAATCAATATCTAATTAATGTAATTTTTTACCGAATAAAATATTTGATAAATTTTATACATTAAATCGTTCCGATTATTAAAACAGAATTCGAAATAAAATTCATGAATCCAACAATACTATTCAGCTCACGGTGAACCGGAGAAAAGGTGCAAAGAAAAAAAACAAGGAGAACAGTCGGACAAATCGGAAAACATGGGCTGTGTTTGGTTTGATTTTGGAGATAAATTTTAAAAAAATTAAAAATTAAAAAAATTAAAAAAAAATAATTGGAGAAAAAATTTAGAAATTTTTTTGGTTTGTTTAGTTGTATATTTTGGAAATAGTTTTGGAGTATAGGAGTTTAGCATGATTTGATATTTTGTTACAATTGAATAGATGTGTGTGAGAGAAAAAGTGATTGAGAAGGAAAGAGTAGAGAGAAAAAGTCATTAATTGATGTATAGGAGATAGAAAGTAATTTTGGAATTTTTTTTTCCTAAAATAACTAAACCAAATAAAATTTTAGAAAAATTTTTCCAAAATTTATTTCTCAAAAACCAAACCAAACAAGGCCATCATTTTCCTGTGCAAATATACATGGTAGCACTTCCATCAACTAAATGAAAAAATGTTAAATATAATCTCACATAATCGGACACAATTTCTCTCTAACTGGATCATTAATATGATACGAAGAGGTCACTTTAAATGACCATTCATAGAAAAATCAAGATAATTTCGATCTCAATAATCATATATAACATTTATCTTAAAATATGAATGATTTATACTTTAAATTATCATTCATTTTTAAAAAAATAAATATGATCAAATTTTGGTGTCAGCCTTTCTTTTTTTGAAAAATTACAAATCATATGTACATTTCAAAAATAATTGCCTATACATGAAAAATTTTATAATTTTAATAATTAAAATTTATAAACTTTATCATTACTTTGGGGAAAAAAAAGTCCACTGCTATATTGTTCAGTTATTTCCCTTCTTTTTTCTTTTATTTGGAAAAGGAAAGGGAAAGGGAAAAATGTGTGAAATTAAATGAAATATAAATACATTTTATTCATATTTTACCTACTTTTTCAATTTTCTTTCAAAATCCCTTGTTAAATCTCCTAATCAAACACAATATTGATGCTTTTGGAGCCGTGAAAGTATCATTTGGGCCAAGTTCGGCCTTTTATTTGTGGCTTTATCGTTTTTAGGGCCACAATGTCTGGGTCTGGGTAAGTCTCTTTTATACATAGTTGCATTTTGGTCCTCACTTGGGGGAGTCTAATTGTCCTTTTTGGGCCCGTGTGAATTTCACTCTGGGCCAAGGTTCGCTTTTTTTTTAAGCCCGCCTTGTTTTGAATTTTGCTTCTTTTTTTTTCCTCTTTCTTTCTTATCATGAAAAGACATATAGAAAAATAAAGAGGTGATATGATAAAAATAAACTAATGAGCAGCTTTTTTGAGATGTCCCCAGTTGTTCTAGTCTAAGCCAATTTTTTAAATGGGATGCATAATTAAAAAAAAATGGTAAATTATAAATATACTCTTGAGATTTACTTAAAATATTGATTGCAGCCTATAATTTAAGAAATTACAAATACCCTCTTATGAAAAAAAATTTTCTAACAAAATTAATAGAAAAAAATTAAAATTTGTAACTACTTTCATATACAATAATAAAATTTCTTGAATTATTAATTGAATTATGTGATTACAAATTTGAAGGAGCGGAATATAATTTCCAAAATCAAGGGGCAATTTGTATTTTAAACTAATCTCAAGGCATGTATTTATAATTTATCCTTAAAAAATTTTAACAAATTGTGGATTAAATTGTAATTATTTTTAATTCCCAAAATTAAAAATTGAAGGAGTGTATTTATAATTTATCCTAAAAAAAATTTAACAAATTGTGTATTGAATTGTAAATATTTTTAATTTTTTTTAACTGTTAATAACCATACAAATTTTGTTTGCATTCATAACCTTTAAATTATATAGATCAAGACCAAAAGAAATCATTACCATAACTAAAATATAAAAAATAAAAAAAAATAGAAAAAATTAGTGAAACATCCCTCTCCAACTTTGTGTAGTGGAAAGGTCTAAAATATTTTTTTTATAAGCTAAGGTCCCTGGATGAAATTTTTCTGTGTTGGGGCCGAAATTTCTTTGAGTCGGACAAAAGTTTTCTGAGTCGAATTTTCTCTGTGAAAATGTTGAGGGATCTTAACTATTATAAAAATATTATATATCCTTTATCTCATGAAATTTTAATATCAGGGGTTTTAAAACAAAAATCTCAAAAAGATAACCACTATAAAAAATTAAAAAATATAATCTTGTTACTTTATAATTGAACTAAATTCAGTTTACAATTAAAAACAAAATGCCCAATCTTAAAATAAAAATAAAAAAAGGAAAAAGAACAAATATTAAATAAAATCTGAAAATCATAATAATACCAAATAAAAATTGAACTAACTACATTAAAATATTGGTTAAATATTACTTCATTTTCCATTTTTAGATGTAAAATTACTAATTATGCTTGCATAAGGTCCTTTAGTTTAGATTATAAACTTAAATTAGTTGGACTGAATTTAAATTAGTTAGAAATGGTGGTGGTTGTGTTAGTTGAATTGTTTTTTTTTTTTTTTTCTTTAATAAAATATTTTTATAATAATAAATTTATCACTAAAAATTTAATAATAAATTCAGGCTAGGTTTAGCATCCCTCAAAAAAGTTAAAAAGTCAAAAAGTCACTATCCTATTTAAGTCACATCATCTTATTTAAGTCACATCACTTCAAATCCAATCCATATTTTAAAAAAAATCAAAAAGTACACTTATTTAAAACATTCCAAACAAAGTTATCGTAGTGGTCCGTAAAGACAATACAAGCACAAGATCACAGAAGGGTTTAAATATAAACTAGACAGCAAACAAGGTAACCACAACCATCCAACCCATCAAACCCATCACAATTTGCACTGTAAATTTTCAGGAACGTAATTCGGTTTTATCCACACTAATTCAAGACTTCATATAATATAATATAAAATAATTTATGTCAAAAGTTCTTGAATTTTGCATCTTTTCAATTTAAGCCTTCTAATTTTTTAAATTAGTTAATTGTAACATTTCTGTTCCATTTGTCCACATTAGATCATTATATACCTTTTATAGAAGCCAACTTTAGGGTATTGATAAAATTAATTTAGGATTTTATTTTCTAATATAAAAAATAAAAATAAATAAAAACTAAAATAACCCATAATTAGCACCCCTTTCATCACTAGCATAGGTTTCAAGTTCAGTAGTTTAGTTTTTTTTAAATAACATTTTGATTTTTAAAATTTGGGCTTCAATGTTAATTTTACCAATTTACCCGTTAAATAGATCCCATATGATATAACATAACTATAAAAAATTAATGGAATGCAATAAAATGGTTAAATTGAACCAATTTGAAAAATGAGATGATTTATTTTATTTGAACCTCAATTAGAAGGCTTTAGTAAATAGATTAAAAAAAAAAAAAAATCCAAAGTTAAAGGACTACTCACACAATTTACTATTTTTTTTTTGGACGGGGGAGGGGAGATGACTTTTGACCCTTGCAGTCCTTTGCAGGCATTTGAAGATCATTTGCAATAATAAATCTCAAAAAATAAGATTAGAGGCATCATTTTTTATCATATGTTGTATTATTTAATTTATAATGAGAATAGATTCATAGGAAAAGAGCGAAAAAAGAGAGCCACTTGAAGAAAGGGCGCTAAACGGAATATATATATATATATATATATACATGGTAAGGTACTGTAGCACATTGTAATTTTGGCCAGCCTTTGTCTAACTTGCTAGAGGTGAAATTTCAATCTTCTGTCTAACTGTTATACTTCTATAAATGAATGGGGATTCTATTTCTATTTTAATTAAATGCTAGAAAATTTGATAAAAAAATGACTACATATTTTATGGCTTATTCACAATAGGAATGCCACAAGATGTGATGAGTTGCATTTCTATTTTAATTAAATAATAATAAAAAATATGACAAAAAATAGGAGAAATAACCTAAAAGTGGGAAGTTGGGAGAAAATTATTACATATATATGAAAAAGTTTATAATTTTAATTATTAATATTAATAAAATCTATTATTGATTTATAATTAGGTTAAGAAAAATGATTGAGACCTCAAATTTTTTGGCTCAAATTTGGCTCGAATTTGCTCTTTTTTTTTTCTTTTTTTTTTTTTTCTTTTTTTTTTGCTGCGTTGATGCTTTGCTTGTTATTGTTATTATTATTTTTATTATTTTTTTTTGCAATGTATTAGCCCAGAAAATAATGAAAAAAAAAAAAATTGCATTCGAGGCAATTTCGAGCCTCATTTTCGAGGCCTCAATCACAGCCGTTATGTTAATATATTCCACACTCATCTGAAATTCTCCCTACAAAATAATGTGAAGAAACTCGTCTCGAGAAATCAACGGCCGGTTTTGTACAAAATTTGAAAGGAGAAACCTTGGTGGAGGAGCCCAGGAAGAGATGAGAAATGGGCTGGGCTGGGATTGTGATCCATAATATGGGGGCCCAAATACAACATTCACGCAAACCCCACTTGGCGGCCACAAGAATGGGCCAAGCTAGCTGTTTCTATGCGCCGCAAAGTCACCTGCCCCATGTGATACTGTCCTGTTTTGAGCACGTCTCACCTAGTTGGAGTCCACCTGTAGAAAAATTATTGGTTGATTGGGGAGTACCACATGATCTTGTCTTAGACTAATCACAAATTTTTGTCTTCTCATATTTTTTAATTACTTAATATAAAATCGTGAGTCATACATCTTCTACCAATCACAATATATATGGATTGTCACTTGACAATGCACAAACCAATAACTTCTCTTATTTGCATGCTTGTGACAAACACAACAAATTATTTGGTCCTCTTGAAATATCACGTAACGGTATTTGTCACTAATCACAATATATCATGTCTTTTTCATTCTCTAATCAACCAATATAAAATCGTGATTCTAACATCTTCTATCAATCACAATATTCATAATATCCTTAAGGCACAATATCCCAAGAGTAATCAATAACTTCTCCACAAACACCATGAATGTATCTTACCAAGTACGCTCGACAAACGCCATGAATGTATCTTACCAAGTACACAGGGTGAATGATATCGTACCAATTTATGTAATAAAATGTCATTTAATTGCAGAGTCATATGTATTATGTTTGTAATTTATGATATTTGTGAGGTTATTTATTGAAAATAGATTCTCTTCAAGACATTATTAAAAATAATTGACAAAAATCTTTTGAATCATAACTAATATCAAAATGAGTAATAACTAAGAATATAATAAGTCATAACTAATATCATAATACAACCTAACAAAAGATTTTAAAAGTCATAAATGCGATATATGATACACGCTCCATAAAATTTTGTGGATATTGTTTTAAATTAAAATATTTTGTACTATCATGCCTATAAATTTTACATATTTTATTTATTTATTTACATATCACCACTCGTTTTTAGAATGGTGAATTATATTGATCTTTTTTTAATTTTTGAAAAAAATACAACAAATTTTATAATTTTGATATAATTACACAAACTTCTCTTTTAGTAAGTTTAAAAAGGCTGAAATTAAGGCAAATTATGTAAAAATACAAACATAAAGAATGTGAAACATATATTTTAATGTAAAAAAGATGACAAAATTATTTTTTCATTTACATAACCAATGAATTTTTGATAAAAATAAATTTATTGTTATGCAAATTAAAAAAATCAACTGTAATTATATCAAATTTGTAATAGATATTATATATTTATTTTAATTTAAGAAAAACCGATGTCATTTACCCTTCATCTTTTAGTTATGGCTCATCTAGTCATGATGGTGGGAATGATTAGAGGGAAAAATATGATAAAAAAATAAAGTGAAAAAAAATAAATAAATGGAAAGAAAAAAGTATTTATTTTTGTATGCGTTTAGTTAGCATGCAAATTTTTGTGGGAAAAAAAAAATAATTAAGAAAAATGAGAAGAGAATTAACAATATTATTTTAACAAGAAAAAAAAAATCAATAATTTTTGTAATAAATTAAAAACCGAGTTACCATATTAATAATTTTTTCTTGCACTTTGCATTCCTCTCATACTAAATAAATGCAAAAATAAAAAAATAAAAAATAAAAAAATCACCTCTAACCTCTCTCAATAAAGATATGTGTATGAAATTTGTGCACAGAAAATTATTTAGAAAAAGGAAAATGCTAGAGACCCCAAATAATCTATTAAATGTTTTATCATATCTCTTATATGGGTGTGGGATCTACACAAATGTGGATCTCACACCCATGTGAGAGGTTTGATAAAACATTTAGTAAATTGTTTGGGATCTCTAGCATTAACTCATTAATCATAATTTATTATGTCTTTCATATTTCTTAATTACCCAATACAATACCTCACATACCTATTTTCTTCACAAATCACAATAGCATAAAATACCACATATTTATCCTTTGAAATTACTAAATAATTACTCTACTTCTTTATTATTCTAGATATTCAATTAATTTTATTTTTTTAATTAATGATCTATTCGTCCAATTCAGACCCGATCTTAAGACAAGGCCAATAATTCCATTTTCTTGGGCTCCAAAATTTCCCCAAGTATAGAGGCCTCGTTTGGTAACTCTCCATCTTAGTCAAAAAATTAAAAAGTTACTAAATTAGTCAAAAAGTCAATAACCCATACCAAAAAGTCAAAGATTCTCTTTTCTCTCTATTTTTTGCACATCTTTTTGTAAAAAGTCAAAAAATCATCCCAAACATACTAATTTTTTTTAGCTCATATTTTAACCAAATAATTAAAAAATTACTAAATTAGTCCGTTCCTAAACGGGCCAGAGTTCTCAAATGTTCCATCCCGTGCTCTTTAACATAAGCGTGGGGTCCCCAGATATTCCAACACTCGTACCATAACTTAGGCCCACATGTGAAGGCCCCAAGGCCAAAAGTGAGACTAAAGGGCCCAAACAATATTCCAGCCTTTTGATTTTTGCCCTAATTTATATTCCCTTTCTCTTTCATAACTTCATATCTAGAACATTCCCAATGACTTAATGATTGACGTATAAGGGTGCAAAAATATTAGATAGTGAAAACACCTAATTGAATATTAACTAAATTAATTTGTATGTGTGGTCATGATTAATTGAGTCAGATATTTGACTATATTTCAATTATAACTATTTGATTATTAAAAAATAATAATAAACACAAGAAATTTAAAATTTTCATAACCATTAGGACATTTATCCATTGCCTAAGGTTCATTAAAAAAATTTAAAAAATTCTTATTGCATAAGGGCATAGCAAGATAAGGCCTAATTTTGATATATCAAAAATCTTGAATCACTAGCACTTTTTTATTTTTTTATTATTTTTTATTTTTATTTTTTATCAGTAACAAAACGAAAATTTCATTAAAAAATGAGAACAGAGAAAAAAAAGATGTACAGGGGAGGACAAAAAAGTCCTCAAAAATAAAAAATAAAAAAATAAAAAGAACAAAAAACTAAGATTCATTATATATATATATATATATGAACATTAAAAATACATATCTTATTCTACTACAAAAAAATAAAAACATCTAATGTTTTTTTAGATGGTGAAAACACCTAATTGAATATTAGCTAAATTAATTGGTATATGTGATCATGATCAATTGGGTTAGATATTTGATTATATCTCAATCATAACTATTTGATTATAAAAAAATAATAAAAAATACAAAAAATTAAAATATTTCATAACCATTAGGGTATTTATCCGTTGCCTAAGGTTCATTAAAAAAATTTCAAAAATTTCTTTTTGCATAAGGACCCAACAAGATAAGACCTAATTTTGATATATCAAAAATCTTGAATCACTACTAATCTTAATCTGCCTTCTTTTTTTTTTTCTTTTTCTTTTTTATATCAATAATAAAAAAAAATTCTTTAAAAAATGAGAAGAGAGAAAAAAAAAATGTAAAATGAGTACAAAGAAGTCCTCAAAAATAAAAATAAAAAAACAAAAACCTAAGATTCTTACACAGATTTCTCCTCACTAAAAATCAAGAAAGGCAAAATCTCCCTAAACGGAGAGCCACTGAAGCCCAAAATGATGCTAAAAATATGATTTTCTCTCATATCTAAATCTATCTTACACTACTACAAATTATCACGTCAAATCTCTATTACAATCAAAATCTACCAACACCACCATATTATATTCACACAACTAAAATCACATCTCTTTCTCTTTCAAATTTTAGTTTTATAACAAATTTAAATATTTTTAATGAAACCTTAAAAAAAAAATGAGAAATATAAATTAAGATTGTACAATATATACTTATTTTAAAAGATTTCATTATTTTTTAATTATAAATAAAATTTTGACACCCCGTGCATAGTGCGAATTTTATGCTAGTAGAATTTATATACAAATGGATATTGGTTTTAGCGTAATAATATATAAATAAAATTTATATATAAAACATTCATATAGAATAATGTAAAGATTTTAAAAGCTATAATTAATTATACTTTAAAAATTCACTATATGACACCTCAAATGTAGGTTCCAAAAAAAATTTAAGGGTTGATTTAGTGGTCACAACTTGGAACTTGGATACGTATTCCCTCTAAATTTCATATTCAACACTCACTAATTCCTATGAGTTCCTTGAGACCTCTGAATATGTGATTATCAAGAAAAATGTTATAGGTCCCAAATGAATTACCAAATTTTTCACCAAATTTCTCACATGAGTATGAGACCTACACACATGTGATTTATATGGATCCCACACTTATGTGATAGGTTTAATAAAAATTTTGATAATTCATTTAGGGTCTTTAACATCACTCATGATTAATTAAGAGTATAAACACATAATACTTTGATAATAGTTTATAATTTTTCGTGTTTTACGCAACTGAGCCGTGAAACCTACTATTATGGACAACCAGTATCGTTTTGTCACCTCAACAAAAATTCAGAACACAGCATTTAAGAGTCAAGTTTAAATCATAATTTAAATCATTCATGTTTTAAATTTTATTTCATGTGTAACTCTAGTCTCTCGTTTGACAATATCACTTTTTTAATTTAAAAGTTAAAAAATTATTAAAAAAATCAAAAAATCAATAACTTATATTACAAACACTACAAGAAAAAACACTTTCGGCGACTAAAGTTTTAGTCGCCAAAAGTCCCTTTTTTAGTCGCCAATACTAATTTTTTCACTTTCCCCGACTAAAATCTTTAGTCGCCATTGTGGTCGCCGAAAAATTGTCGCGAAAAGATTTGGCGACTAAACATTTTTTAGTCGGCAATACATGTCTTCGGCGACTAAATAATTAGTCGCCAATACTCCATTCCATTTGGGGAAATTGTACTTTTAGCGACTAAACCTTTAGTCGCCAATACTAATTTTTTTTTATTTTTTATTTATCTTTCGGCGACCAAAATGCATTAGTCGCCAATACTAGTTTTTCAAAAAAAAAAAAAAAGCCTCTGCTGAGGATCCCAGGGCTCGAACCTGGGACGTCGATGCCAAACACGCCCCTTCACTTCAGCAACACCTGGTCCCCACTACGCCACACACACATCTCATGATTATTAATGCAACTTTTATTATTTATATACTATATTCATTGGTATATATAAAAATTGTATAAAATAAAATAAATAATTTTATGTAATATATTTCATATAAAAAAATAAAATATTTACAAAAAAAATTGGGTAGCACTTTTGGCGACTAAATCTCAATTTTAGTCGCCAATTCTCCAATTTTTGGCTACTAATTTGTGTTTCTGTCGCTAAAACAAATGAGTCCCGCCTAAGGATTACACATTTGGCGACTAAACAGGACTTTTGTCGCCAAAACCTCAACTTTGGGCGACTAAAATTCATTTTAGTCGGCAAAACACTTGTAATGGGCGACTAAACTGTTTTTTAGTCGCCAAAACCATCACTTTTGGCTACTAACTGATTTTAGTCGCCAAAAACTGTGGCTTTTAGCTACTAAATTTTTTTCAGTCGCTAAAAGTGATATATTCGGCGACTAAACTGACCTTTAGTCGGTAAAAGTCCTATTTTCGGCGACCAAACTACTTTAGTCGGCAAAAGTGCTGACGTTTGGCGACAAAACTGATTTTAGTCGCCATTTGTACGACTTTTAGCGACGAAAGCCCCTTTTTTAGTCGCCAATGCTGCATTTTCTTGTAGTGAAAGTCAAAGATTTCATTTTTTATTTACTTTTTACATATCTTTTCGTAAAAAACTAAAAGGTCATTATAAACATACTAATTTTTTTACATCATATTTTAGCCAAAAAAATCAAAAAGTTCTTAAAAAAACTTGTTCCCAAACGAGGCCATATTTTCTGTCTCTACTAACCCCAAACACCATCCGTTAATCTCTCTTGAGTATTATTATTCAGATCAAATAATTAGACTCGTTTTATGAACTCAATGATATTATACTCTATTAGAATATTTAAATGAACTATTTATTTCTCGCATTTATTTTTTAATTATTAATTAATCAATTTGTTGACACATCATTAGTTCTATAAAGTAGGTCTAAAAAGTAGATTTATATATCATTTTCTTACTTTAAATGGATTTACAAAACTGTATTGTGATATTCTGATTCAGGGTGAATTACACTTTATTCCTTTTATATTTGGCCATTTTTCACTTTGGCCTTTAAATTTTTTTTTTTTACATTTTGGCCTTTTATATTTTAAATTTTTCTCAATTTGCTCCTAAAGCTAATTTATGTTCAAAATTAGACAGAAAATGCCATAATAACTATTACATAACATAAATAATATATTTTTATATTGAAGATTAAGTTTATGTTAGAGATGTGAGTTATATAATAAAATATTTGTACGTCACGTGATTGTTAATATGTGATTTTCTATTTAATTTTTAACAGAATTTAGTTTTAGGAGTATTGAAAAAAACTTGAAATACAAAGGGTTAAAGTGAGAAAAAAAATAAATTTTAAAAACCAAAGTAAAAAAATAAACAAATATAAAAAGGTTAAAGTGTAAATATGTAGAGGAAAAAGAAGAAGAAGAAAAAAAAAAAAAAAAAAAAAAAAAACTAGAAGAACAAATCACATCATATTTGTTCATCTTCAAATTTACAAAAGAGAGTGACAAATCAAGTGTCCTAGAACTCCACTTTAGGAAGCTGGTTAAAAGTTATTTTTTTAATTTTTTAATTTTTTTTGATTTTTTTTATAAAAGAATTTGCAAAAAAATAAGCTCAAAAAAGTCAAAAAAATGACTTTTAATTAGCATGCCAAAATAAGCTAAAATGTCTTAATTACTAAAATCACCTAATTTTTTTTTTTTAAATGTTATACGATTTAAAAATATAAAATGAAAATTCATCTCACGGGCACTTTAATGAATTTCAAGTTCTTTGTTTCCTTCCTCACAGTTTGGAATTCCTTTTGAATTTAGGAAAAAGGGTGGGTGCTCGAATTTCTTGGGGGTCGAATGGCCCGAAAGAGAAGAGAGGGAGAGAAAGAGAAGAGAGGGAGAGCAGAGAAAAGAGGGAGAGAGGAGGACGACGGCGGAGGCCTCGAACGTTCGTCGGAGCTCGCCGATCGTCGCCCAGCCACCGATCGTCGCCTCGCCGTCCTCGTCGCAACTCCGCCTGTGCCTCGCCGCAGCTCCGCCTCTGCCTCTGCCTCGCCGCAGCTCCGCCTGTCTCGCCGCCCCGCCTCCGCCCCTGCCTCACCCCGAGTTTGTTGGCCCCCTCCCCTCCCCTCCCCTCCCCTCCCCTCCCCCTCCTTCTTCCTCCCCTCGTCTTCTTCTTCATTCTGCAGAAAAAAAAAAACAAAACAAAACAAAAAGGGCAAAACGACGTCGTTTTGCCCTTTCGACCCATTCGACCCACGGTTTTTCGAGCTACCAACCGCGATTGTTGAATTTATTAACCATTGACAAAATATCATTCTCTCTCTATTTATATGTGTACAATATATATACGGACTCACTTATTAGATTTGGATTTGATGAATGAAAATTAGAGCATATTAGTTGAACCAATTTTTTATTGACTTAGGCCTCGTTTGGCACGTGATTTTTTTAGTTAAAAAGTCAAAAGGTTATTAAAAAAATCAAAAAACCAATATCTCATACCAAAAAGTCAAAGATTCTCTTTTCTCTCTACTTTTTGCACATCTTTTCGTAAAAAGTTAAAAAGTCATCACAAACATACTAATTTTTTTTAGGGAGGAGGGGTCCCTGCTGTGGAGAATTCACAGCCGTGACTCCTGTGACGTAAAACGCCACCGTTTTAATTTTTTTTTTATTTAATTAATGTGAGGATTCATTAATTCTTCATTAATTCTTTCACTATAACAAACAAAACAATAAACCCAACAGGGATGGAGCCATCTTATGGGTCCCGCGATCTTGTAAAGTTGAAGGGGGTGAGTTTGTGTTAAAAAAAATTTATTTTATAAATAGAAAATATAATAAAATAAAAATAATTCATGGAACAAATCAATTTATGAAACCAAATTGTATTTTTTTAAAAAGATTAATTTTAAAATTAAAATCAAACAAACCATACATGTTTTGACTTTTTCAAAACTGACTCAAATGCATCAAAAGTGAAATTGAAAGGGAAAAAAATTGTATTTGAATAAATCAATTTATCAAACCATAAGCAAAAAAAATGTAACTTCAAAAAAAAAAAAAAAAAAAAAACCAACTTAAGGCCAAAATATATTCAATTCACATCCAACATCTATATAAAAAAAAATAAAACAAAATTTTGAGACATTTAAACTTCAAAATCTCCTACCAAATATCCCAAAATCTGTCTCAATCATTCTAAATTATCCAAACAAAATTCTAAAAACCTTCAATTTGAATTCTCAAAACAAAAACTACAAAGCGGATCCCTATGTCAATTTTGTGGAGGCAGTTGGGAATAAATAGAAAAATCAAAAGAACTCTCATTTCTAAATTCGGTCTCCATTGGATTGTGCCCCACCGGATTAAGTGATATTCCCTATAAAAAAAAAGAAAAGAAAAGAAAAGAAAATTCATTAGAATAAATTTTATGGACTAAATTACATTACAAACATATATATATCAACAATGATTCATCTCCCCTTTTCCCCCCACCCCCTTTGACCCCCTCTCTCTCTCATTGGTTACTTTTTCTTTTTCTTTTTTTTCCTGCTCTTCCAATCACCCCCCGCCACGTGGCAAAGGGGGGGTGAGGGGGTGACCCCCAAAAGGGGGTCCCAAGCATTATTCTATATATATATATATATTACTTACTTAAGAACTTTGTGGACTATGTGATGCTTGGAAAGACAAAGGTTGTGATTGTGGATACCTTGGTAAGTATGAATTAGTATCATGTGTGAGAAGATTATACCCATAAGTTATCAATTGTGGCCAATAGAGACTCCCACCATCCTACTCCATAAAACCCCATGAAAAGTAAATACACTAATACAATGCAGTCTAAAAAATAAACAAAATAACATAAAACAAGAGCTAACCTGTGGTTGACTTAAAGATGAATTTTGAACATTTGTGATATTGCTTGATTGATCAATAGTCTACATATGTTGTTAAATTTATCAATACATTACACAATTTATAAAAATAATAATAATAATAATAAATAACATAACATAAAACAATAGTTAACCTGTTGTTGGTTTGAGGATGAATTTTGAACATTTGTAGTGTTGCTTGATTGACCAATAGTCTAAAGAAATTCAAAAAGTTATCAATACTTTACACAATTTATAAAAATAAATGCACGTCATTTGAAATTTCAAAAGTACGTAGGTAATACCTTACTAAGGCAGGTAGGTTGTGAAATAACTTTTGTCTTCTTATTCATCATCTCATGCCAAGGTTTTAATCTACCCCTCCCTTTGTGTCCAACATCTTTCTTCTTTATGCCCTTAACTTGTGCAAAGTTGGGGTCGTCCACATCTAATTCATTGGTATCAAAATTTCCAACTCCCTTCATCATATTATTTACTTTTACACACAATTCCTTAATTCCTTCATCAACCAATTGATAGGCAGGTTTGTGCATAGATGCTTGAGTTGCTAGTTTCACCATTCTTGGACAAAGATCTCTATAACGTGCTAATATTAACAACTTCGGATCATCCTCATCCACTACAACATTTTTCTCTTCAACTTCACAATCTTTTGCATCCAATCTCCATCGGCCTAATATATACCTTTCGGGAATTTTCATAACATTCATTCTATCAAGTGCTTTGATTGCATGACTACATAAAATTCCAAAGTTCTCAAATTTCTTACAAGTACAATGTATTTCTTGACAACTTTTTTCTCCTCTTAGCCCAGTAACTTCCACCCTACCCTCCACAATATACTCTTTACCATTACCATACGAGCTAATCACGCACTTAACTTCTCCTTCTAACTCATGGAATTGCTTCACTTGACAACAAAGGGACGTATCCAACTCACAATGAAATAAATCAAAGATAAGAGGGGTGTACAAACTCACAACTTGGATTAAAATGGGAGACTTTTTCAATTTCATTCTTGGCAACTTTTGTCTAGAATCATATATTGCAGAAATTTCCTCATACCGCTTATCTACAACAATCCGATTGAAGTGAGTAAAGAATTGAACAATGTTATGATCACCTTTCAAATATCCCCTTAATGCTCCATTTAGACTTTCACTAAGTTGTGTGCTTCGTATTCCTCCAGTAAATACCCACTTCATATACACATGCGCCCACTGCTCTCTTTTTCTCCAAGTTCTTTTCATCCATTCATTCTCTTGCAAGTTGTATTTATCAATCAAAGAATTCCAAGCTTCAATTAATTCATGCTCATTCTCGTAGTCATAAATGCAAGTTTTTAAATCGCTACCAAATTTTGAACCACTCTTGAACAAGTAACCTAAATGCTTCAAAGCATTTTGCATTAGGTGAAAAGTGCACAACCCATGAAAAACCTCAGGCATGATTTGTGAAATTGCCTTAGCCATTGCTTGATCTTGATCTGTGAAAAAACTAACAGGCTTTTTCCTGACATTGCATCCAAAAATGTTTCAAATAACCATTCAAATGACTCTACAGTTTCATCATATAATAATGCTGCACCAAAAATCACTGTCATTCTAAAGTGGTTAAAGCCAGAAAATAAAGCAAGTGGACGGTACTCCTTATTTGTTCGAAAAATTGTGTCGAATGACACCGCATCACCGAAAAGCCCATAATCTGTTATCATCTGATGATCAGCCCAAAAAATATTAGTAATCATCTCATCTACATCAAACTGAATGGCATAGTAAAAACATGGATTTTCTACCACTTGCTGCTGGAAATATCTTAACAAACTCCCTGCTTCACCATACTGCAAGTTTCGCTGTCTTTTTGCACGTAAGTAGGTTTTCTGATCCTCTCGCGTGAACCCTACAAATTCCTTCCCTCCTGCTATAACACTAATAAGATCATGTGAAGCCTTAAGAGATATTCCACTCTCATCAGCTATGTCAATATTTATACCCTGAGCATCACATACCTTTCTCTGAGATGGCATCAAATGAGTACATTGAGGAAGATGCAAAGGGTGGTTGTGGTTGCTATCAAACTTCGACACAATCCACTTCGACAAGTCCCGCTTAAAAGATATATGCATAAATGCTTTACAATTTGTTCTTGTCTCACTTCGAGGATTTTTTATCATCGTGTACCGTTTATCTTTTTCCCTCTCTCCCTCCTTACAACAAACAAACTTTATACTAGTCATAACACCATCTTTCTGACTTTTGTTACAATAATCTCTTCTAATACTAAACCCCACAATTCTTCCGTATTCATTATAAAACTCATATGCAGCTTCTTCTGATGGAAGCTCCATACCAAGATATGGTGATTTATCCTTGGCCAACTCTCTCATTTCTTCGATGCATCCCTCAAGTCCACCATCATCCATTATATTATCCTCCATTTCAACACTAACAAATATGGGGGAAAAATATATATATATATATTAAACGAAACAAGAATCTGAGCAAAAAAGTTATTAATTAATTTTAAATGCTGAGTAATTAAACAATTCAATGAAATCTAATAAATCAATTAATAATGTAAATTAATTAAAAGGATAGGGGAGAGGGAAAAAAAGATGTGCAATTTGTACAGTAACATTGGAAATTTATTGTATTTGAGTAGATTATAATATACAATTGCAAAATTATATTAGAATTAGTATATTATATAATATAGGAAATCTTTTGGCAGACACGCTTAAAGATGTGAATCATATGCCCTCTTATTATATAAATTTTTGATATATGTTTTGTATTTTTGTTACAAATGTTATGTCATTTTTTATTGAGTTATAACAATTTATGATTAAAAAATTAAATTTGCATTTTATAGTAAGATTATAGATTTTTTTATTGAAACTTTTTTTAGACCACAAAATGCATAACATTATTACAAAAATAAATAACATTGTTATAAAAATGTGTAATATTTCCATAAATACATAACATTGCTATAAAAAAAAATAATTATGAATTACAAATTATCGTAACTCCTTAAAAAATTATATAATATTTATACAAAAATACATAATATGTACAAAACAAATTACATAATAAATTTTTTTTCTTATAATATACAATTGTGTTTCTCAATCCATTCACAAAAAACAAACCAAACTATTATACTTGTTCAACCCACTAACATACTGTACAAAACAAAATACAAAACATATATACATATAATATATATATAGATATACATATCAGTTTGTTGAACAATAATGGTCTGTAAATCTAGCAGAAGAACGGTGAAGCAAAAATAGAGAACACTGTTCAACCTGTTTGAAAGAAGACAAAAATGTTAGAAAATAAAAAAATAAAAAATAAAAACTAACTTTTCAATCCATGTCAATAGAGACTTTTGCTTACCGTGAAGACGGCGGCGGCCCTGTACAAAAATGTTTTGGCAGACAAATAAAAAAATAAAAAATAAAAACTAACCTTTCAATCCATGTCAATAGAGACCTTTTGCTTACAGTGAAGATGGCAGTGGCCCTAGGTTTATTGTTTTGTTTGTTATAGTGAGAGAAGAATTAATAAACCCTCACATTAATTAAATAAATAAATTAATTAAAACGGTGGCGTTTTACGTCACAACAGTCACGACTGTGAATTCTCCACAACAGGGACCCCCAATCCTTTTTTTAGCTTATATTTTAGACAAATAGTCAAAAAGTTACTAAATTAGTTTGTTCCCAAACGAGGCCTAATGCACAAAATATAAGAAATTATCCATACATACATTATTGACAATAACAATACCACAATTCAGTGGTGGAATCAAGAAATTAAATCAGAGGGACACTTGTTAATTATAACATTAAAATTTTTTATAAAAATATTTCACATAAAATTTTACAATTGATTTCAAGAAAAAAAAATAATAATAATGTTATTGATAATTAGTGTATCATGAACAATATTAAGGGTGTATTTGTTTGGACGAACTGGATAAGGAGAGATTGTAATCCATTGGACTGTTAGTCCCGAGATACATTGTCCCCGAACTATTTGGTTGGATTGGATTTGTATCCTACGTTTGTTTAGTCATGGGATTAGATGTCTGGATTGGACTATTTTTAGTGAATCCAATGTTTGGGTAGACGGACTGGATAAGGATAAATGTTCAAAAGACTATTTTACCCTTGTAATTTATAATTTTTATTTAATATATAATTTTAAATTTGTAATCTATAATTTATAATTTATAATTTAACAACACTAAAAAAATTTAATTTATAAGGCCATAATTTTTAATTTATTATTTTCAATTAAATTAAATTTATAATTTATAATTTATATTTTTTATTTAATATATAATTTTAAATTAACGACAATAAAAAATAATTTTATTTAATATATAAATTAAATTTTCAACAACACTAAAAAAAATTAATTTATAAGGCCATAATTTATAATTTATTATTTTTAAATAAATTTAATTTATAATTTATATTTTTTATTTAATATATAATTTTAAATTAACAACACTAAAAAAATAATTTAATTTAATATGTAAATTTAATATTTTAACAACACTAAAAAAATTTAATTTATAAGGCCATAATTTATAATTTATTATTTTTAATTAAATTTAATTTATAATGTATAATTTATAATTTAAATTTTTTATTTAATATATAATTTTAAATTAACAACACTAAAAAAATAATTTATAAATATTCAAAAGATTATTTTATCATTTTCTAATTATTTGCTAAGTAATAGCATGAGGGTAAAATAGACATTTCAGAGCCTAATCTCATGAGATACCAATCTTAGGGGTGTAAAAATGGCCTGAGGCCCGAAGCCTACCCAAAGCCCGCGGCGGCCCGGCCCATTTCGGCCCGGTTAAGCCCGGGCCTTCCATTTTGGGGCCCGGCCCATTGGCCCGTGGCCCGGTCCATTAGCCCGGCCCGACCCAAAAAATTTCAGGCCCTTCGGGCAACCCGCCCCGGCCGGGAAAATTTCAAAAAATAAAAATAAAAAGCAACTTACAATAGTTAAATAATTAAAAAAATAAATAAAAAGATTGATCTTATAAAAATAAAAAAATAAATTAATTGATCTTATAAAAATAAAAAAATAAAAAGATTCATCTTATAAAAATAAAATAATAAAATAATTGATCTTATAAAAATAAAAAAATAAAATAATTAAATAAATAAAAAGATTGATCTTATAAATATAAAATAATTGATCTTATAAAAATAAAAAAATAAAAAGATTGATATTATAAAAATAAAAAAAATAAAATAATTAAATAAATAAAAAGATTGATCTTATAAAAATAAAAATATAAAAAAATAAAAAAATTAAATGAAAATTAATATAATTAAATAAATAACATTAATAATTTAAAAATAAAACAAAAATTAATAATAATTTATTAAATTAAAATCAAATTATGAATTATTTAATGGAAAATGATGATATGATGTATCGCTGTGTGCACAGCAACACAGTCTGTGTGTGTGGCTGGGAAAGTGCACCTAATAATATATATAGGAAAGTACACCTAAAGTCTTAAGCTCACGTGAAAGAAAAAAAATATATATATATATACTAAGTTGGAAGGTAATACTAGACTTGTGGGGGCTCACCACGAGTCTCATTTTGATAATCTGAACCGTTAATGTGTAGAACTCTTTCATTACTATATGCTTGTAAAAAATCACGTTAATCGGATATTGCTAACTACATGATCAAATTAATTTGGTATAAAAATGCATGGTGCTACAGTTAATGATTTACAAAAAAACTAATCCGATCAGATAGTTATAGATATCCGATCAATTTGATTTTTTACAAACATATAATACTCGACGAGTTGTACACATTAACGGTTCCGATTAGCAAAACGGGACCCGTGATGGCTCCCACTGGCCAAAGAGCATCGTCCAAATGGTTGCCTTCTTGAGAAGGAGGCAACCATTTCCTAGCCTAGCCTCAATTTTAAGCCGTTGCAAACTCAAACGGATATATATAAAACGGTCATAATAATTCAAATGGATAGATTTTAAACTAGTATAAATATATTTTAGTTTTCAAAATATATTTCATAACAAATCATTCTCTCTCTCTCTCTTCAACTCTCTCAATCTCTCTCAACTCTCAATTAATTTTGAAGTGCCATTCCTAAGTGGCTATTGCAATTGTGCAACAAGAAACTTTTAGCAGAAGAAGAAAATTTATATATCGCATTCGCCAGTTGGTAACATTAATTAGTTTAATTAAATTTATGCACATATATTAATTATTATTTTTTACTGATTGAAATTACACATTATTTAAATTAATTGTTAATTCTTATATATTGTTTTACTTGCATTACTATGGATCCTAATATGCCTAATGTTTATGTCGATGTTGATACATATACTACATGAATCTGTTGATTCTCCTTCTAATATCCCTGTTCCAACAATTGCATCATCATCTAGGAGCAGAAGTAGTAGTGTTTGGAAATATTTTGAAAAAATATCTATAAATAATCCTGATGGCACAATTACATTTAAAGCAAAATGTAAATATTGTGCACGTTTACTTAGTGCTGCATCTGCAGGGGATACTAGTCATTTAAAAAGGCATTCTGACAAACATTTACAAAGTAAACAACCTGATATTCGAAGTCAAATGCAATTAGGGGCTTCATCAACTGGTAATTTGCAAACATTTTCATATGATCCTATACGTGCACAAAATTCTGTAGTTGATTATATTATTAAAAAAGAACAACTTTTTAGTACTAGTGAATGTCCTGATTTTACCGAAATGATTCACGAAAGTTTTGCACCGCAATATCAAAGTTTTTCAAGAAATACTACTAGAAATAGGATTTTAAAGAAATTTGAGGATATTAAAAGTGAATTATTTGATATCTTTAAAAATTTGAATGGAAGAGTTTGTTTAACATCTGATTTGTGGTCAAATAATGATTTTGAATATCAATGTATCACTGCAAATTTTATTGATAATGATTGGAAATTAAATAAAAGAATTATTTCATTTAAATTAATTGAACTTCCATACACTGGTCATTTGCTTGGTGTAAAAATAAGAAATGTATTATATGAGTAGGCTTTACAAAATAAAATATTTACAATTAGTTTAGATAATGCATTATATTATAATCAAACTGTAGCCCATTTAAAATTAACTTTACAATTATTTGTTGATGGTGATTTATTTCATGTTCGTTGTTATGCCCATATTTTAAATTTGATTGTTAAAGAAGTTATGCATGTATACGAAACTTCTGTACCTGTAATAAAAAATACAGTTATTACTATTATGTCTTTTGGTAATCAAATTTCAGAACATAGAAAATTTTGTCAACGAGAAAATATGTCATTTAAAATATTAATTTTAGATGTAGATATTAGGTGGAATTCAACATATAATATGTTAAAAATAGCTTATAAACAAAGAAGAGCAATAGATTTATTTTTTGCAACAACATCAATAGGAGGAGTACTGACACCCACTGAACTTAATTGGCGCCAAGTAGCCTTGTATAAAGATTTTTTAAAAAGTTTTCGATATTTCAACAAAATTATTTTCTTATATATATATTCCTATTTCACCATTTGTTTTACATATGCTAGCAGAAATAATTAAAGTATTTATAAAATATATGGGTAATGAACTTTATGTAACAATTATTACTTCAATGAAAGAAAAATTTGATAAATATTTTCATCATTTGCCTCATCTATTAGGTTTAGCTATAATAATTAATCTTAGGTGTAAAGAAGTTGGTTTACAAGAATTTTTAGAGCGTATTTTCGATGATCAAATATAGTTTGCCCCTATTATGCAAACATGCAACAGATTATTTTAAGAATACAGGGCAGCTGCAGCTGCATCTGCATCTATAAATACACCTACACACATTACACTAGCAGTCCAACAATCTCGAGGCAAGAGATTAAGTATTTTCACAGTAATAAAAAGTAGAAGAATATCTCAACATACAAGTGTAAGTAGTTCTGAACTGCAACGTTATTTAGAAAGCCCGTCAGTAGATGATTCCGATAATTTTGACATTTTGGAATGGTGGAAACAAAATGAATCTATGTGGCCTGTACTTTCACAGATGACCCGTGATATACTAACCGTTCTTATTTCTACAGTTGCTTTAGAAACAGCTTTTAGGGATTGTTTGGGTTGACCTAAATAAGTGTACTTTTTGTCTTTTTACGAAAAGATGTGCAAAAAAGTAGAGAAGTAATGTGATGGAAAAAAGATAAAAAGATGAATTATTTTTGGGTTGCCAAACTTGGCCTTAGTGTGGACGGGTGCTGAGTAACTATAGAAGTAGGCTTTCACCTGAAATGGTTGAGGTATTGATGATATCTAGGGATCATATGCACACGCTTACAAGAAGACAAAATTTTAGTAAAAATGAGCGAATTCAATATGATTTGGATGACATATCATCGGGCAACGCGACTGAAATGTCTGTCTCCTCCGATGATTGATCAACAATTTATTTTTTACTATTTCATTTCATTTCGTTTTTTTCTTGGTTTTTGTTTTTGTTCTTTTTTTTTTTTGTATTAGATTATTGAGGTGGAGTATAATGCAAATGATTGATAGGCTAGTAGGTGCCAACCTAGTTGGGATATACTTGACCTATAGTAATGCAATTGCTATTCCATCATTAGTAATGTACACCTAATTTATTTAATAATATCAATTTTTGTAATATTTTATTTCATTTTGAAATAAAAATTATTCATTCAATAAATGTTATATAAATAATTTAATATTGTAATATTGAAAGTTTCAATTTCATATATATATAATTATTCATTTTGAAAGAAAAAAAAATTACATAATTGCATACTTTTTTAGTTATAAGTTCACAATTAAAAAAATATAAGCCATATATAATTAAATTTAAATATCACTATAAAACATCAACAATGATTCATCTCACTAATTTGGAAGCACTAATTGACCACTAATGATGTGGAAATTCAAAAAAAAAAAACTTAAGGCCAAAACATCACATCAATAAGTGGGACCCACCAATTAGCGCTCTCCTAATGCTCTTAAATTAGTGGTCTTAAACATTTTTTATAAAACATTACATAACTAAACAAAATATCTCATTAATCGTAATTAAAATACTTTAGTATAATTTTTTTAAAAATTTTTTATTTCTATTATTAAAAAAAAAAAACACGACTAGGCCCGAGCCGTGGGCCAAGGCCCGAGCCCAGACCCTAGGCCCGGCCCGCGGCTCTAGGCCCGAGCCCAGGCCCTAGGCCTTATTATGAGTGGGCTTGGGCTTGGGCCTGGGCCCCACATTTTAGCCCATGGGCGGGGCCGCCCCGACCTGCTAAAAAATCGCGAGCCCACAAAGCCCGAATGGGCCGAGCCGAGCCATTATTACACCCTTAACCAATCCCATGGAAACAATCCCTCCCCATGGGATAGGATAGTCCCACGAATATGGGACTAATAGGCCAGAGGAACTATTAGTCGGAAGCAAAAAAAATGAAACAAACAATGGATTATTAGTCTGGTGGAACTAATAGTCCAATTCCACACTCTAATCCTTCAAAACAAACACACCCTAAGGGTTCTTTTAGGAAGTGGATTGATTTTTTGACTTTTTGACTTTTTAACTATTTTAGCCTGAGGCTAAAAAGTCTCGTTTGGGAAGGGATTTTTGAATTTTTGTGAGAGAAAGAATATAATGATTATGGATTGGATATGATATTTTCTCTTATTGAGTTAAAAATTTCTTTTTTTTTTTTGTGTGTGTGACTAAAATAGGCCCAAACCCACCCAACCTATTCTTCCCAAACGAAGCCTAAAAAAGTCATGGATATAAAGTTTTAAAATAAATTATATAATGATAAAATAATTTTTTATACACAATATGCGTAAAAATTCAATATAATAGTCACACCACGTCATCGTTGACATGTGATATTACCAACTAATAATAAAGAGACACTTGGAGAATGAACTCTACATGTCAAATGTAACTAACAATTTAATAAATTCTATATTTTCATTGAGATTAATTACGTTTGTATGTCAATAATGATATACATCATCATTATATTGAAATTTTCATAGACAACAATATCATAGGCTCTTTATTTTCAATCAAAACAACCATTATTATTCTTATAATTTTAAAAATGTCATTGATATTTCACTCTAAATAACAGTTTTATAAATTTTTTTATTTAAAATATTTTTTTTATGTTTGCAAAAAAAAAAAATAATAAAAGAAAAAAGAAAGAAAATCTAAAATCAATGGGACACGTGACCCCTAGACCCTCTTTCCCTCTGCCCTTGCCACAATTGGATTCTCTCCATCACATAAATGAAATGGAGACATCCTAACAAGTTCAATTATTGTAAAGAGTAATGCTAGAAGCCGCAAATAATTTATCAAATATTTTATCAAATCTCTCATATAGGTATGAGACCCACACACGTGTGGTTTGTGTGAGTCTCACACCCATGTGAAAGATTTGATAAAATATTTGGTAGATTATTTAGAATCTCTAACATTTTTCCATTAAGAAATACTATGAATCCTAAATAAATTACCAAATTTTCTATCAATTATCTTACATAGATATGAAACTCATACAAAATTATATGTATGTGGATCACACGCTCATATAAAAACTTTGGTTAAAAATTTAATAATTTATTTAAGATATCTGACCTGACTTTGTAGCATTATTCTAATAAAATGATAACAATACAAGCTATTTTTTTTTATTCAAATGAAAGTTAGACACAAAAGTGGAGACTTACAACACAAAATAGAGAGGGCAGATGATTATCCCCTCAGCGAGTTTGCAGATATCAAATACAAGCTGTTAATTTTAAAAGTCCACTCCTTATTTTTGAAGAGCATAAGCTTTGAGCTCTCCAATCAAAGCCTTGAGATCACAGTAAGAACGACCACCTTCTTCGACGGCCCTCTTAGCCTTAATACCTATCTCCTCCGCTCGTTGCCTCATCTTCACCGCCTCCGGTGAACCACCCATGAGAAAAGTTATAGCCTTGGTTAACTCATCCATTCCCACCAAAGGGCTGTTAATTTCAAACCCAGGATTCCACACCCTCGGTCCAATTTCGACTCCGATCTTGAGAACCTGAGTGGATAGCTTCGAATTGTAGAAGTGTTCGGCGAACAACGGCCACGAGATCAACGGTAAACCGGCGGTGACGCTTTCGAGGAGAGAATTCCAACCGCAGTGGTTCAGAAACCCTCCGACAGCCTGGTGGTCCAAGATCTCCAGCTGTGGAGCCCACCCTTTTATTATCAAGCCCATGTTATCTCTCCCAATTCTTTCTTCATATCCTTCTGGCAGCCAACTCTCTTCTTGCTTTCCCTCGCTTTTCCCTTCCTTTCTCACCACCCAAACAAAAGGGTGCCCGGATGCTTCGAGTGCTAACGCGATCTGGGTGAATTGAGCATCGGAGAATTGGACCATGCTACCGAAACAAACGTAGAGGACTGAGTTGGGCTTTTGAGTGTCGAGCCAACTCAAACAACTGTGTTTCTCTTCACCGGAGTTGTTTTCTTGGCCGACATTGCCTCTGTTGGTGAACAGAGAGAGAGGGCCTAAATTCCAACACTTGCTCGCCACGACCTTTTTGAAGTGATCAGAATAAACGGGTTCGAGATCGTAGAAACTGGTAAGAATTATGCCGTAGCTACGACCCTCTGTTTCTCTGATTGAATTGATCAAATCTCCGTACCTGGATTTGGCCTTGAAATGGTCCTGTAATTCAGATCTCGCCATGCGAATGTCATCGGGAAGACCCGGAATCAAGAAATCCTCGGAATCGGACTGTACCTTTTCGTGAGGAGCGTAAAGCCTCAAGCTATGCGAAACGCAGTGAAAGAAGGAATTGGAGGGATACAACATGATCCTAGGCACTTGAAGCTCGTCAGCGAGGTCGACAGTCCATGGGAAGAACATGTCGGAGACGATGCAGTTAGGCGGATTGTCCCTAATGAATTCTTCGATCTGATTTTGGAGCAAAACGATGGCGTAACCGAGTTTGGCCATGAGTTGTGGGGAAGTGCATTGGCCGAAGTTTTCGATACCTTCAGGTAAGCCCACTTGGGCCGAGGGTAATTTGATAGTGTGAACTGAGATATTGAGGCCAGAGGCGGCGTCGTGATTGACGGAGTCTCGGAAGAGAAGGGCGTTGTTTGTGGTGGTGATGATGGTGGCGGCGACCCCGCGGCTGGCGAATAGCCTGGCGATATCAACCATGGGGATGATATGGCTTGGAGCTAAGTATGGGAGGAACACCACACTGAGCTTTTGATCTTCCTTAGCCATTGAAATATGATGAAAAAGTATATGAAATGACTAAGAATTATAGAAGAAGCAGAGCTGTCTGTGTTGAGGTGTCTGTGTTGGGGGGGGTGGTGATACAAGAGGTGATAAAAAGCGACTGGTTTTTAAGAACAAAATGACACGATTTCCACGCTGCTAAGGAATCATCTCTGCACGCTTGCTTCTATTTTTTTAAAAATAGTTTTCAGAAAATTTTATTTTTTTATTTTTCGTATTTTTTTATTTTAATTGAATTTTTTAAATATTTTATGTAAATATTTTATTTTTTAGACACACCTAATATAAATACACCTAAAAAAGAAAAAAATTATAAAAAAATCTTTTAAAAATTCACTAAATATTAAAAATATAAAAAAATACAAAAATTTAGTACATTTTTTTGTATTTTTATGTATTTCTTAATTTTTTAAAATATTTTTTCACAATTTTTTTATTTTTTAGATGCATCAAGTAAGATGCATCTAAAAAAATAAAAAAAATGTTTAAAATTTTAAAAATATTCACTAAAAACAAAAAAATACGAAAATCAAAAAATTCAATTTTCAAAAAACTTAATTTAGAAAACTCAAACAAAACACACTGAATGATTTTTTCTCAGAAAATAAGAAGATAATTTTGATAAAATATTTAAGCTATCTCGCATTTCTCGAAAAATAATATACATATTAATTTTTTTTGGCAGTACTAGGCCTCGAATGATCGAGGCATTCCGCAATTTTTCTTTTTCTTTTTTTTAAATTTTTTTTTATTTATTTGTTGGGCTGTGCTTTTATATTTTTTTGGTTGGGCTGTACTGATTTGGTTTGTTTGTTTGTTGTTTTTTTTTTTTTTTTTTTGGTGGAAGGGTGGACATCCGCACCAATTTAGCTTGGGTTAAATTGATTAGGTGATAAAATCGACTGATTAGTTATGTTACTGGTTAAAATTTATTAATTTCATATAATTTTATATAAGTTTTTGCTATATTTTTATTTTTAATTGATCAGTCAATTTTATCATTCAATCAGTTCAACGCAACTCGCTCACCTTATCAAATCACATATGCTAAGTGAGTGCGTGATGTATCATGAAAGAAGTATCATGAAAAGTTTTCGTGAAGATTCTCCATCCTTGGATTAATTTATAGTGCTTTTAGTGTTTTATTGTATGTTATGCAATCACCCTTAGATTTGTTTCATGAAACTTTTCATGATAATTATTTCATGATGCATAGCATTACTTATAGTTTTTTGACACACCCTTACACATAACCACTCTTTCAAAACAAAAAAAAAAACAACACGGCCCAAAAAAAAAAAAAAAAAAAAACCACAACAACAACAACCAAACTAACACCGCCAAAAAAAAAAGAAGGGCAATTCGAGGCATTCGAGCCTCAACCATCCGAGGTCCCAAACATTTTCCTTTATTTTTTAAACTTTAATTTCTAAATTTAATGATATATAAATGATATGATTGATTGATGATTAGGAAAGATAAGAAAAATTATGTTATCTTTATCTTTAATATTTTAATTGATTGTCACATTACTGGCATAAAAATTAAATCTAATTTTTTGTTTTAAATATTATTGTTCTTTGTTATTATTGTTTTATTAAACTTTACTGTATAAATAATTTGAAAACTTTATTTGATTGATAATATTATTATTTTAAAAACGGAATTTTTTTATTATTTTTTAATAATTTTGTATGTAAAAATTGAATTATGCAAGTTACTAAGAATTTAACATCAGTCTTAATTTTGAAATTAATAAATTATAATCAATTTTACTAAACTAATTGTTATTTTTTTGTTGTATAAAATTTTTACAATTAAAAGCATTTCCAACCGTTCATTACTTTTTTCACTAAATCTGAGTAAAAAATATGTGATTTTCTCAATTTGATATGGCTTTCTCCAACTGTGAGCATCAAAAAGGGGAGAGTCGACCGGCAGGTCGACCGGTAAAGCCATAATTTTTTTTTTTTTTTTTTGTTTCCCTCCCTTTCCGTGCCCAATTCTTTTCCTATTTCTTTTTCCCTCCATTACATATATTTCGTTTTGGTTTACCTCCAACAATGATTTGCTTCTAAAATCTCATATAAACACATTATTCAGTTACCAGACAAGTCCAGACAACTGATATGATCATAGCTAAAACAAAACAGAGCATAACGAATACCTTCAAATCCATGATGTTGACTTCATTTTCATCCTCTTCTTCCTCCTCCTCCTCTGATGATGAGTCTGATGATGAATATATGGTTACACTTTTAGGGGCTTATGAGAAGAATAATGCTAGTATGCTTCAGATTCTTAAGTCAAGTGATAGCTCAAAGAAAATAGGAGGTTCTGTTGTAGGCCATAAGTATATACGCAGAGATAGAAGGCAGGGTCATGAGAGATTGTTTGCAGATTATTTTGCTGCAAATCTAGTGTATTCACCTACAATATTTCGGAGACGTTTTCGAATGCGTCGTCCTTTGTATCTGTGAATTTTGAATGCAATCTAAGCACACAATTCATATTTTGTTCAAAAATAAGATACAACTCATGTAGTTGGATTATCTCCTCTACAAAAAATGACTTCAGCGATGAGAATATTGTCATATGGTGTTGCAGCAGATGCAGTTGATGATTATATACGTATCGGGGAAAGCACTGCAATTCAAAATTTGCAACAATTTTGTAATTCAGTGATAGAATCTTTGGACCAGAATATCTGAGATCTCCAACACCAACTGATATTGCTAGATTACTTGCTATTGGGGAGATTCGGGGGTTTCCGGGTACGTTGGGAATTTTAGATTGCATGCATTAGGAGTGGAAAAATTGTCCAAAGGCATGACAAGATCAATACGTAGGCCATCAAAAAAAGCCAACCATTATTCTTGAAGCAATAGAATCTTATGACTTATGGATTTGGCATATATTTTTTGGAATGCCTGGCTCACACAATGACTTGAATGTGTTGAACCGATCGCCTTTGTTTTCTGATCTTGCTCAAGGTAAAGCTCTCCCTGTCCACTACACTATTAATGGACATAGTTATGATATGGGTTATTACCTTGTTGATGGTATATACCCTCAATGGGGAACACTGGTTCAAACAATTTCTTCTCCCCAAGGAGCAAAGAAACAACATTTTGCAATGATGCAAGAGTCTGCCAAGAAAGATGTAGAGCGGGCATTCGAAGTGCTTCAATCTTGATTCGCAATTATAGGTGGTGCTGTACGTTTTTGGGATCCGAAAATGCTTGCCAACATAATGAAGAGTTGCATTATATTACATAATATGATTGTCGAAGATGAGAGGGAGGAGCACCTTGATTTCAATTATGAACTTTCATCAACCAATGCACCAGTGCAACTTTCCTCTACTCCTACCAATGACTTCCAATCATTTTTGTCTCGTCATTTAGATATTAGAGATAAGGATGCATATCATGTCCTCCGTAATGATTTAATAGAACATATGTGTCATCTTCATGGTGAAAACTAAATTCACCACATCAATACATGTAATTTTGTTTATAGTTTTGGAATGGAATGTTGTCTTGTTTGTAATCTTCATTATGATGCACTATATTAACCAAGTAGTTCAGAAGTTATGTGATGATGTGCTATTGTGATGATCCAATCTTTAATATTGAGAATTGTTCTGTATTCAATTCATGAGAATTACAAATGATAATAACCATATCTTAATCAGTTACAAATGATAATACCACATAAATTTAAGTACCAAAGAATTACAAATGATAATAACTATGTCTTAATCAGTTACAAAATAATGAGAAAATGCTTACTGATATTGTTAGAAGTCTTATATTAAAATGCTAGTGTTATATTTAAATATTGAAAGATTCATCAATTTTTAAATAATTCATTTATTCACAATTCATATGTATTGATGTGCCATATGATTTTATTCAGTATACGAATTTATTGATGTGGCATACAAATTTATTCAGTACATATATGTATTGTTCTCCAATTTATTTGTCTATATATTTATTGATGTTGGTTGGCTTATTACTGATATGTTGCCATTAATTTATTGATGTTGGTTGGCTTATTAGTGAGGATGTTGCCATTTATTTATTACCTCAGTTGAAATGCATTCAACCTACAGAGGTGGCATACGAATTCAATGGCTCAAATGAGTCAATGCCTCATTTTACACAAACCACCATTCATTGAATTCATTCAACGAATTTAGTTGAATATTAATTCCCTCCACCACCTACCTCAATAATCACCCTCTATATCAGCTCAAGATTGTATACAAACCTGGCATCACCAAATTCACTCTATTCATAGATTCACTCTATCCACAGATTGCCTCTATAAGAACACATTCACTGTATTCCCTCCACTACCACCTTCAAATTCGGCTTAACCAATTTCTATTCCCAAACACTGCATATTCACTATATTCAGCTTACGTGAATCCACAGAATCAGCAAGGCAAACCATCTGAATCAACAACGCCAACATCAGCAAGAACAACAAGGCATCATCAAAACAGAGGTAGTCTGTATCGCATGGGTCAACTGGTTGGTCAACCGGCCTTGCACATTTTTTTTTTTGCCTTTTAGTGTGTACTTCCTTCCACTTCTTCGGCCCTTCTTTCAGTGAGCACAACAGCATACTTTATTTGTTCAACTTTAACCTTCTGAGGAGCATAAAACTCATGTTTTAATCAAACTACATTCATATTTAATATTAGAAATTAACTTCTGTCATACAGAACACATTCACTGGCATATTAACTTCCATTGAATTTTTACTTCATGTTCTTTTTCCATTTTAGTGTGCACTTCTGCACTTCTGAACAACAAACACTGCATATTAACTTCATGTTTTCATTCAGCATATTAAAATGCAGTGTTTATTAAAATGCAGCATAACACCACAAACACTACATATTAAAATTCAGCATAACACCAGAACAACAACAAGCCAACTCTAATTCAGCTTTCATATGTAACACATTTTCATTAAAATTCAACAGATATTGACATCATGCCTAGAACTAAAAGAGCCAGACCACAAGTTGGTGAAAGTTCCAACCCTCCACGACGCCAACAACAGCAGCCTCAAAATCAATCATATTCTACTGATGATTTTCTCAGTGAAAGTCATGAACAAGCCTTTCCAAACTTCTCCAGCCGACCTATTGTAATAGGGAGGAGGGTAAATCTGCCACCTCAATATGATGCACTATTAGTCAGTAAATTTGAAGTAATGGGATAGCTAAATTTAATTAATTTACCCCAAAAGGTATATCCATGGCTGATATCTCTATTTTATGTTCACCTAAGAGGTACTCAGGAAGAAGATGTAAATTTTACTCTTTTGTTATATGTGAAAGGAAAGGGTATACAGTTTGATATTCCTACTTTGGCAAGCATTATTGGAGTTGAGGTAGGTGATGAAAATATCCATTTTCAGAGTGAGGCTGAGTTAGTTAATATTGTTGGTAATCCTAGTGACGTATATATTATTTGTGAGAACATATTTACTGGGACTAATCTACAAGCAAGACATTTAAAACCCTATCTTCGGATTCTCCACCGGTGGATTGTAGAAATTGTCACTCCGAAAAAAGGACATCATAATGCGGTCCCATATTTTAATGCCTATTTGTTATACTATTTTGAAGTTGGCCATAAGTTAGATTTGTGTTATATAATAATGAAAGAAATGATGTATGCAAATCTTGCTCAATTCATGGGCCGGTCATTACTGTTTGGGGCACTCTTGACAAAAATTTTCAAACATTTTAGGGTTCACCTTGTAGATGAAATGGAGATCAAAATCTGTTCACCCATTAATCAGTACACAGAGACCCGTGCTGGTGGAGCCTCCAATTTAATGGAAAGTGTTAATGCTCCAGAAGATTAAGAAGATGAAGTCCCACCAGATAATGCTCCAGAAGGTCCTCCTGCCAATGTGATGTCATCAACTGAACAACCTCAATATTGGACTGAGTTTTTGGCCATAGAAGAACAACGTTATAATCAGCGCGTTCAATGGGAACATCAAATGGCTAATCAGGTCAATTCGTTGGGTACTCAGTTTGATACATTTGCCACTGCGCAGAACTCATTAATTCAACAATTTGGTGAGTTCCGTGTGGGCATTGAAAGACATCATGAAGTGGCAAACAATCGCATAGATGGGATTGAGCATCGCGTAAATGACATATACCATCACTACTTCCCTCCTCCACCACCACCAGATAATGACTGTTGATGTGTTCAACTGATATGTATTTGCATTGTTTTGTATTTTGTTATTTTAACAACCTTTTCTTAGGTCAATTTCTTTTATAAATGTAGTGGTTTTGTCTTGTATAATATAGTGGCTTCGTATATCATATTATCTGATGTAAAATCCTCTGTTAGTTTTTCACTTACATTGCCTTGGTAATACATGTGCACTATCTTTTGGAGCTTCAGTGATGCCATGTTAGTTGAATTTTATTAATAACTTAAAGAAGGTACCAACCACAGAATTTGTTCACTTCCATTGCGAATCAATACATCTGCAGCATGATTTTCACTTCCATTGAATTTTTGGGGCATGACCATGTTGTAGAGACATGAGACCAATACATTTTGGGGCATGACCATGTTGTACCAAGCACAGAATGAAATCAATACAATTATATGTTACAAAAAAAAGAATGAATTACAAATAATTCCAATACAAATAAAACAATTATCAACCATTTTGTAATGGACTGAGAATTGAATTCTACTTTGGGATGTACTTCTGCAAATTGAAACTAGGAGTGTAAGGCTGCATTTTTAAAATAAAAACAACTTCTGGTCATTCTGCACTTTTAAACAATGATGAGAATGCTGTGTGAATATTATTGTAAAACTGATCAAACATGCACTAAAGACTAACAACAACTAAAAATGGAAAATAGAATCCCACTAACAATCACCACTAATTTGTTCCTTTTGTGAAAAAAAAAAAATTTATGACATCGTTTACGTGGTGTTTTCAATAAATAAAAAATTGTAACATACATTAATAAATTTATTTTTATCTGTTAATTATCTAACAAATATAAATTATGTTCCATTTAATAAAATTTTGATTACATGATTACTTATCACATTAATAATTCCAATACAACTAACCAATACAAGTTAGATTTAATATTTTTAAATAATAAAACCAATAGATGAAACACACTAATATAGAACCTTTCAAGACAATCTATTAGTTGTTCGAAATAAAATCTGTCGTTGAAGATCTTCGTAGTATGCCCTTTGCATAGGATTTAAAATTGTCATGTCTATTAATATTATTTTATGATCTTCATTTCGTTATTCTCTTTCATTCATCATAGATAGGAGTTTTAGTTGTTCCTCCCTATCTTCGGCCATTCTTCGACGCTCTGCAGCCTTCTGCCCACGGTCTATCGCCTTTTGTTCATCTCGCTCAATAGTTCTAGCGGAGATAGTGGATAACACTTCAACAATTTTGGATTGGTTGGCAGCCATTTCATCAAATCTACTATCGTGCGTTGTTTGATTCTTCAACTTCTCTTTCATTGCCTTAGTACCAATTGGTCGTGTTGACGTATTAGATGGTTGTTCGTGCACTGCATTATTTTGGTTGGGTTGAAATGCCTCATATTCAGTTGGTGGATTCGAACATGGATAAGCATGTTGCGTGCTTCTTTTGGGTTGTGTTCGAAATTCATCCCACTTACAACTTCAGCGCAAAATATCCCAACATGTATCAAATGTAAAGTGTTTTTTCTGTATTGCATGATACATCCGCTTCGCTTCAGCGACCTACAAAAAAAAATTACAAAAATTTCAATTACAAGTATACATTTAGAAAATAAATTTGATATTTAATAACACAAACAAATTTTACCATGTCTACCTCAGTTATTCCACTTTGTTGCCTCAGTTGAATTTGTTTAAGAAAACCACAAAATTTATTAATTGCCTTTTGCATGCCAGACCAACGGTGAGACAAAGAAATACAGTTTCGATTTGATTCACCGCTCAATTGTGAATTAAAATAAACAAGTACTCGTTCCCAAAATATAGCTATAGTCTGACTATTACCAGTAATGAGATCTTGAGAGACTGCTAACCAAGATCTACATAAAGTTTCATCTTCTATAATTGTGAATGATTTACCACGAGAAACACGAGAAGTTTCTGAAATAAAATGATTATCAGTGTTCTGCGTATTCTGCTCTCGTGAAGTTTCCAACATAAAATTAATATTAGTGTTGTGCTCCAACATTTGTGATTCCTCAAACATTTCAAAATCGTCCATAGTTTGAAACAAATTCAGTAGATACAATATCTAACTTACTGAAAAATATTATAATGCTATACACTCAACCTCAGAATCAGATAATATAATCAGATAATATAAATTAAAGCGCACTGAGAAAAAAATTTATAATGACACAGAACAAACAAAATTCACAGCATATAATGTAATGCTATTATGAAAATGAAATACTCTGTCAACTCAACTGAAATTCACAGCATGATATTACGAAACATATATATTTTATAGAACACATCAGCAACTGTAAATTTTCAAAATACTCTGTCCATCCAACGGTAAATTATTGGAACGGCTAGTTCTGAAATATGTATATGAGATGTAACTCTTTCAATTATATTTTCATGGGAATTTAAATTTATATCACCCTTCAAATTATTCATAATCTACAAAATAACCTATCTCAAAATAAACCAGTTTAAACTAGTTCGCATCTGTCGAACAAAACAAATGCAGAATTGAGGAACCAGTCGACCGGTTGGTCAACCGGCTGGTTGACCAGTTGGTCTCTCCCAACGGTCACGCACAGTAAAATAGTGAAATCTGGAGCCTGTTCTCACTTTGATGAATTTTTTGTTCCATTCTCATTTTAATACCAATTTGCTGAAACCATTGGAGCTCCAAAAAGTGACTTTTTTACCAAATTTCAAATATGATGCAAAGTTTGATGAACCGTTGGAGATGACCTAAAGAGAACTAATCTGATTTTATGATCTCTTTTCAGAATATAAAAAAACTAGTTTATTAATTTATTGATATATTTTGATCATATTATCTTTTTATTTTTTTGTACGATTTAAAAAAATTTAATAAATTAATTTTTTTCTACTTTCCAAAATAATCCTAGTGCGTGTTTCGGAATTGGATTTTTTTGTAGGTTTTTTTAGTTGTAGGATGTGGGTGTTTGGGAAGTAGGTTTTTATGTAAGTTTTTTTAGTTGTAGGATATTATTGCAGAATAAAATTTTTGTGTTTGAAAAGATAGTTGGATTTTTTTGTGATTGGATGTGATGTTTGTGAGAGAAAAAGTGAAATGATTATGGGTTTAGATGTGATATTTTGTTTGGATTTGTTCTTTTTTTTTTTTGTTTTGCAAAAAATTTATCTTTTAGTGAAAAAAATAAAAAAAAAAACCCCAAAAAAATTGTTGCCAAACACCGTCCATGAGAAAAAAAATTTTGTATTTGAAAAGATAGTTAAGTTTTTTTTGTGATTGGATATGATGTTTGTGAGATAAAAAGTAAAATAATTATGGAATTTGATGTGATATTTTGTTTGGATTAATTTTTTTTAATTTTGTAAAACATTTATCTTTCAATGAAAAAAAACCAAAAAAAAATCAAAAACCAAACTTCCCCAGCACCCCTGTCTAATCTGGTTACAAAAAGGTTTAATGGTTTCGTTATTATTCTAATTTGTTAACATTGTAGGGATCAACTCAATTTTTGATTTTTTTTTTTATTTTTAAAATACCAATCAAATCCATGAACAAGCTCAAAAAAAAAAAAAAATAATAATAATAATAATAATAATCACAACAACAATAATAATAATAGTCCATGAACACTCGTACTATTTAATTATCATTTGTTTTTTTTTTTTCTTCCACATTTTAATTGCCTCGATCAATTCTATAAGTAGCAGTTGATCTATACAATATGTGTTATTTTAAATATATATATATATATATATATATTTGATGTTACAATGTGTGTTATAAAAAAATAATTTTAATTTTAATTTAAATTAACATATTATTTTAATTATTTATTTTAATAATATTAGTGTTATCGTTTTATAAAATTATTATTTGAATATTTATATATATATTAATTTTAATTAAATTATTTGTATATTTTGATAATTTTAATTTTAATTTTAATTTTATCATATCATAAAAATATAATTATTATATAATAATTTTGTATGATATATATTAAACGTGACACTTATATATTTATTAATCTTTAAAAAATATATATGTAATTATTTTATTTTTTTTTGGGCATAGTGGGCATATGTCGGAACAACACTGCTACTTACACCCACTGGGGTCGACCCCCAGTGAGGTGGCGCAGTGCAATTGGCCCATTTTCTATTTTTTTTTTCTTCCAATCCCATATGTCACGTGGCACGGGAGTGGTGGGGGTGCCCAGTCACTGGGTGTGTGCCGCATTTTCCATGTCGGAATTGGTGCGTATTGATTGAAGAGGCCTCGTGGAGCACCCAATATATATGTAATTATAATATTATTTTTTTTGGGCATGGTGGGAATATGTCGGAGTTGGTGCATATTGATTTAAGAGACCTCGTGGATCACGTGATCACACGGGTGCCATGTGGTTTAGTAGCTGCATATAGTGTTGCATAATATGATTCTTTTCACTTATATATAGGTAAATTTGTATGGTAATCAAATTACAATAATAATAAGAATAAAGCTTCGTCGCTTAAATTTTATTTTTTCTAATCCCCCGAATGTTTAAAACGACGTCGTTTTAGGCATTTTTTTTTTTTTAATCTTTTTCTTCTTCTTCTTCAACGAGTCTGAGACAGAGGGAGAGGGAGAGGGAGAGGGAGGGAGAGGAAGAGAAAGAGGAGAGGGAGAGAAGAGAGGGGAGCAGCAGCTCGGACCGCCGTCGTCGCAGCAGCAGCTCCGATCGCCGATCGTCAGCTCGTCGTAACCCGTTCGTCGCAGCAGCAGCCCGTCGCCCGTCGCAGCCCGTCAGCTCGTCGCAGCTCCGGCCCCGCCTCCGCCTCCTCCTCCCCCTGTGGTTATGGCCCCCTCCAGTCCTCCTCCTCCCTCCTCCTCCTCCTCCCTCCTTCTCTTCTCTTCTCCTTCTCTGCTTCTGGAAAAAAAAAAAATTAGGGGAATTCGGGGAGCTCATTTTCGAGCTCCCTAGCATTACTCTAATAATAAATAAGGGGGTATATAAAAGAGTGAGTCCGAATTAAAAGTGGTAATAAAAGATAAAATTTTAGGTGAGTCTTATTATATTTTGAATTATCATAAAGTATTTTTGTAAAATATATTTTATAAATTATATTAGTTCTTAAAGTATGTTATTTATTAAATGAACTATATTTGCTTTAAAAAAAATTAATGGATAAAAATGTTTATTAAATATGTGTTTTAAGTAATTATTTTGTAAGTACCATTACAAAGGTCCCATGTCTTGGAGGTTTTTTATATCTATTGGTTATCTGAATTGTCACTTTATGTGACTCTCTGTTCTGTTCTATTACTGTAGGTGACTCTCGGTTTGTCATCGATCCACTAACTTTCTATTCTGTTATGTTGTCACGTTCGTGACCCCTTAAAGGTCACATGCTTAGGGACTTAAATATCTGATTCTCTGAAGGTCCTATGTCTGGGGGCTTTAATATCCATTGACCCTTTGTTCTCTTATGTACTATGATTATGATTATTTTGCTTATATGATTTCTGCACTATATGTCTGTTATTTCGTATTACATTCTCTGCTATTTTAATAGTTTATTTGTCTCAAACTAATCTCTGTTTATTCAAATAATTATTCATTGTGATTTTTATACCCTATACTCTCAGTATAATATTTATCACTCTGCCATGTGTTTATAGTTGTTAACCACTTTCAGGTGATGTGTTAAGACCGGTGCGTGAGATAGGCATAAGGTACTTATAGTCATAGCTCTGACAATGTAATTGAATAGTAGTTCTAATATATATATTTTTATTTTTAATTAAATAAAGTTTTTGATACTCTTTTATTTTATTCCGCTACACTATTAATTTGTTATAACTTTAGTTTTTGTCTTATTGCGACATTGAACCTATATGTATTGGGTTTGGGTCGTGACATTAAATTACAAAATAATAAAATAAAGGGCAAATTATACTAATAGTCCCTATAGTTTGGGGCTTGTGTCACTTTAGTCCCTGACTTTTCAATTGTGAGACATTTGACCCTGAATTTTGAATTTTGTTCCCTATAAAGACAATTGAACATACTATTACTTAATTTCAAGGGCAAACTCGTCAATTTGATAAAATATAAACTAATTTGACAAAAATAAATGTCGAAAAAATATTTAAAAATTATTTCTACCCACCAAGAATAAAATTATGTAAAATTGATAAAAATTAATAAAAATTACATGATTAATTTTTAAAAAGTAATTTTACATGATCATCATTCAAATACATAATAAAAATTAATTTAGTAAAAAAAATAAATGTCTAAAAGATTTATCAATTTTATATAATTTTATCTTTAGTAGCTAGAAATAATTTTTAAAAATTCAAAAATATTTTTTTGACATTTATTTTTGTCAAATTAATTTATATTTTATCAAATTGACGATTTTGTTCTTGAAAAATCCAGTAGTATCTATAATTGTCCTTATTTGAAGCAAGATTCGAAATTTAGGGTCAAATGTGTCACAATTGAAAAGTCGAGGACCAAAATGACACAAGCCCCAAACTATAGGGATTATTAGTGTAATTCACCCTAAAATAAATACTTATTTTGATATTAAAAATAATAGTTAAATTATAAGAAGAATTAGTAACATAAAACTAAAAATAATTCTAACTATTTAATTTTCTTTTATATTCATTTAGAAAATAAAAATATGTAAAAATAAAAATTATATAAAATTTATTTAAAAAATTAAATATAAATATGTTATAATTGGATTATCATATAATGATTTTACATTATATATATATAAAAAATTATAAGATTATAAAATAAACACTCTTAATTAAATTAAAATATCAATTATATAAAAGAAATTCAATAACGACTAACTAAGAAAAAATCACATAATAACATCTAAACCCAAAATAAATAAATAAATAATAAAAACATCCAAATGATGGATACATCTCAGTGTGTGAAGTGATTAATCATTTGTAATATGATGTCAAAACATAAAAAAAAATTTTAAAAAAAATTACTGTTCAACAATTAAAAAGTAACTCAAGCAGTAAATCCAAACTTTAGAGGTTAGTCGAGTGTATTATTGTTGTGTAGGTTTTTTTTCTTTTGAGTTATGATTATATAAAATAATCTAGGAAAGGAAGTATCATAAAATCACTATAAAATTTAATAATATAAAATAATATAGAATTGATATTGGGTATAGAATAATATACTAGAAAATAAGCGAAAAAAAAAGAAGACTTTTTAACATTAAAAAAAAATTCCTAACAGAAAGAATTAAGAAGAAAGACGTGAAATGCAAAATTAGTATTGAGTTTGTGAATTATCTCAATTTATCATAAAAAATATATGAAAAAGAAATATTTATCAAATAGAGTCTATATAAAATATGTAAAATTAATATAATAAAAGAAGAGATGAAGAATTTATAGCTTTGTCTATATAATAAAAGAAGAGACGAAGAATTTATAGCTTTGTCTATATTAAAGCCTCTGTATGAAGAATTTATCTTTGTCTCCTCTGTCCAGAGTTTTACAGCTTCCATGGCATCAGTCTCAACAATTACTTTGCTCATATCTTTTTGTAGCAGCATGGTTAAACCTTTGTATATAGCCCATAACTCATTTTCAAGGCTGTCACCACTATCATGTATTGTCTCTATTAAATAAACATATACACATTCATGAATATATATACATAATACTTCTGATCTGAACTCTGATTTCATATTATATTTTTTTTAGGAATGGTTAAGATATATGAATATTGATTTTGAAATAAACATTAGAGCACCTGGAATGAGTTTTTGAGTAAAAACTTATTTGATCTTACGCGTTCCAACGGAGCAATCTGGAATTTCATCGAACCACCAGTCGATTGGGAGGACGACCGGGGTGATGTCCGACCGAATGACTAGCAAGTGTAAATTTTCTAAAATTCTAAAACAAATTTTGCAAGGAGATGGTCGATCGGGGGAACAACCGGGTGATCGTCTGGTGCTCATGCATATCTGTAAAGCTAATGGCTATCTATAGTAAATTGATGAAAGGCACCAAACATCCTCAATTTAATGAAATTTGAAGATATTCTGGATTTGATACTGGTTTGATGTAAACGTTGGAGCACAAAAAATCTACTCTTTTCATCAAATTTAAATTTAATAAAAGAAGAGATGAAGCATCGAAGATATTCTTACTACCCAAAACTAACACAGATCAACCTTATAAGGCTACCTTAGCCGTCATATGTGCCACTTTTACTATTTCCCTTGGGACCTTACACATACAGATGAAATCTAAAAGTATCTCCAATAGTGTTGTTAAAATTGTTTGTTAAAGTATAAGTTATATGACAAAAAATGTGAAAAGTGAGATCTATTTGTTTGTGTGTCAAGTGTTTATTAGTTTAGAAAGTAAATGTGTGGTGCAATGGATATATTAAAAGTTGGGTAAATTACAAATATATTTCCTGAGGTTTTCTTAAAATATAGATTACCCCTTATGATTTGAAAAATTACGAATACCCTTCTGTCATAATTTTTTATTTAACAAAATTAACTGAAAAATAAAATTCATAGTTGCTCTCATATACAATAATAAAATTACCTAAATTATTAATTTAAACATATTTCTAACATCATTAAAAACTGTTAAGTGACTTGATAATTTATTAATAAAATGAGCGATTTGTTATGAAATTAGAAACCTCAGGGGGTGGAGTGTAATTTCCAAAATCACAGGAGACGATTCATATTTTAATCAGACGTTAGAGGGTGTATTTGTAATTTACCCTTAAAAATTATAAAAAAATTTCATTGTAGTTATTGCCTCTCCTTGCCATAGTGAGCAACTGTGTTAGTAAGGAAATTCTATTTCCATACACCAAGTTTTCTTACTCCACACACTTAATGAATTTTTTCATAATCACAATTTTATCCTTTAACAAAATTACCATCTCACCCCACCACTATCTCACTCACACATCTCACAATTTCTCCATAATTCAACTGGATTTCACTCCCAACAACTTACCTATTGCCAGCAAAGTTAATTCCCTAGAACAACAGCAAGAATTACCATAGGAATGCGATCTTGAAAATCATAACAAAGGACAATCATCAAAAATAAAAATAAAACGCCACCACCAACAGTTGCTATTCATATTATCTGCCAAATCAAAACACAACTCCAATTACAATTACCAACCTTTGAGGATCTAAATCCATGGCATAAGATTACAAGTTCTTTAGAACCTATTTCATGCAATATCCCCACTAGCTTGTCCCCATGGTTGCTCTGTATTATAACTCACTACTGTTGAATCACTGTTGAGACACAGCAAAAAAAAAAAAAATGATGTAATGCTTAAATCAAAGAGATTGCTATGATGAAAATGTTGTGAAGATTCTCGAAGAAAACAACATTTGATATACAAATATGAACAAACTACAAGGCATGTAGAGAGTGAATCCAAAAGGGTTGGATCATTTTAAACAGCTGAATCAAGCAAAAACTAAACCTCTGGATCTCGTAAAGTAATACATTATTGCTATACAATCCAACTAAACAAAGCATTAAACTCCTCTATCCTAAACAAATCTTATGTCACTATTTAGCTCTATCAAGAGCTCGAACCTTGGTTAGGTCACACACAGTCATATCTTTTTTCAATTCTTCCTCTTGTTCTCAATGCTGTTCTCTAAATGGTCTCACGACTCAAGTGCTAGTGCACTCAAACCTCTTCCTGTTTCCAAAGCTAAGATTATCATCTTGAACTAAGCTCAATCGGCCCATTGAGTATTTCACTTGACATTTCCCATCAGTTCATACTCATTATAATATCGTATATGAAATATCACACATATTCAGGAAATCAACTATCATAAGAGAGGATGTGCATAGAGAAGGTGAGGGTATATTTGAAATGTGAAGTGTGTGGACTAAGATAAAGAAGTAAAAATCAAATTACTAAATGTGTGGATCGAGAAAAGATGTACACAGAGATAATTTGGTGTGTGGAAATAAAATTTCCCGTGTTAGCATCTGACACAAAATGCTTCCTTTAACAGCACCACTAACTTGTTTATTATAGCATTAAAAATGGGCTAAACTTGCTAATTGTATAACTTCTGACACTAGCAAGAGAGATAACACCTCCATTGCTGATGCTCTAACATTGTACAAAAATAACATATGTCCTACAAAAGATTTTCCAGGTCTTATTCCAAAATGCGCCCATTCTTGAGCCGTTGAACTAACAAAGGTAGTCCGTAAGTATAGTGATTGCTTTCACATTGTTCTCCATACACCACTGTAATACTTCTAGGCACGCTCTGGCTTACCAAAGCAGATGAAGAGATGAAAGAGAATTTTTTTCCCCACAATTTGATATCCCTTGTTGTCCAAGCCGACCCATTCTGCACCTGCCTTGGACGTAAGTTTGGACCACGCCCCATCGATAAAAAATTTGCCAAAACAAAGGTATGGATACCAATTTGCAGAGTTAGTCAATACAAAAGAAAATTCTGATAATGCATCATCCGATATGCTATTACTCTATGCTAAATCAGAAATGTCTAATATCTTGTTTTGATCATGCACCCAATTCGAAAAGGCTAATAAATTTCAAGACATTAGCTAAGTCTTCAATCACATTTTCGAATGTAGCTTTGTTCCTACGAAGCCAAATACCCTACATAACTTTGATAGATTTTCGAAGTCCTTCATCATTTGGCTCCTGTTAGAACTATTGTTCAATCTATTCATTAGCCAAACACCCCTTATCTACATCAAAATTAAAGCCAAGACTAGATCCTTGCCAGATGTGTTTAGAGAAAATACATTGGAAGCAAGGATGTTTTCATGATTCCTCTTCAGCACCACACCTTGAGCAAATGGGTTCCAATGGTACTCCACGTTTGATGAGAAGATTTTTGACTGGTAGGATTCTGTGCAAGCGCTTCCAAATGAATAATGCCCATTTGGGGGGGGTAAATTTAGTTTCCAAAGCTTCTTCTTGTTGTACAAATTGTGTAATTAAACAAGATAAACAGATTCATGATTAATCAAATTACATAATAGAATAAGAAAACATGTTGAATATTACAACCATAGAAATACACAATACGATAAAAGGTAAAGAAAGCAAACCGAAGCATGTGTGATACCATAGTGTCCTTAAAACAGATTAGCCGCCTCACCATAGGTGCTGGAGGTATGTCGACTTTTGTCTCCTAGGATACGACGGTCAAAACCAATTAATGCAAAAGCACCTTCTGAATAGCTTTGGCGAACTTGATAATGGTTGCACTCTCTTTAACAAGAACCAAAAAAGGGACTAGTAAAAGAAGATAGAAAAAATTTTCTTTGGTGTAAAACCATCTCCAACTCTTTATCAAAACACCATCTCCATTTTTCATAAAAAAAACTCTCCAAAATTATCCTCTTCTTTTTTCTTCTTCTTCTTTTTTTTTTTATTTAAAAAAAAAAAAAAATTGGAGGGGAAAGGCCTCTATTTATACAAGTAGGGGAATCCCTAGCTATAAAGGCTATACATCAATAGGGCCATCAAATGCCATTAATCAAGACCATCAATTCTAGCCATTAGGGCTAAAGTTACTAAGGTTGAAAACCTATGGCCACTAATATGGCTATCAACTCCATCATCAAAAGATGAGAGTTACAAAGATCTAAACCTCCTATGTGCTTAATATATACAAATAAATATGTATATAATGATGTTTGAATAAACCAACTAGATGGGTCACACAATGGATACCAATGTTGGGTTATAACCCAATCCAAACCCAATTCTCAAACACATGCACAAGCTAAGCCCAACACAACATAGCTTAGCTCAAGCTTAAGATTAAGTTCAAGTCTAAGTCCAAGACCAAGACCAAACCCAACACATGCACAAGCACAAGTACAAGTCTAGGCCCAGTCTAAACTAAGACTAAGTCCAAATCTAAGCCCAACTTTTATTAATGTCCACTTTATGAGACAATTCTCATTCACACCTCAATGGTTTCGGTCCATCATTTTTATATTGTAATCTTCTCACTTGAAAGAATACAAAACCACTCAGACCTATCTCAACCGGCAGTTGGGTCCCACTTTAATTTCGAATTAAAATTGTCAAAAAATCATTATTTTCCAACAATCCCCCACATGAATAAAATTGGCCAAATAAAGAAAACAGACAATGCTTTACAACAAAGACTCGGAGAGAGAGAGCACACAAAATAATCCTGCATCAGAAAAGGTAGCTGTTGGCCTTGAACCTTTCGTAGTGAAAGCCTATCGGATTTACTGGTTGATCAGTGAACGTGATGTCTTGAACTGTTCTATCGTTTGTGTAAATCGAGACAATAAACCTCACATAGGAGTTACTTCAACCATTATACTTGTTCTCACTGGTGTATCCGGTTTGGCCTCGGAACACTAGCTTGGTTCAGTGAGTGTTTTTAAAGAATTAAGCCTTGTCAATTCTTAAAGAAGTTGCCCCACTTATAGGTGACCTATATAAGGTATTTCATTATACCACGGCTGGCTATCATATCACTTAGGTCATTAAAAGCATCAGCTTAACCTCCCACCCCACAGGCTATCACTATATAAAGGAATAGGCAGGAGGATTTACCTCCACAGTGACTCATCCGTTACACGAAATTAGGTTGTCCCTTTGAACCTAGATCTTGGGATCTCCAGTCAACTAGGTTGGGTTTTCCATTCCGGTAACATTACTAAAGGCCTTAACCACATTCCTCTTGACGACGTTTCTACTAACTCTCGAGTTAACCCTTTGGTTAGCGGATCTGCAATGTTGTCCTTAGACTTTGAATAGTCTAGAGAGACAATTCCATTAGAGAGTAGTTGTTGTATGGAATTATGTCTACGACAGATATATTTAGACTTTCCATTATACATATGGCTCTGTGCCCGTCCAATCGCCGACTGGCTATCGCAATGCATACAAATACCAGGCATAGGTTTCGGCCAACGTGGAATGTCCTCAACGAACTGGCGAAGTCATTCAGCCTCTTCAATTGCTTTATCCAATGCAATAAACTCAAATTTCATCGTTGATCTCGATATACACGTTTGTTTGGAAGATTTCCAAGATACGGCTGTCCTTCTGAGAGTAAACACATAACCACTAGTGGATTTGGAGTCCTTTATATCAGATATCCAATTAGCGTCACTATACCCCTCTAGTACCGCTGGGTATCTGGTATAATGCAGCCCATAATCCCGACTGTAGGGTAGATAACCTGCTAACAGAGTAGGCTATATCCAATGAGTGGCATTTGGATTACTCGTGTATGTAATAAGCCTGCTAACAGAGTAGGCTATATCCGGCCTTGTACAACTCATCAGATACATCAGACTTCCAATGACCCTAGAATATTCTAGCTGAGAGATACTCTCACCATTATTTTTGGTCAAAAGTAGACTCACGTCTACCGGTGTTCCAGACACACTTGTATCTGGTTTTCCAAATTTCTCAAGTATTTTCTCAATATAGTGAGACTGAGAAAGTACAATACCACTAGATTTTCTGGTACTCTCAATACCTAGAAGGACATCTGCAAGGCCTATATGTTTCATGTCAAACTTAGAGTTTAACAATCTCTTGGTAGTTCGAACCATTTCAACATTACTACCAACAATGAGTATGTCATCTACGTATAGACACAAAATGACAAAACCTCTGTCAGTGTCTTTAACATACACGCACTTGTCACACTCATTGATTCTAAACCCATTTGACAACATAACGTTGTCAAACTTTTCATGTCATTGCTTAGGCGCTTGTTTCAAACTATATAATGACTTGACAAGTTTACAGACTTTCTTATTTTTCCCTGGAGCTGAAAACCCCTCGGATTGTTCCATGTAGATTTCTTCATCTAAATCTCCATTTAAGAAAGTTGTCTTTACATCTATCTGATGTATCTCTAGACCACGTAAAGCGGCTATCACAATCACCATGCGAATGGATTTAATCCTTGTCACAAGTGAATACGTATCAAAGTAATCTAGGCATTCTCTCTGCTTGTATCCTTTGATAACTAGCCTAGCTTTATATTCATCAATTGACCCATCAACTTTTTAAAGATCCACTTACTCCCCAAGGCCTTATTGCCTGGGTTAGATCAACCAACTCCCAAGTATGGTTTTGTAAGATGGAGTCAATTTCACTCTTGATAGCTTCTTTCCATAAGGGACTTTCAGGTGAAGTCACGGCTTCATGGAAAGTTCGAGGTTCTCCCTCTAACATATAAGTCAAGAAGTCCGGGCCAAAGGACTTGGCAGTCCTAGCTCTCTTACTCCTTCTTCGCTCACCTACTTCCTCAGCTTGATCATTAACTTGATCAACTAAGTGATCATCTGTTTGATCAGCTATGTGATCATTGTCACTTTCAAACTCTTTCATGGAACTCGGAATACATTTTCAAAGAAACATGCATTTCTTAATTCCATGATAGTATTCTTATGTATATTTGGAATAACAGACTTAACCACAAGAAATCGATATGCACTGCTATATTGTGCATAACTATTGAATACAAAGTCAATGGATTTTTAGGCTTATCCTAACCCTCTTGGGTTTAGGTATTCCCATCTTTTGCATGACACTCCCACATTTGTAGAATTTATACAAAGGCTTTTGGCCTTTTCTAAAAATTCATATAGGGTCTTTAAACAATTCCTTGTGTCGTAATGATTATGAAATTCTCAAAATCATATCACTAGAATATCCTCAACTGAATTAGGCACCCAAACATATTTGGTCCAACCTATCATTCTAAAGCCAATAGTCTTACTATTAGGAAATACAAATCCAATGTTCAATAGTCTACTATTTGGAACTTCATAACATGGCTAGTAGTCTTATCACTAGGAATCACTAATTTCTCAACATGTGGTCAGTAGACTTTCTACTACTGGGAATCACAATGTCTTAACCTGTGATCAGTAGTCACTTTACTATTAGGAATCACAACGTCCTAACATAGGATCAATAGACTCTTTCATTACTCGAAATCATCATGTCTTGACATATGATCAGTAGCCTCTCCACTACTAAGAACCATTTTGTCTTGACATGTGATCAGTAATCTGTTCACTACTAAGAACCACAATCTCATAACTATGTAGCTAGTGGTCTAACACCTCCTAGGAACCACTAGTTTTTTATCTATGTGATTAGTGATCTTGTACTCACTAGAAGCCACCAAATTAAGAATATATTTAGAATTTAAAAATTCAAAAATATATTTACCCACCCTAACGAGTTGTCTTATCTTTACTTTCAAGCAAAGTCACATAGCAATCAAAATGTTATAATTGACACAAGGATAACATACTAATTGCCTCTGATTAATTCAGATGTATTATTATGCAATCTTATGATTTACTTTAATCACACTTGATCTCTCTAGATCTTCTTTTAAGAATCTCGCAAGGCTTAACGTTGTCAGGTGGAACAACATTTCTGTTGTCACCTCTTGAAGCCATTTCTGAAAAATCACAACAGAATTTCATTATTTTGTTTTCCTATAAACTAACTTAACACTAGAAAATCCACAGTTGGAAATTTAATTCAAAATTAGTCTCACCACTTAACCTAGAATCGAACATGGTCAAGAATGTTCCCAAGAAGACTGGAGGGGTCATATTGGTCTCACTTAAAACCCAATTAACCTTTTGACAAAACTTTCAAGAGCATGTTGACTCCTAGTCCATGGGAAACAAATTTAAAATTAAATTTTCCAGGGGATAAACCAGGTTATAACAAACCAATTCCCAAGCAAATAAAATTTGTTATCAGAATTATACCACTCATAAAAGTTAACCGGTACTCCCGGAACTGAGCCTATGATTTCTAAATAAAAATCATAGATATTTTAGCTAATGCTAAAATTTGGTTTCTTTTCTCAAAACCACAACACTTTGGAAATAATCAGATTATAATCAAAGATTCTCTCCAAACTTGGTTTTCCAACACTTTGGGAATAAAATAATTAAACCCAAAGACTTCCTCAAACCCCAAAGTTTTGAAACTAAATCCGTCTTAGTTGTCATTTCTGAACAAATAAGAACTACTCTTTAGCCAAGGCTAAACACTTTGGTTTCTATTACAGAAAACCAAACCAAGTTCCAAACTTTACAAGCAATTTAAAAATTGCTAACAAACATTACAAGCAATGTAAAAAATTGCTACAATAATACAAGCAAATAAAATGCTTTTACCAATACAAGCAAACAAACTTGCTTCTACACATTGGTAAATGAACCAAATTTAAACTCAAGCAAACAATTGCTTCAAATAAAAGACGACTAAACCAATCCAATTAAGGATTGTAAGTAGTCCAAAAATTGCATTCCAAAATTCTATTAATTTGGATTTGTATTGTTTCCATTCCCTTTCGCATAGGTATGCTGACAAAGAAAGTTAGTAGCAAACCACAACATAATACAAAGCAACTAATTAAAAAAAAAACCTTGTATTTAACCCTTCTAGCACTATCATGAATAACACATTAAGTGAAAATTAAAATGCAATATAAGTTCCATATATAAACCTTAAAATTCCAAAACTAAATGTACAATTTAATTTATACAATATATGTAAATAAATTAGACAAGTTACAAAACCTTAAAATTTATAATTACAAATAATTAAATTAAAATTTATTGACATGAGTTATATATCAATTATTACATAATAAATATGTAAATAAATTTAGATAAGTTGCAAAACTTTATAACTCCAAAATCTTAAACTAAAGTTTAATAGGCAAGAGTTATATATGAATTTATTTAACAATAACCATGCAAATAACTCTAGTAACTAAAAACATGCAAATAATCCTAGAAAATATGCATATAACCTACACCAAAATCTAAGGACATGCAAATTACCTCAAAATTCTAGAAATAATAAAAATGTGAATTAAACTAGGATCTAGAAAATCATGAACATATATAAAAAAAAAATAGCAACTAATTAGCATGTCCATTTTAACTAAAACTTAAACACTCATGAGAATGCAAATTTTATTATAAAGCTCTAAAATAAAACATGCAAAGCATGGTAGGAAATTAAAAATCATACTCATAAAACTATGCATCTAAACAAACAATAGACCATTTAATTAATCATCAACAACCTAATTTTGTTTTCACGCAGAAAATAAATTGAAAGCAAAATAAAACATGAGGAAGATGTTTATTTATTTAAATCCTAATCATGCATAGCAAGTCAAGGAAGATATTTATTTATTTAAATCCTAATCATGTATAGCAAGTCAATAGAACAAAAAACTCTATAAACAGTAGCATGCATATCCTCTTGCCTTATACAGGAAAACAGTGGCCTCTAGATTAAACAATTATAAGCAAAGCTGTGTTATTGACACAAAACTGTATATACTGGAATTCCTATAGATGATACCATGCCTATATATATATATATATAATTCCATTATTATGCAAAAGTAACAACATAATGAACCTGCCACACAGTAGCCTATTACAAAAATTTAAATCTAATACAGTGGGGAAATTAATCTACGTGAATCTATTTGTTAATTTCATGAGAAACATAGCTAATCTGTTTTAAGATTGTTGTACAAATTGTGTAATTAAACAAGATAAACAGATTCATGATTAATAAATTACATAATAGAATAAGAAAACATGTTGAATATTACAACCATAGAAATACACAATACGATAAAAGGTAAAGAAAGCAAACCGAAGCCTATGTGATACCACAGAGTCCTTAAAACAGATTAGCCGCCTCACCATAGGTGCTGGAGGTATGTCGACTTCTGTCTTACAGGATACGACGGCCAAAACCAACTAATGTAGAAATACCTTTTGAATAGCTTCGGCGAACTTGATAATGGTTGTACTCTCTCTAACAAGAACCAAAGAAGGGACTAGTAAAAGAAGATAGGAAAAATTTTCTTTGGTGTAAAACCATCTCCAACTCTTTATCAAAACACCATCTATATTTTTCATCAAAAAAACTCTCCAAAATTATCCTCTTCTTTTTTTTATTTTTTATTTTTTTTTATTTTTAAGTTGGAGGGGAAAGGCCTCTATTTATACAAATAGGGGAATCCCTAGCCATAAAAGCTATACATCAATAGGGCCATCAAATGCTATTAACCAAGGCCATCAATTCTAGCCATTAGGGCTAGAGTTACTAAGGTTAAAAACCTATGGCCACTAATATGGTTATCAACTCCATCATCAAAAGATAAGAGTTACAAAGATCTAAACCTCCCATGTGCTTAATATATACAAATAAATATGTATATAATGATGTTTGAATAAACCAACTAGATGGGTCACACAATGGATACCAATGTTGGGTTACAACCCAATCCAAACCCAATTCTCAAACACATGCACAAGCTAAGCCCAACACAACATAGCTTAGCTCAAGCTTAAGATTAAGTCCAAGTCTAAGTCCAAGACCAAGACCAAACCCAACACATGCACAAGTCTAGGCCCAGTCTAAACTAAGACTAAGTTCAAATCTAAGCCCAACTTTTATTGATATCCACTTTATGAGACAATTCTCATTCACACCTCAATGGTTTCGGCCCATCATTTTTATATTATAATCTTCTTACTTGAGAGAATACAAAACCGCTCAGACCCACCTCAACCGACGGTTGGGTCCCACTTTAATTTCGAATTAAAATTACCGAAAAACCATTATTTTCCAACACTTCCAACACCCAACACTAGTCATTCTTATGTAGGCAGATATGGCACTTGTTTATATTTGGGAATGTGAGAAAATATATATTACAAAAGTGAAAAAATATATATATATATAAAGTGTTTTGAAAAAAGTGTATTGGATTTAATAATAAATGTCATAGAATTTTTTTTTTTGAACGAATAAGTATCTTTTATTCTTTTCTTATGCCTTAAGGACATTTGTTAATAAGACCTTATTATGTATATAGTGGTACTATATGCACCAATTAGTATACTAACATATGCTATGACATTGGACCCCATCCATTATACAAATTACAAAAATCCAAAACTTCTAAAATTATGCCACATTATATTAATTGATAGACCAATTGGTGCGTATAGCTTTATTCTTATGCATATGTTTATATTTATATCTATATATATAAGAATGCTTAGTTGCTTGAGGTTCGTCTTTTCTTTTTGATTTTGTCTTTTCATTTTGAAAAAATTACTAATGGTGGCCTATATGTTGAGTAAAGATTTTTTTATAATTATGCAAACATTCTTGGTCAATTATGAAACAAGTTTTTCCATGATTACACAAGCATTCTTTGTCAATTATGAAATATAAATCTTTTATTTTTTAGCAAATCATAAATAAACCCATAAGGTTTGTTTAAAATATGAGTCAATCCTATAATACTAGAAATTGCAACTATCGTTTGTTAGAAATTTTAATTTAACAGAATACTTAGGGGAAAAAAAATATTCTCCTATGCAATAATAAATTATCAAAATTATTTATTGAAAAATATTTCTTATATTATTAAAAATTGTTAATTCACTTAATGATTTATTTATTAACAAAATGGTTAACTGAAAAATAGTTTTTATATCATTAAAAATTGTTAATTTACTTAATGATTTTATTAATAAAATTGGTCATTTATTATGTGAGTTTGACTTATATATTAATAAAATTAGTCATTTGTATATATATGTATTTTCTTTTACTTCTTTCTTAGTTTAGCGAATTATCTTAATAGTTTTTTTAGAAAGGAAAATTATCTTCATATTTATTTTATATTTATCTGTTGAGAAAAGCTACACACTATAATTTTTTTATATGTATAAATTTGAAAGAAATATTAAAGACTCATAAATTCACTTAAAATGATATGGAAATAGAATTGGAGTCTACATCATTGGGTATATAACAAATCAAAAAATGATACATATGATACCACATAATTCTATCATATATCTAATGATTTATTTTATTCAATTTCATATAATAAAATTTTAATTTGAAAAAAATTATCAAAATGCAAAATTTAAATATACTGTAATAATAGTTTGTGTCTTGTACGGACCTTTATATATATATATATATATATAAGTAATGCTAGGGATCCCAAATGTTTTACTAAAATTTCTACCAAATGTGTAACATGGGTGTGAGACCCACATGGGACCTACATAGTGTGGGTCCCACACCCATATCAGACATTTGATAGAAATATTAATAAAATATTTGGGTGTCTAGCATTTTC